>KZ061544.1:129830-215918 GCA_002091835.1 Anopheles maculatus | reverse complement strand
TACCCTCCACGACGGTCAAACGCTATGGGCGGTTGTACTGTGTATAGTTAACATCTTACTCGCTACAATCATAACTGTCGTAAAGAAACGACAACGGTTAACCACAAGAAGGAGAACACCGTCAACGAAAGTGTGCAACCGTCGATGGTTTGTTACCAGCTAATGGTTTCCCCCACGTAACTGTCTGCGCACGTGCGTTTTGTTGTTGTAGCTTCGAGGAAGCTATCAATGAGGGCGTGTGCAAAATTTAACTCTACTCAGTGTTGGCTGTGTGCCTCTCTTTTACCAATTTATGCGGTCGTAGGCTCTTTTATGGATTGGTTCTTAAATAAAAGTCGTCTTAAAACCGCAGCTTTCTTTGTTGCATTGTCGTTTGCTCCTTGGAGAGTGTGGAGAGCCCAACAGCTTCTTCGCAACCAAATGTGCATCCAACTATTATTTATGCAACACAAGACGAATGGTCAGGGTCATGCAATAAATACTAACCAAACGAAGATGAGCCGCGGCGAGTTATATAGTTGCAACAGCGCGAATCCATTTGGTAAGCGAACCACCGAAAACTCGAGCACTAGCGTTACCTCAATTTCCGTGAACCGTGAGCTTTTTCTCAGCTTATGGGGGGCTCAGACTGTAGCTTGCGCTTTTGGCATTGGATTTCACTTCTCGTTCAGATGAGCTAACGATACCCAAAGCCCCATAAAAAAAACGGTCGGTAGAGGGAGGCTTGGTTATGACAGAGCGGTGGAACGATCGAGGTGCTACCGTTTTTCTCAAGGTTACACGGCACCGAACACCGGTTACCGATGGTTGCAGTAATTATAAAACCCCAAATCAAACACCTCTCCCCACCAACGGTGGTCGAAATATGTTTCGTTTTGTTCGAATGTTCCAAAAGCTATGGCAGCCGGTTCAAGTACGAAGCCGGAGTGTGATGGTCCGTACACCTACAACAATCTGTGCATACAAGAGCAGGAAAAAAAAGTGTGGATGAACGGACGGACGGATGACCAAATTTCAATCAAGTTGAATTTGGTCCGGTTGTTGCTCTTCCAAGCTGCCCGCACCAAAGTGTTACGCTAATTCGCTAATTTGATTATGAATTCAAGAGCGAAAAGCAACACCAAATTTAGTGAATTGCAGCTTAATGGCAGGCAGGTTCGACGAGGGCGAACAATTCGTCCGGTGACCGGTACGGGCTGAGTTTGCATAAGTTAAGTTTAGGTGACAGCTTTTGTGTTGGGATGATTGATGTGGAACGCCGAATCATAGAACTAATGGGTAAGGAGATGGATTTTATCCTTTAACATGTTCCTGTGAAAATTCACGATCGATTGATGATTCAATTAATGAGCTGATTGACATGATGGTATACGAATAGTTAACAGTCAATTTAACCCTATAAATGTTTTGTATTTTCCAAATAAATCTCAAAGAACGTTTCCATAGGACTTTTATGGCGTTTCAAAGACCTTCTTATACCAATAAGCTGGACGTTTAGAAATCCTAGATTCTGAATCTAGAATAACAAATCTAGGATTTGATCAGATCTACCAAAAATAAAGAGCTATCTAGCGTAGATATATCTTATGACATCCACATCCAACCTCAGTAAAGTTCTCGTTCATTGATGCACATGCAAGACTTCAACTTGTCAAAGAAACGCTTGCTTATTGTGAAGAAAACTATGTAATAATATGTTTTATCAAACAAAATGAGGGAGAAAGAAATTACTCCTAATAAAATTTCACACGATCCGGTCCTGCCCAAATTAATCTTTTTGGAAAGTGTATACATTTCGTAATCCCGGATGCGTCCTTTCAGTAGGTGTCATTTTCGTTCAGTCTCTTTTCCAGTGGTCTATGCAAATCGGTGTCTAAAAAAAACATTTGCAACACATATGGCTGCCAAAGAGCAATCGAAATGCGGGGGCTGTCGTGGAATATACAAATTTTGACAAGAAATAATGACTAATGTCATGCATAACGAAAGTATACACGTCGGGTGAAAGAAAGCCACTCCAATGAAACAGTCCCGTACGTGCTACCGGTGTACCGCCAAACAACAAACCTTTGACCAATCGCTCTGCACCGTACATCACGGGTTCCGGACCGAACAAGCCGTGGCCGCGTGTGTCGTGTCCAATTTTCCAACTATCTTCACATTTATCCATTCGCTCCAATTGATTAAGCACGTACGAATATGACCGGGTGGGAAGTAGTTGTCGTTGCAGGCAGGCCGGACATCTTGTGCGGGGACACCGATTATCGTCGTTTAAGTTGCTGTTGGTTCGCACAAAGACGGTAACGATTGGCGACCCAAAAATGAAGCGGCATGTGGACGTCACCGGTGTTGTTGGTTTGCCCGAATTGGAGTGTACTTATTGCCACCAGCACCATTATCGGGTTAGGTTTCTATTTTTACACCGTCGAAGGTTGGGAAGAGGTCGACGAGCGGCGTCGAAGCTTCCGTCCCGATCTACGATCGCTAGGATATTGTTTGTGATTGTTGCGTGCTCCACAAACGCGTCTCCATCCTAGCCTAACTTTAACCGACGTTTGCGATCCATCCATCTCCCGAGCGGACAGCTGAAGGATGTACTACTTATCGTGCTGAAAAGCCGATGGCGCAACAATCACATACGACCCATCATCACATTCAAACGCGTGACCGTACCGTGCGCCGTGTGGACCTGATTTTGTTTGTGGTCATAAAAATTATGCTCGATGATTGAAATGATCAGGATCACTTCACATCGGGAGACCTTTGGCCCCGGCGCGAACATCGTCGGACGGTCGTGTTTTGATGGTGCGGTATAATCGTGTTAAACCATTTGAACTGATTTGAGCTGTTGAATTGATTGTGTTCCTTTGGCGTGCGGTACACGCTGAATGGAAGAATGGAAGGCGATGATAAGACATATTGAGAGGGAACCTTCAGCGAATAGAATCCGGTGCATCTTGTTTGCATGCCAATTTTGATACGGACAGCTTCGATTGTGCAATGGAGTTGTTTTGGTACGTTTGACAGCACTGACAAGAAGCTGGAAGAACCAATCATTCACGTTGGAGGTATGAATGAACTCTGTAGAAGTAAAATCTGATGAGTCTTACTGATATCTCAGAACTCAGACTTCAGGCTTTTTTCATGATAACTCAACCAGGAGATAGCAAGCTTTCTAGAGAAACAATGAAATAATCAGTACGTAGAACAAATCATAATTGCACACACGAGTAAGATGACTGCTTAACAAAATTAGCGTTCTTGTTTTCGAGTCACTTCAAGCAGCATCTACAGCGGAAGGTCAACTGCACCCGGGCTGCTCGCAATTAAATGTATCCTTCTGTCAAGAACAATTTTCTTACGTGATTATCGCTTACCGTCCAATTTTGTACTTGACCATTTTTGCACTTGAGACACCCAAGCAAACCAAGGACGCATCGCTCGGAGCGCATCATGCTCACCAGTCTTGGCTAATTACGGAGAGCTGCCTGCTGTGCAGTGACAGAGTTTCATGCGACACACAATTCTATTGAAAATTCATGCTCTGCAGGTGATGAAAACAAAGCTGCGAATATATTTTAGTTCCATTTTTAAAGTTCGGACGATCTTCCCCAATCAAATATTCAATCTAACGATCGTGTTGAATCTTGTGAATGAATATTATAGAAACGATTCGCCTCCCAAACCGGAATTCATTCGCAATCCGTTTTGTTGTATCCTCGGTTTCTTTGGCTAAAAAAAAAATAGCCCACCTCTAGGTTGCGAGGGTACCTATGAAGCGTCCACACCAGTGTCTTGCTACCACACGATGACCCGCAGGAAAATGAAAACCGGAAATTTCATAATTCGCTCCAATCACGCGCAGGGTAACTTCTTGTGGCGCACGAAAGTATCAAAGGCATGACACCCCAACCAAACCCCCACCCCCTTCCGCTCGGTTTGTACGCTTCCTTCCGCCAGCACGGACCTTGTACGGTGGAGCCCTTCGACAACTAGCGCTGTAGACGCGCGCGCATGTGAGCGTGAGTTTGTCTATGGACGGTGCAAATATACTGGAAGGGTTCCTCATCACTTTCTCCTTGGATGTGTCGATCGTGTCTGCATATGGTGCGGGAGTTGTTTTCGCTCGTCCGGCACACCCCGTGTGCCCTGCCGCTAATGCTAGACCACAACATGACAGCATCGACACACCAAGCTGACCGTGGCGCGGGCGCTAGAGGTAACTGAATCATGGCGCTCACACACACGGTATGATTACGCCGCAATAACATACCGCTCGTGCCTGCCTATCTAGCCACCGGTGGGGATGTTTTAGTGCAAGCACATGAATTGCATAGTTCGGGTGAGATGTATAGTTTGTGTAGCCACTAGCCTAGGTGCTGGGTTGCTTATTTGCTGGCCGATGCCATCGGATGGTTTTGCCTTTTGCTTTCGATTGCAAACACAATGAACTTAACCGGTGGTTAGACGTGTACGGATTGCTCTCGACAGGGTCTATGAAACTGTTGTCATGGATGAGATAATGTGCGACAATGAGGAGTAGATTCATTTATTTATTTATTTAATTACCAAATAAAATTTTGTAAGCGGAGCTCAACATACTAAAGACAATTCCTACTTCAAAAGATACAACATCCTCAGCTCTAACGCCAAACTACGCACTACACCGAAGCATAAGCTCCAACATAATCCTGCAAATGTTGATGAGATACCAGACCAGCGTTCAGTTAACTTCACAGCGATAGAAACCGGTGGAAAAACTTGCCCACTATAACGCCCAGCTACATTTGAGTGACGTGAGACTGATAAGCTGTAGGCTACTGCTACTGCTGCCACTATTACTACCCTCTGACACTCTCTCTCTGTGCTGGAGACCCTGATGCAGAGCTGCTTCCTGATCTTGTTTGTGGCTGATGGTATGCGCATGGAAGGAGCGTACTCATGCTGAGCCGATGATGGGTTACGGATGGGAGTACTAATAATCACATTAGCAATAGGGCAAAGCGTTGTGTTTGATGGGACGTAAACTAGTTTACTTGCCACAGCCACAGCGTTGGACTGGGTGGCGTGAGTTTGCTTCCTGTTCCCGGTCGGCAGCATGCCACGGTTACCATTTCGAGATGAAGTTAGCTAATTCCAACTGACCAATGATATAGGAGGAATTTTAATATGCTTTAAAAATGTTGCGAATGACGTTCGTTTCAAGCAGTCAAGAAATTCCCAACTAGGCGCACGAACTTATCTTCAGTTTTAAAATAAAAGCAGACAAACAGAGTACAGGAAGATCCATCCATTCCATCATGCGGTGTCACAACAACCACCCTGTGCAGATTGCCCATTTTGATTAACCCGTGGTGCCCGAAGACGAGCAGCGGAAACATCATCATCCCATGACATTGTTCCGGGGTACACACTGGGGCTCTAACCTACAAAGCATACACACGAAACAGAAAATTGACATCTTCACAATGTGGCACGGTAGTGGTAGCGGCGCGAAATGAAGTAAAAAGGGAACCAAACCAGGTCACTGTTTCTGCAACATAGGAAAGGTTGAGCAGCAAAACGAAACGAAGAAGGTGGCTTACAAAGCATGGGGATGACAGCAATTTAATGGAAACGATCGTGACCTGAAGATTATCTCCGGCAGTAGCATTTGTTGCAGCTTTGGGAGCAGCCGGAATCGTGTACCCTTTCAATTCAAATGGGTGTATTTAGTAGATCGAAAATGGATCTTCTTTTAAGAAAACACAAAAGTTTTTGGTTTGGAAAATGTAAATATAATCGATATTAGTGTATCAAGATACAGTTTATCGCAATTCAAATGCTTCACTCATTGCACGTCTACAAAAATCACGATCTTCTAAGCAAAAGCTAAGAATAAAACGATGCCCTTGACAGTACGTGACTAAGCTCGGGAATAGAAACTGTCGGTAATCGTTTAACAGTCGTTCGTGTGATTTATTGAAAATTCATCACCTGTCAACTCATCGATAGGGTAGCCACGGTTGAATGATTATTGCTTTTCATTAACAGTTCTACAAAAAGAAACTTCAAGGTCGATACATTGTAATAACAAAACGTTTTCTTATTATTTAGCTGCCCAGAAAGACACAAAGAGTTAACGTATTCGTGCAAATGCACATGCTAAGCTTCTAACGATTGTCCGCACGTAGTGGCCCAATGTATTAATGTATCAATCCAATTATTAAATCCCGTGCTTGATGAAAATGACCAGTTGCGATTCATCGTACCGTGCAAACACGTTCCAATCATATCCTCATCTTCCAACAATCCATCCGAATCCATCTACTTATTGCCACACAGATGCAACAGACAAAATAGCTACTTTTCATCATGTTCATTCTCACTCTCTGCACAACAAAGGTGTTCGCGAAACATTTCGGAAGCGTACGATGAAATGATCGAACGTTGCAGCACATGGAGAATATTTTGTCAGAAGTGTAGCAAGATGAAAATGGTACAAGCTAATCCGTCTACGGTTTTGTGGCACGCGAACGCTCCGTGTGTGCGATGGAGTTTGTGAGCACAAAGTTAAAGGAAATTCAAAGCTCGCACCGGGCTGCTTTTTGTGAAACGCATCGAAATGCATCGAGATGCAACGAGACTTTGGTGCCGTTACGCTGCAGCTGTATAAAGCATGCAGGTTATTGCAATCATATTATGTAAATTTAATAGCACGGAGGGTTTATCTTTGATAATTATTAACTCTAGCTACTAGTTTAATCTTAAATTAGAGAAGAGCAATCGCCCGTATTTGCTCTAACGATTTACTGCAGGCTTACGATCTTCCAGTGGATGTATCTTTATTGATAATATTCAACAGCTTCCTCTTAAGTAATGTTTGCATCTTACCTAAAACGATAAAAGAAAAAATAAAATATTAATATAGATTCATTATCAATAATATCAATAAATATAAATGGACCTTAAAATTTAATATTGATTTCTTCAATGACGCTTAACGTGTTCAAACAGCAAGCAAACGGTCAAAACCATAACCACAAAGCAAACGACAGCAACAAGTCACAAGGTCCAAAAACCTTCGACATGCCTTCTTCAAGGTGTTCATCCCCATTACGCAGGTAATGATGGCTTTTAGTTCGGGCTTTTCTGGCGCACAGTCCAAAGCTCGCAGTTCGAAAACCTCTCTGCTGGGGGACAGATATCTACAAGCTCGAGACGCTAGACAATGTCACAGTGAGGTGTGTTTACGGAGATGGAATGCGTTTTGGTTCAGGGATTTTGTTTTGATTACTGAATTTCGACGTACATTGTTTATGATATGCACGTGACGGTTTATCACAAAATTAAAACCCGCCACTATTGCAACATATTTGGAGAGGGAAGAAAAACACACACACACACACACATAAATTAGCATGCAGCATTCGACACACATTGTTTTATTTAAGTTTTAAAGCAAAGAGAGACAAAATTTCTCATCAACTTTTTTGTGCGTTTGTTTTTCGTTTGTATCGTGTCACCAATCTCTTCTTCAAGGGTGAGATTAATACAGGGCCCTAACGACGTTTCTTTCGCACGATGGATCCTCTTCACGTCACCAGCATACAGTGATGGTTAGTGAGTAAACCCTACGTTACCTCTGCTAAGGTTACGTTCCAAGCACGAATCGCGCCTTATCTGTCGCTTGTTTGTCTGGTGTCTCGCTGTCACAATAGCTTCGCGCGCCTGGTGTGCTTATCCTTACATCTTCGTAGTCAACTTATGCAAGATAACGTCACACGGCGACATCTTCGGTGGATCGCAGCAGCACGGCACACATCAGCTCCCCTATATTTTAACGATCGTTAGCAGTGTTGCGGCAGAACTGAAGCCATCGTATGGGCACGATTCGATTTGCTTCATCTAAACCTTCACACCTTCGGGTCACACACAAAGTTTGTTGCACCCGTGAGTGTGGGTGCGCGTGGAAAAGTGGCAACAATTTCGCCTCGAATGCATACGCCAAATCCAACCCTTGCTAATTGGCTACTGCTGGCTTGTTTCCTTCGCACACATAGCAACAACAAAACATGAACAGAAGTACGACACTGCAATTCTTTCACACACTCATATTGCACACACTCTCCTGGGGCGGGGGTAGTAAATGTACGTATGGAAATTGGCCCATTGTTAGACAGTTTCCACACGGTCACACACAGCCACCGAGCGATCCGCCATAAAGCCACCCATTACCACCTACTACTTCTAACTGGCCGGTCCATCTCGAAGATTAGCGACACCGGGTGGCATTGTGGGTGGTTAGTTTATTACCGCCCGGTTACTTCATTCTCTCGTGTGTGCGGTGATGGAAAACCGAGCTGGTAATGGCATCCGGGGGGCATCTGTTGGTGATCATTACTATTAGCAGTTCACACTACTGCTCACCGTTCTGCATAGCGCACCGGTCCAATCTACCTGTTCTGCCGCATGCAAACGATCTCAATAATGGGTCATTGGCCTCGGCAGATGGTGTGAAAATGCATTCTATTATCAGGTGCGCGAAAAATGGACTTGGACCCTTCTGCAACAAAATGGCACTTATTTGAGCTCGCATGCAGATGGGGGACCCAGTGCGAGTGTGTGACTTGATAATTATATTTTGAAACTCAAAATGCATTACAGATTTGTAGGCTTTGGCCTGGTGCAGAAGACTTCGGTTGGGTATAACTTCATCGTTTGACAGTCCAACATTCAGATCTTTCTGCATATCATGAAATTGAGTTTAGATTGATGGCCTAAAAAACATTGACAGGATGAATTCATATGAGCATCTTCTTTGTTAGCGTTGCTAAGAGTAGTTCGTCAGTTTTGGAGAGAGTCCTTGTTTCAGACGCGTATGTGACTTCTGGGCTTATAAATGTTCTAGTTTTTCTCAGCTTCGTCTGTCACAAGTGGACAAGTTTCCTGAAGCGACGTCTTTTTAATCGAGATAGGTGAAGTTTTGGATCGATTCGAAGGTGTGATCATCATCTCTGCGTGTGACTGGATCTGTATCTGGAGTATAGAGCTTTTTGGGGACGATTTTAAAGTCTTAATGTTGTGCAAAGCAGCATCAGAAGTACTGATCGTTTTCGGGTACTCGTATTAGTTGGAAAATAAAATATATTAAACATTCAATTCGGTTTCAAATGCTGTTTCAAACCACTCGAACTTGCAATAACTCACCGATGCTCTAATGATGCTTATAGGCATGCAGCAAAAAGTTAGATAAACAAATTGCTCTCGAAATGGTACTGCTTGATTGCACAAAGCTAGCGGAAACATAAACAACATCACACAGCAGAACAAAACTCCAACATCATCGAATCAAAAACAGGCAGACAGGAAGAAAAAAAAGAAAAACAGTGCACGGCGGTAGGTTTCGTAACCGTGCCTCATCATCATCGCCATATCCCGGAGTCAGCTATTGTGCCAATAAACAAATAACACAGATTGCGATCTGTCCTGTTTTCCTGTACGCTAGTAAAATAAATTCCGTTTTGCCCGGATGGTTATCGGTTGAAATCAATCTCGCTACAATATTTGCCTGCTTTGCGTCCCCGTCTGTTGCAGGTGCACCACGCGTGCACTTTCTGTGCACGATCCGGAGATCAAAACAGTCTGGCCGACGAAGATTGCGACGGATAATGCAAATATTTACATTCCTCACGTATTGGCTCTGTATTGGCTTGAGGCTTAATCATTCGATCGACGGTTTGCAGTAAGGTTAAGCATCCTACAGCACGCTCGAGTGAGGGTGGATAGGTTTTAGAAGAAACTCATACGCAAAAACTCGTTCTACAACAATCCCTCTTAATCGCGGGATTCTTCTTCGATCACGAGCTTTAGAGGGTCTTTCGAGATGAAAGGCACACAATGACGCACTACCCGAGTGGATAGAGAGATCGTGTTTCTCAGTTCCTTGCTTCGCACGAACGCAGTTAAGTTTTTGACCTTGAATTGCGTCCGAAAAGAGTTGCCATCTCGACATTGCGTCATATGGTGGTGATTGCAACATGTGACATTACAATAAATATAGATAAACGACTTCAATTGTAGATAAAAGCAGATGTCATGACACACATATGTGATATGACACACAAAACTAGTAAATAAAAGAAACAGATATTGTAAAATCCTAATAACGATATGAAAACACAGAAAAATAATCCACAACGCAATCACCATTAAACTTTACTTGTAAAAATGGATGAACGGAGACAAAATAGAATAACAGAAAGGAAACAAAGAAGCAACAATCTATAAAAATTGGAGACGAAGTCTTCATGCTATAATAACTAGACTATACAAAAGGATTTACACAAAACACAAAATTATACATTTGGAAATGTTTGAAATGCTTACAAGCAATAAACTACACAAGGAAAAAGCTACACATCCAACTTAAGACACACCTGACCTAACTCCAGTCCATCATAAGGTTCCGAGCTTCCTGCAAAGACCGAACCACCTACCCAACGGCTGCGACAGTGTACGCATACGCAAGCACAAAACGAAAACAAAACAGCTAGTTTGAAGTTTAGAGCCTCATAAAAGTAAAACCCCAACTGGCAGCTGGAACCGGTTTCGGTTTTTATTTTGGACCTTGCCCAACCGCAACCGACAAACGTACGGAACCACTTTGCTGGCAGCGGTTTCGAGTACGCATCGACGCACAGTGATGATGATACCGAACGATCCTCGCTGGTGACTTTGTTCGTTCACAACGCTTGTTGTGGAGTGTGTTGTTCCGCACGCTAGTGACATCTAGCGTGATCGTGAGCAAGGACAGATACGTAGCACCTCGGCAAATTGGCTGCAAAATGCGCCAAAAGTGGACGAAAGAGGTTACTTGTCTTTTGCATATCAGATGAAATCATGCTCCTACCTATGATACCGATCCGTCGATAAAGTGTGTTAGTGGAATGTGGTACTCATTAAGCATCGGCCGTGTTCTCCATGTAATGTTCTCCTGTGACAAAAATTCTCACAAAACATAGTCCGTCTCGCAACGCAAGCTCCATTCCAGCACACGTGCATCATACCCACTCGTGTGCGCATTCCGGGCTAAAAGGATCATGGTTAAAGAATTTCCCTTTAACGCTGTTCCTGCCTGCCAATGGCTCCTCCTCTCTCGCGTTCCAGCCTCCTTCAACTGGTAACAGCTTCATTCATCTTTAACTAATTTATGCAAATGATCGTTTCCGACTATCGTCTCCCACCTATCGAGACGCAAGTCTCGGCTGCAACGATGCACACACACTGCACACACTTATCTTGTGATCTTCGATCATTGATATGCACCATGGCGTTGCACGGACGCGCCTGTTCGACGAGACGTTCCAGCGATGTGCACAAGATTAGCACAAATGGAATGCAGCTGTGCCTTTGTGTCTGTGTGTTTTGGTTTTTGTTTGTACGAACACTATCAACCAGATGGATGGATTGTGATGTAGATGGAAAGGGCTATTAAATTTAAATAGCTGGTCGGTGAAGGGATAGATAGGAATATTAATTGTTTCTCTTGTAAATTAATTAATTGTAGTACCTTCGATGTCTTTTAGAGCAAGTGTATTTTTTATAGTGAGTATTTCTGTGCCAAGATTTGATAAATTTTAAATCGACTCAACAGAATTTTATTTAAATCTTGAAAAAAAAATTAATTTACTTTGTAAAGCATCAGATAATTAAGTTTAGATTGCTTAAGCTGAGAGCAAACAATTAATAATAATATGAAGACAAAAGTTGCACAACTTTATTAGCAAATATATCAAATTCAATGCGTGACTGAAGATAACAAAAATGTTAAAAAATGCTCATAAATAATTACCCACAAAACAATAATCATTGCGTTAGGTATTTCAAGAATTTAAACGTTCGTCTAAAACGGCACGGCTTTTGCGTGCAAAACTAAAATCATTAATGCACTAAAACAAACCCGGGACGTGGTGTAATTTGTTCCGCATCAGTCAAATGGCGTTTCATTTGCGCCCATTTTCATCCCTTGCTGGCCGCCAGTGATCTCGCGCGATCGTACACAAACCAGCTGATGTTAAGGTTCCCAGCGCACCGGAGCGGGCGCGCTCGTGTGTGTGTGTGTGTGTGTGTCTATATAAAAGCTCGGTTAAAGCTGTATGTGTGTGTGTGTGCCGTCTCGTTCAAGCTTTGGAACCGTCGCAAAGCCGGTTCTAATTAAGATTGCTTCCCCTTGGAGCAAGGGGGGGGGTACTGTTATATTCTGGCATTGGCGTTCGCTTACACGAAGCTCGATCGCCATTGATGACGGTGAGGGACGAAGTAGGGGAGCATCTAGTGGCGGAGGCAGTGTAGTAGCTTACAGCTGCAGCCCGAGGGGTGTTTATTTATTTTTCTGCTGAATTTGCAAAGAACTCAAACCGTTTAGGCCCGATTCTGTGTGCCCGACGGTGACTCCATCTTTGCATACACAAAGAACACCCCTCACAGCACTTCGATGAGTGAACGTGGAGGGAGAGGGTGCGGGTGGAGATGGAGGAAATTATTTGCCTGCATGCTTAATATTCCCACATCAGTAGTATGGTAGTTTCATTCGAATCTGAATGTTTGTCATCACATTGCCGTTTTCAAACCGTTTGTTTATGTAAAGAATGCGTTGTAACCGGTTTTTGGCGGGGGGGGGGAGAGGGGGGTTGCTGCACACTACTCACACACACCCATACGCGCAGGGTCGGTTCCGTTCGAGAGCTATCGATGAAGTTGGCAAACACGCACCATAGACCAAAAACAAAAAAGCCGACAAAAACCAAAACAAAAGCTTAAGTCATATTTTTAAGCCACGCTGCCAAAGACTTTGATGTCTGGGCAAATGCTTGCTAAATAACCATGGGAACAGTTACGCAATGGGAAGATTTATGCGATATTTTTCTATCCGCCTCTTATCGGACGGTGACGACGGGAACGATTATTTTGGAACAACGCGAAGCGGATGTGCCGAATGCAAATGAAGATCCCCAACAGTTTGGGCGATTCCTAAAAAAAAAAGGCATATATTAGCAGGGAGACTCTACTGGAACATCTTATACAACTCGGAAAGGAAGGAGAGCTAATATTTTATTAATTTTATGTTTATATGGGTTTTTTCCAGTTCTTCACAAGTAATTACACAAATTTACCCTCGACTATTCCATTTCGTGCTTCCAAGCGTACCTCGAGTTGCAAACGAACCACCTGATTCGTGTGACCTAAATCGATCGAGAGTTATGCATTTTGCTGGTTTGCACTCAAACCATTCAATTCGGTTCCTTCAATGAGTCACGGTTTTGTAGCACACGAAGCAAAAAGGACACGGTTCGGAGACGGCAGAACATGGCACGAAATTCGAACAAACGCTGAAGTTTTCATTGTCAGCTGACCATAGCGTACCCATATATTCTAGAGTTCTGAAGGGGGACGTGAAGGAGGCAGGAGGTGAACCGGTACCGGTACGTCCACACAAGGCGCACACCATCCATCCATCGTGCCCACGGTCAATGCGATGCGAAAATGCGCGAAAACATTCACCCGCCTGGTAAGGAAGGGCAGTGTAAACAGAGTGGCAGGCTGAGATCGCTCGTCGATCGTCGGCCATGACCAAAGGAACACAATTCCGAACGGGGTAACAATTCACGGTGACAGCAGGCGAACGAGAGAATGCACACACACACTGGATGCAGGCAACCATCCAACACTGGGGGCTGTTGGTTTGTGAAATACGATTACGAGCGTCACCGGTGGATTGATTTCAACATTTTATTGATGGTGCGCTGCGCGTAAAGCAAAATCAACTGTTCTGGCGATGGATGTGCAGTAAATCAGTTTCTTCACGCAAATAAAGCGGCCACATTGTGATAATAAACATGTTGACGTCCATTTATGCAGTACTATAGGCAAGTAAGCGTCGGCATCTGGACTGAGTTCAAATTTCAAACAAACAGTTCCCACCGTCTACAGAACGAACTTTTTCGGTTTTTGAGACCTGCTACCGCCATCAGAGTAGAGCATACGAATTGGGTCACAGAATGAGGTAGGTATACTATTCAAGATTATCTGCTACCACTCTCTAATACCAACGCTAGCAACTAGTCTATTGAAATTTGTATTTCAAGATTTCACTGTTTGTTGATGTATTGATTTCTTGGTACATCAAGAGGACAATCCGACTGTATTAAGTCCTTAAAGCCCGTTGATGCGGCCCGTTAGTAGATGCGACAGCCGCGCCGGTCTTCACAGGGCAGGACCGGGGTTCAAGTCTCCTCTGGGCCGTTCCCCCATAGTGAGGACTGACTATCCAACTGTGCGGGAACAATAAGTCTAGAAGCCAGAAATGGCAGGCATGACCTAAGAGGTCGTAAGGCCAAGAAAGAAGAAGAAGAAGAAGAAGAAGTCCTTAAAGAATAGCATCTTCGGCATCTCCATATTTCATTCATTTTTGCCGAAAGCTTCCCAATGTGTCTTATTGATAATTGATCCATCGATACACTCTTATGGTATGTAGTTTGTCTATATTAATTGCTTTAGGCGAACGACGCCAACAGAGGCTTTCTAGCAGGTCCTACACAATTAAAATAAATCAATAGAGATTAGGCTTGTCTGTAGAAAATGTTCTTTGTTGTCATCCTGAACCACTGATCCATGTGATCCATTTCACTGGAGTTTCTCAAACATCATGTGCATCGTGTGACTTGAATTGAAGCTGGACCAATGTGCCCTAAGTTATCGAAAATAAAAATCACTTACTCTTAGTACATGATAAGAGTCATATTCCTTAGTTAGCAATCCTAGCTCTTCTTGTCCAGATCTCCAATTTCTTGATCTGAGAGCACGAGTCATTTTATGTCCTTCCATTTCTTGTGATCTTCTTCTTCTTTGATTACAATCTGACAAGATCTAGACCTGCTATTGTTAGCTTAGTTTTACCCCGTTTTTACCCTCGGTCACCGGACTGCCACAAAAAACTGATGATGTATCACATAAAAAAGTATAAACATATAGACCCTTCCACGACTTACAATAAAATCGTTCTGTTTAAGAACTGTTTAAGAAAACCATTAAGATGGTTAAGATGGCTGTATGTCCGATATTCAATTGCACATACAAAGCAAAGAGTTGTTTCGTCATCTGAAACGTTTTTTGTTTAGCAGAAACGATGAAGTCATTTGATCCACAAACCACAAGAAGAGACTGTCTATTCATTCTCGCGCATTACAGCAGCCTATTTGAATGAAGTTGCTGACGTACATTTGCAGTTGGCGAAAAACAGCCAGAAAGACCTCGGTACCAGATGCTGAGAAACGGTGCTGTGTTTTGCAAAATTTGGCCAAGCAAGTTACCTACCAAACGGTATGAAAGGTAAACCATGTTGTCTCGCGTTTTTTTTTGTAGCTGATAATTTGATAAATAATGAGCAAAAAGCAAACCCTCCACTTCACGGGAAACGACAGAAAGGCTTGCGTGACAGAGGCTTGATTGGGAGGTTGGAAGTTGAAGCACAGTATGGTTTTTGCTTTTTGGTGACCTGCGAAGCTTTTTGGCTTTTTATGTTTCCTAACGTGCGGATAGTGATCACGAGGTGCACTCATGGTTTTTGAGGTGATTGCGGTGAGGTTAGATTTGAAGGATAAATAAGTTGAGAATGATGGCGATCATGGGTTTTCGTTGCTTGTTTATATTGTTGTGTGTTCTGCAAATTCTAGAGCTCATCAATATTCATTCAAATGCAATATTTATTGGGATTAAATAGAAACGAAATTATAATGTAAGTCTTTAACATTCAACGTCGAAAAGTGTCCATTCTTCGCCAGATTTTCAACACTAGCTGTAGCCCAAATGTACCATTGCCGAAACGTGTGCTTTTTTATTTCCCGGCGCACAAACAAAAACACATTTTTCCGCACCGCTGCAGATTGCAATCAATCAATCAATGCGAGACGCGAAGGATTGATTAACGATCGCAGCTATTCGGCCAAGTCATTTAGCTTTACAATCGGCCAAACTACTATCATTACGTAGTCCCCGATCGTGGTGGGAATGGTGAACGGCAAGGTATGAACGGCTTTGTTGCCGTTTGGTTCATCCCACCATCAGCTAGGTACAAAACATCACTCGGCCGTTCGATTCACGATTGTTATTACGATACGAAGGTGTTGTTTTCCCGGGCTGCACGAAACTGCACGCCGATAAAATTTTGACGAGAGATTCTTTTTGACTTGCCGATTTTGTGTCAAAAGCGAGAAGTTGTTTCCGACAAAAATCCTAAGAAGCATTCCTGCTAAGGGTTAATTGCTGAAGGCATTCTGCAAGAAACAGGCAGAGCTACATTGTGAGTAATCGAGTCAACGCATTAATAGTTTGTTAGTTAATCTGTTACTCAACTGTGAGTCAGTTTGAGTATCAAAAAAACCACCCCAAAGGGGGAGGGGAAACTGTTGTGATTATAAAACAATCAGTACAAGAAGCAATCACAAGCAACACAAAAAATCCCATCAATGCACATGTTCGGTAATTGACAGCGGGTGAGCAAAGCAATATATAGGCCAGTTATCAGGGCTGTTATGTCTTTCGTGTTGCTCGTTTTTTTTTGGGTTCCCGGTACGGCAACATTGGAATTCGATTCGGAATGTACGATTCTAACACGTGCTACAACAGCAATCTTTTGAAGGTTGATCAGATCACATCAAGACACAGCACCCATGTAGAACACGACTCGATGAAGATGTTCCAAGAATTCAAGATAGAAGGTACTATAAATCGATGCCAACAAATCTGACACAAGTAACGGTTTGGAGCAACAGTTTCTTAAGCTCCGTTCTGCCCAGCTTCATTAGGAAAATGCTAATAACCTTTGCCTGTAGCCTCCCCAAAAAAAATAAGCCTTTTCTTCTGCTCTCTGCTGAGAACTGGAGAAAAATAGCAAACGCCCCCGGGAATCTTTTCGCGTGAAGATGTGTATTAGGCACAGACCGACTGCTGTGTGCTTGATGGTTGGCAGTTATCTGGCTTTCACTTCTTCTATTCCCGGGCTATTTTTTATTGTTTATGCACAGCATGAAAGAGTAGAGAGGGATCTTTGCGGCTTAGGCTAACCTGCATGTTTCACATATTTTGCGGTCTTTCGTGAAGGAACATGATGGCATGAGTGGCGATACACGGCAACAATATAGCACACGCAGCAATCCGGTGTGCTTGTGTGTGATGGGTGACTGCCTAGCGCGATATGGTGCTATTTCTGGTCCCTATCTCAACCGATATACACGCTTTGTTACTTGACGTAAAGCCTCGGTAATGTGGCTTTGTAGGTGGGCTTTGTCTGAAACAGTCCGAAGGAGGTTGACGGCTGTAGGTTATCGTAAGATAGAAAATGATCGTTCACGTCGAACGTGCAAAGAGGAATGCAATTGTTATGCTTCCCAAGTCCGTGTGGTCCCAGATAACTCACGATCATCAATGCTGGAAGTTTACAGCTCACGGATCTCGTAGGTGGCAATAGGGTACAAGAGAATGAGTCGGGAATAGCAGCACTATTGCGAAGAGGTGATCACCGCAACCAAAACTAAAAAATGATGCGAATAATTTATCATCAAACAGAGCGTATTTGTATCGTCACTATCCGTCACGATTGATCTCCCGGTCCTCGTCTGCTTTGGTGTTTGTGTTACGCGCAGAAATTATACAACATGGCAACAAGCAGCGGTGCTGATGCTTTTTTGTTACCACCATTGGTCTCTCGTCTTCCTAACACAGCCCAAGCCCAATGCGAATGCGGTGTGTGCGTGTTTGGAACATGATGGCATGAGTGGCGATACACGGCAACAATATAGCACACGCAGCAATCCGGTGTGCTTGTGTGTGATGGGTGACTGCCTAGCGCGATATGGTGCTATTTCTGGTCCCTATCTCAACCGATATACACGCTTTGTTACTTGACGTAAAGCCTCGGTAATGTGGCTTTGTAGGTGGGCTTTGTCTGAAACAGTCCGAAGGAGGTTGACGGCTGTAGGTTATCGTAAGATAGAAAATGATCGTTCACGTCGAACGTGCAAAGAGGAATGCAATTGTTATGCTTCCCAAGTCCGTGTGGTCCCAGATAACTCACGATCATCAATGCTGGAAGTTTACAGCTCACGGATCTCGTAGGTGGCAATAGGGTACAAGAGAATGAGTCGGGAATAGCAGCACTATTGCGAAGAGGTGATCACCGCAACCAAAACTAAAAAATGATGCGAATAATTTATCATCAAACAGAGCGTATTTGTATCGTCACTATCCGTCACGATTGATCTCCCGGTCCTCGTCTGCTTTGGTGTTTGTGTTACGCGCAGAAATTATACAACATGGCAACAAGCAGCGGTGCTGATGCTTTTTTGTTACCACCATTGGTCTCTCGTCTTCCTAACACAGCCCAAGCCCAATGCGAATGCGGTGTGTGCGTGTTTGGGGGGGCTAGGGCTCCGTGTGTTGGTGATTAGTGGGATCGAGCCTGAACCATCGCTGCATCCAGCGCTGGATGCTGTGTCGAAGGTGTCCCACAACCACACAAAAGAGAAGCACAGCAAAACTACTACCATCGATCGTGGTTGCAGCTAGGCCTCGCATAGACACAGTCAACCGGGAACGTAGAACGCAAACCGCACCGATAGGAGAGTGCTTCTCACACACGCCTGGGGCTAAAACCTATTTCGTCATCCAGCCCAAAATGGCCAACGTACACACGGGTGAGAAGAGTCGACGCGAAAGCTTCCCTTAAAAGTGGACACCCCCTGATGATCGGCGCAGGCATATCAAACAAACAAAACGAGCAAACCCGCAAACCGCGCAAAGAGACTGGAGAAGAGAAAGTTCCACGCGTTTGTTGTTTTTCTTTGCTTCTTTCATTTCTGTTTGCCTCTCTCTCTCTCTCTCTCTCTCTCTCTCTCTCTCTCTATCTTTCTCTCTTTTCTCTTTCTCCATCGGTTGCTCCCCACGATCACGCACACACGATCGCTAACGCATATGGCGCCATTATTGCGTACAGCTTTTCGACTACTACTGAAAAAACAAAACTCGGAACTCAGTTTCTGGAATGGAAGAAAGCTCAACACAACGAACAAAACACTCGAAAAAAAGCCTCCACATCCACATGTGACGTTCCACATGTCGCGTTTGGCTCTTAAAGCATAAAAAGAAACAAAGCAAACGAAAACAAACAAAACGAGCTGCCCAGCCGGGGCGGAAAAGGGCCTCCGGAACGAGCTGGACGGTTTGGTTTTATCTATTACCTAACGTCCGCCTGATGAAAAAGCGTCAAGGAAACACGGTGTATGTGTGGCTCCGTTTTTTTTTTGCCAGGAGACGTGCACAACCCGGGTAAACACCTCCTGCAGGATAAGCTGTGGTGTGGCCCGCACGGGATTTTATATGCCATTTGTTCAACAAAACCGTAAAAGAAAAATCAACAACGCACAGGAGAAAGGTGAGATTCGCTAAAAATTGTGGATGGGTCCATTTGCATGCGGCGTTAAAATTTCCGGCACCCGGGAACGTGCGTTTCCGACCAAAAAGCTATCCAAACGCGACCGATAAGTGTGTGTGTGTGTACGGCAGTGGGTTACGAAATGGTGTAAATCTGACACCAGACTAAGTTGGATACAGATGATTAACGGAGATGGCAGAAAATGGCATTTTAATAAAGGAAATAGTGTTTAATTTAATTTTCTTTTCTTTTGAAAAATTGTTTTACTTTCTGACAAACAACTCGAATGTGAAATTTGTGTAGTTTAAGCTCTCAATAGCTTGGCCCTGCTATTTCTAGCATTCTATGATTTGGTGTTACCCGTAGCTGGATGGATAATCAGACCCGCGTACGGGGAGGCGGTCCAACGGGATTCGAACCACGGTCCTGCCGTGTGAAGACAGGCGCCTCTATCGTATATACCATCAGGCCGCCTCATCTTGAATATCTAGTTACCAGGAATGGGTCAAGGAAGCCAGTAATTGGGGAGATTTTTAAGCCAAAAGAAAAAGAAGTTGTTTCAATTGTAAATATGATACCTAAAAGTAAACAGGACAAATATAATCATCATCTCTGTTCCTTCTACACAAATACACAATTATCCTTTTCCAATATTATTCATAAGATACAGGGCCATTTTTATGAAATGATGGTATTTGTAATACTTATATATTTATATTTATGTAAGTATGATAATTAATAAAATAAATAATACACTCTCTTACCTGAATATCGGCAAAGTACTAATGTTCCACGCAGATAGACAACTGCTGAGCTGTGTTCTGTAGTCGGTGTGTAGCAGCGCAGTGTGCGACAGAAGGCTAGAAACCGGCTGTCTCGATGGCAATGGACACCACTTGGTTCTCCCCGATGTCGATCGATGGCAATCGCGTGAAGGATAGGCAAAAAAAGACGTGTAACTTGGTTCGCATCTATTCCCGGTTCCCTAATGTGTATGCCTGCTAGCAAACGCACACCACCGCAAGAGCTAAAGAGTGAACTTTGTCGTTCTTCTCGCACACCGGTTCTCGATGCTAGCTCGCTAAGCTTTAGAGCGTTTGAAGCTTTTGGATTGAAGTTGAAGATGAAGGAACCAAATAAAAATGACGATCTTGCGACTTGGGCGAACGCACTTGCTGCACACACTTGCGCTCCAACCAAACAAAAAAATAATACGCACGCACACACACACACAACTAGAAGTCGCACAAACACATAAACGCACACCTACACGCACCCCGTTAGGCGTTACACTGCGCACACGTACACTCAACACCTACACACTTACGCACGCGTACACTGGATAAGATGGGCTGCTGGTCCTGAACGGTGGTAGGGTGGAAGGGAAGCAAAAGTTTAGAAAAACAAGAGGATGAGTAGAGAAAAGACTCTGTAATGCTAGTGAAGATGACATTTCGCCGTTTTTTTTTTTTGTTCACACACAGCCAGGTGAGAGGTCAGTAATCTCTGGATGGGATCTCTAGGAGGAACGATTCCGGGACATGATGCATGCGAAATGAACCTTAGCCTTTCATGTTGTTTGTGTGCCTGCTGGCATGTACGATAGCTTCAAACCCAATCGAATCAGTTCCAGTGCTAATGATCACATCGAACAGAATAGAACAGCTTCGGGAAACGAGAGCGCACAAACGCTTGCTGGAGGCTGTCGATCATGTATCGAGATATCGTGCTAATCGACGTCACCCCGTTTTCGCTTTGGAGCGGAATGCACTGACGGATATCGGATACACACCTATTAGAAGGGAATAATAATAGAGCAAGCTGCTCGATTGTTCTGAATTGCGGCCTCAACCAACCGAACGACCACGAGGGCAAACTGTGATTTTCAGGTTTTGACTGCGTGGTATAGTAAATCCCGTCTAGACCCTCTTCCCGAATCCCGTCATAAGGGGGAAAAACCTCCTAAAATTGTAGTGCCAAAGTAGAGGAAAAAGCTGCGTGGAAAGATTCCGTGCGCTTTCTCATATTCTCATAGCACAGGAGATGCAGAGTTGCGTATCGGGATGAAGTGGATAGAAAAAAAAGCTCCAGAAATCGCTTGATGACACGATTGTACGGCTCGATTATGGACCAGAGCAAGACGGTTGCGACGCATCGTTAACGGGGTAGCGAGAGTAAATAGGGCGAAGGTTAACCTGCGCGGTGTGCCTACATCGTATCCGGCTATCTTCACGATCTCTTCGAGCTGCGAGCCACAGAACGATGGCCAGATTTTCAGTGGACTTTGTGCCAACATGCTACGTAGTAGCACGAGAGACATACGGCGGTAAGAGATCACAGAGTAAACATAATGTTTCCGACTAGCAGATCGCAAACGACCGGAGCAACGTCACACAACGGAGGCGGCGCACGCAAAAACGGCGTAGTTTTCCACCTCGTCACAGATGCGGGTGGTGCGGGGATACTGGGGATTGCAGTGTGGTAGAAAAGGGAGTTCATCACCATCACAACGCACACAACGGGGGTACACAAGTACGCTTAGCTTACGGGCGACAGGTAAAAATGGAAGGATGCTGTGCCAAATAGAAGGCAGGTAAACGGTATGCGTTGTAATGGCGACGATGGACACAACGGAACACGGGATGGGAAATAAGGTAAGGTAGCACTAACCAACGACGACACGAAACAGCGAAAAAAAAAACACACATACACGATACGGACACACTGAAAGAGTGGTTGACTGTCCACGGCACGGTTGAGATTTGCACTGGACGCAGTGGCCTCACCCCTGCACGGTTGATGCTAGATCGTGCTGGCAAAGCACACTGGTGCGCGCTTAAGACCAGTTTAGACACAACGGTATTCAATGGAACTTGCTGCTTGTGTTCAAATGATCGAAAACTCTACAGCTGTTGATCTGTTTTCGGCAATGCCGGAGCTATTTTTATAATTTGGTGAATTGTTAAGATTATTGTTTAAATACTCCGTTATTAAACTCAGTTTAATCTTTGTCAAAGACTATAAAAAGACAGGCTTCCTACAAGTTCTACACTACACTACAACCTGTTGAGATCATGCTCTACCATTTATGGCTTTACGGAAAGCGAGTCCTGTGTACAGCGTTTTTATTGTAATAGACTGTTGAAGTTAGATAAAATGACTTCAGTTACTTGTTGAAGTACTAAAATATAGCATGAAAACAAACATTTTCTTCCTGTATTTCATACATCAAACATACTCCAATTTAATTGATAATGTATTTAACATTACTTTTTGCCGGATTTAAAATAAAGTATTTTTAACGGATAGCTGTTTCTAAATTAAAGATAATTTTATATTTTTAATTAATTATAATAAAATACGGTATAATATTGTATGCTCTTTTAACGTTTGGTGATGTGTGTCCACTGTGCTTTAGCTGGAAGGTATGCGCGATCACACTACTACATAACAAGAAGCATGATGATCAACGCATGCAAGGGTGTGTACGGTGTACAGTTCTTGACACGTTTTAAGCCTCACCATTAAACATATTTCAAAGTTTAGTAAGAAACATATTCCGATCTCATGAATTGTAGCGAATTTCTTATAGAATATAAACATTTAATTTTGCCAATGATTTCTTTTTACACGGTAAGTCACAAAGTGGTGAAATGGCAAGTTACGAAGTACACTAGCCAACATTTCTCTCGCACTGTGTGAGCGAGTGCCCATCAACATATACCGACATACAACTCCCCCGTTTGTATACAAACAACACCACACACCACACAAACACAAACTCGATTAAAACAATCGGTACCCCTGTTTCTCGCTACATACATTCACACACACACATTCAAAACATGCCCAGCTGTGCGTGGATTCGTGATGGCAACATAAAAACTACTTGTTGAATTCTTAAACCAAACACGATCCCGATCGCACAAAAGCAACAACGCACCACTCTCAGTTGCATCGCAGCTAAAGTGTGGCATTTCCTGAATAGTAATTACAAAACTAACGACAGTTAGGGAGCTTTTTTGCAAAAAACAAAGGCGTTAAAATGTGGAAAAAGAGTCGGCAGATCTCTAGACTACAGTCACCTGGAAAAAAAACCTGGTCTCTCAGCGAGAGCCTGACCGATTTATCGAGTCAGTTGAATTATCTGCACTGTCGCCAATCCGTACGCTACGCCAGTACACATACAGCTCACTCTCGATGCATTGCACACGCGAACGTGCAGCGTGAGATGCATTCAAATCAACACGTCACTCGCGTTGTGTTCGCGACGGTACGTATGCATTCAATTGAGATTGGGGGATGGTGTTATTACCACGGCAAACAAACAAAAAGAGGAAAATGGGGGGGAAAAAAGGGAAGCAACATTCAATCGTTGTGCAGCACTCCCATCCTTTTCGTTTCGTTCCTTCGTCGACTAGGCGCGCATGGCGTGAATATCGTCGTCGTCGTCGTCAAATAGGTTTGGTTCGTTGATTGTGGTCGCCTTTTCGACAAGTTCATGATTACAGAGTAATAAATTTGCCATTAGCGTCAACGAAACTGTTTGCGAAGAGGTAATTTGGATGCGGATTTTTTTTTTCATCGCTCAAATCGTTAATAAACTGTAGCACGTGCGATTTTCTTTTTATGCGTCAACCACTGAGTGAGATGAGTTTTAAACAGCTGGAGCTTCGCTTTGCTGGTAGTCATCAGAACACGAAGCGGTTAAAAATCGTTCAGCACACTGGACACTGTAATGTTTAAGTAAGTTTAGTTGAAGAATGACTGTAATAAGTTTTATAATTAAGCGGGAATATAAATTATAAATCTGTAAAAGAATATGAAGATGTGTTTTTAGTTTTATACTCAAGTTTAGTTTTGAATTAAATGATTCTTAGTTTCTTAGATGCATAATTATATCATCCATTTTGGTCTTGAATTCGTCATTATTAAGTTACTTAGTTACAAATTGGGGGTTTTCTTTTGCAATCTTTTGTAACATTATTTACCTCACAAATCCCCATATGGAGCAACTGCATTGCACTCCGAGCCGACTGCAGCTTCAGTCTTCGGCCAGCAGCGACCGTTGTGACACTGCAACCGATGAACGAACATGCGAGATCCATATCACTGAGCGCAGGTCCCGGTGCACCATGGACTAACGGGCTAAGTAATTGATGGAGAAATGAAAGCCCTACCAAGCCCCACGGTAACAGCATGTTCCGTGGCTTGATTTCTTTATTACGGGGTGTCGGTACTTTTCCGTACCGAATGTTGTTACTCTCTTCTCTGTTTCGCTTCTCTTTTTATCTCTCGCCCTGTGTACGGCTGAATTGTTATCATCATCTTGGGCAGATTGATTGGTCAAGCCCGCGGTAGGGTCTTTCCATTTATTTGATGCTATATTACTTATTTCCGGATCTTGTTTCGATAAGGGCAATCCTGTCCGCTTTTCTTGGTATCCCGATCCCGTGCGGAAGGTTATTTTTGGATCCGTTGGATTGAGTGCGGGGACACAATTTCCATTACTCGTGCGCGTAAAATTGAGCGCAATTGAGATGAGATGGAAAAGGGGATGTTGGCTACTGTATGCTTGTAGTACTGTGTATTTGATGGCGTGGGTTTATCTTTACTTTGTTTGAGATTTTGCATTTTTGTTTTCATTTTACTACCAAATGGACAACTTTCTTTCTCGCTATCATACAGGAAAACGTGAGCGATTGTGCATTGTCGTATGTTTATCTCATGGAAGGAAACAATAGCGACAGCAGACGGTACACTAGACAACAATGTGGTGCATGTGTATCGCAAAAACGTGAAACTATGCAGATGATTGCCGGCTCAGACCATTTTACATCAAAATTGAAAAAAAAGTGATTAAAGATGCAATCTGATGTGAAAAACAATTGAGAAATTAATCATTAAATGTTTATTGATTGAAAATGTTCAAAATGCAAGAACCCACTTAAATTTACAGTCTCAGATTCATAATAAACATTCTGAGATGATGAATTGTAGTTAAAATTTGAAAAAAATGGTTTCGCACATGGAGCATTACAACGTCTACACCTGATTGGAACAGACTGATGCATCGTGAGACCCCATGATTCTGGACATTAGTATTATAATAGTATTGCATAATATCAACAATCCAAAAAGGAATACAGAGTGATTGCTGCTTTATTTGAATGCAAATTGCAATATTCCAACCGAAATTTTAATTATTCGAATAAAACACGCTTCCCAGTTCCAGAAAACGCTTAAATTGAAATGCCATAAAACGCTTTATCATAATTCAAATGAAGGCCTTTATTTAGCATTTTATCTGTTTATGTAGCTATTGAAATAAAACGCCGCTTATTTCCAGATATTAGATAATATATCAATGAGCTGTAAAAGCTGATAAGCCTGGAATAAACACAACCAAAAAGGATTTATTTTTTTGCAAACAAATCAAACTGTCATTCAGCCCTGAGCCATTTTATGGCATACCTCCGACACGCACACAAACAAACCGCACGGAGCGAACGATCTGTCAAACTTATTTTTCATTATTATTACCAGCTCAATTTTCATAAATTTTCCCCGTCAGCTGCGAGGATATCTCGCTTCGCGTAAATTTGATTCCCCTGCTTTGTACAGGGGACAAACGCTGTTGCAGGTAGCTGAGAAACGTTCCCGAAGACCGTTCAGATTTCTAATATTCTACTTCGTTGCAGTTGAACCAGTCGTTACTGCGGCACCATGGTCGTCACGAAAGATACGTTCCTGCCATCGGAGGAAGAGCTTACGGTGCCGGAGATTAATCTTTCTGGGCCAGCTCTCCGTGCCGGTGCTTTCCATCTGGGCAAGTACTGTGAAGCGCAAAACAATGTAAGTGACGATGAGCTTTCTTGGATGTATCATCTCCAGGATAAATGGCCACCCCCGGGGAAGGGACAAATTGTTCCGGCCTTTTGTTATATAATGCTTCTCAATCATAACATAACCTGACGTTCGGAATGGTGGGTTTTGTTTACAATCGGCAGGAGTTCATGTTATGCCGCCAGGAGCTGGATGATCCGAGGGCGTGCATTAACGAGGGCAAAGCGGTCACCAACTGTGCGTTCGAGTTCTTCCGAAAGCTAAAGAAGACGTGCGCCCAGGAGTTTACGCAGTACGCCAACTGTCTCGACAAAAGCAGTGGTGATTTGAATTTCAAGCAGTAAGTGCCTTGGTGGAACTGTGGAACCTGAACCGTAAAATTGGCTAAAACATGCTCTGTGCGTTTATTTGTAGCTGCCGCAAAACGCAGGGCGTTTACGATAAGTGTGTACTGGACAATATGCAACTGGAGCGTCCCGATTATGGATATTTCTGCCGCGCCAAGGTACACGCAACCGAACGTCCACCGCCACCGAAGAAAGAGAAGGTGGTGTACCCGGATGCTACACCAGGACTGCCGGAAGATTATCCACGACCCGAATCGAAATATGGTTCTCGTTTCCACTGGCTGAACTAGATGGAGATGAGCATGGATGGACTGTTAAGGTTCAGCTGAAATGGTTCTTTAGGTAAAATGCGTTGGTTCACAGAATGTTTGTATGTGTAGATATGCAACGAGAACGGTCAGTCCCAGCAAGCAAGACCAGCAATATGTGGACCGTTTCTATAGCTTCAGTAAAAACATTGCCCAAAACAAAACAAAAACAAAATAATGGATTGCTGCATAGATACAACGAGTACGAACGAAAGAACCGCACATCTAAGGGACATAAAAAATTCAGCATCAGGTGAACGATGATATGGCATTAACATTAAAGTTGGGGTAAGGAAATTATCCCTTTGGGAAAAGTGTTTGACAAGCGCTCGTTATCACAACATCCAAATGATAATTGGATTTGGACCCGTTAGATGCTCCAGGTTCTAGAAATCACAAGTAATTTTCATACAGTCGCTAACAGAGTAAGAGATGAAGCATTTATATCTTTACTACCTTCTAGGGGTAATAAACTTCCGATATAACAGAAGAAAGGACACTTTCACAAGCAGCAGGATAATCAGCGCACTAAAAATAGTCCTTCATTTGATTGTACCAAATGCGTTTCTGCTATGGATTACGGTGATTGGCAAAAGTGGCATTTTACTTACCGTGCCTTCGGTGCACATAATGGTATTCTTCATGCGCATCTCCTTCACGCTGCTAACGATGAATATGAACGTCGTTTTAAACTATTACTTTACTGGCAAGCAACAAATCGCTTTGCTGAACGAATGTTACGATTGTTTCCGGAAGGCTAAAAGCTTCAACCCCGAGGATGGCACAAAAAGTCCTTCGTTTCGTGGCTCACGGATCGTGCTGTGTATTTTCTTGCTGCATTACATCAACTTCGAACTAAATCAGTACACGTACGTAATACTGTACGACGAAAAGTGGCCCGAACTAACGTTCTATGTTATGTTTTACTTTATCGAAATGATAACGGTCATGCACGCGCTTTACTACGACTCGGTGCTTGATATGATACGGCTGGGCGTGCGGCTAAATTGTGCTCAGTTTTCGAAATGCTTGGAACAGAGTCGGAAACGTGATTACAACGGTGGGAGCTTTGATGATTCTTACTGGTGGCGTACGATTGAACATTTTTACAATCGTTTGCTGGAGTTGCATAGACGGAAGCGAGCTTATTGTCGAACGTTTCGGGTGCAGCTAGTAACGATCGCATTCAACACGTTCGTTTGTTCCTTTTCCATATTTTACATTAATCTGAACAGTATCATTGCGTACAATCACGATAACTGGCTAGAAAAGTATAAGCGTGTAACGGAGAGTTTAGGATTTTTGTCGCAGTTGGGCTCTTTGCTACTTATTTGTCGGCATGCAACCGAGCTTGAGAACGAGGTATGATACTTATTTGCTCTACAGCTCATTAAGAAGCATTGAGATGTAAATGGTTCATATTTCAGCAACGATGCTTGACACGTTTAATTCGTCAAGCTCAATCCAAGTTGACAAAAAGCTCCTCAAATATGGTAGGAGGTTTTTACATGTTAGAATTTGGGTTTGGATGTTAAAACGATTTTTTTTTGCTTTCAGAAACGAGGCGATATGTATAACAGCAGAATTCTCATTCTTCAAAATCAGTTGAAAATTTCACCATTCGATCTGTTCGACTTCGATATGGAGTATTTCTTTGGGGTGCGCAATACTTATTCAATACCAAAAGTCATACATTATTTATCGTTCCGTTTCGTTCTAGATGGTAGCAGCAATAGTTACATACCTGGTGGTATTGTTCCAGTTTCGGGCATTAGAATAAAATTAAGCTCTTAGCGATGATACCATTACATCCGCAGAAAAGTGCTCCATGATACGGGTCTCACGATTCAATGTACAACTATAACGATTTATTTTGCTTGCACGCGTTATTCCGTCTACGAATTGGGGTAATAATTGCATTTGGTTTGAAGAAAACACATTGTACGTTAACACCACACTAGAACTTTTTCAACTTTGCTAGCTTATTGTTGCGCTGTAACGCCATTCGCCTTAGCTTCCGCCAGTAGGCTTTCGTGTTGGGGTCCATTTCTTCGAGCGTAAGTGGAGCACCGACATGCAGCTTCCACAACCATTCGGGGTACTCCGAATCGGGTTGAATTTTAACGTCTTCACCCTGCTTCAGAACGTTACTGCCACACACATAGCTTACCAGCCGTGTTGTGTCTGTTTCTACTGGGATCACTTTCTTCTCGACTGTTGGACCAAGTTTTCCGAGCTTCTTCTTTTTTGATCCACCGAGAGCACCTGTGGGTAAAACAAGAAAAATGTGTGAATTTAGATGTAACGAAGATATTTGACTAATACGCTTCTGGTGCTCCCGTACCACCGGCCTTTGGTGTTGCATAAGTTCGTGTGGCGGTCAGTTGTAGGAAGCTGCGTCTGAACAACGGAACCAAACTTCCAATCAAGCTGCTCATTGTTTTCAATGTACACACGCGTAAATAAATAAAAAAGGAAACTAGAAATCTCTTTTTCTGATAAATTATTCGCCACAAGAATCCTCCTCGTTTAATTCGGCCGGTTTTGTTTTGATATTTTCTTTCGTGTGCGTGTGTTGTGTTTGATCGAGTTGTCAAATTGAGCAGGTTTATATACCAAGCTGTGAACCGGCATGTGCCAAGGTTAATAATGTTTGTTTTCCATAAAAATATAAATTATATATTTTTGGATGTGAATTTCGGATATTTAGAAGAAAGGAAACGTCCATTCGATTGAGATAAAGTGTGTTAGAATGTATTCATATCCCCGATCAGCCCTTCAGATCGAATTCTGCATTTGCACCATCGTTATTAAAATATTGATATCACATAGAGCGTGTACATCGATCGGAAAGATTTATAAAATCTAAGCCAATGGCAAGCAATGTATGTTTTCCCTGCATTAAAACACTTTTAAAAGATTAGTCTCGTTGTTTCTTCGGACATAGCGTGCTATCGTCAATCGTCGATACCACCTTAGCCGGTTCCACCAGTAAATGGTCATACTGTCCATCGCGGTGAGTTTGCTCCGGTCCTTTGAGTGCGTACTTTTCGATAAACGACTCGACAATGGTTCGCTCGAGAACGGAGAATTCTAGCGTTGCGTGCCATGTGACGAGCGCGAATGGACGGTCTTTGTTGGGCAGCTGCGAAGGTGTTATCACGTACCGGTAAAGACATTCCTTTACTATACGCTTCAATTCATCCACCTGCGATAGAATGCAACAATGGTTACGTAGAAGCAGTTAGTTGTGTTTTCGAAATTTAGTTGTTTTAAAAAGTAGGATCACACCTGTTGCTTGTTGGCGCATGGATGATAGAGAGCAATTATTGCCCCATGTTCACTGTTGTGCAGCCATCGTTGCGGTGGAACGTATCTGGAAAAAATAAGCACAATTAGGTGTCATTAGAATCAGTTTGCTTACACAGTTGAATAAACACTCACTTATACTCCCCATACTTTGGCCACAGCGGACGATGCGTTCCACTGAAAAAGAACAATGATAAACATTCATGGATCAGTTTGTACATCAATCGATGAACAACCGAGAAACTTACTAGGAAGGAATTCTTTCCGCATATTCTATGCTACTGTTCATACACCGATGGTTGGCCACGTACGCAGACGGTACATTGTGCTCCGTGATAACAGCGTCCATATTGTAATCGCCCTTGTAGTCTTCCTTCGGCTCTAGGCACATGTAGTCCGTGGAATGGGTCACATTGTACGGGTCAAAATCTATCGCCAGACCGTGCTTTGCATCATCACAATCTGGATTTTCGATCCCCATGGCAACGCGTGTCGATTGTTCCTGTTTATCATCGTCCGTCGGTAGCACATTATCGACACTTTTCACTGTCTCACCAGCCTCCAGAGCAAGTGCTTTCGGTGCATTGGGAAACCATTGCCCTTTCCAATCTGTGAAGGATGAAGTAATGAAAACCATCTCAATTAAAGCAGTTCCATATGGGGGAGGATGCTTGTTTGTACGGCGTTTTCCTACCTTCTGCAGCTTGGACACAAAGTATCAGCGTTAGGACTAGTGCTACCCAACGGAACATAATTACTCCAAGTGGGCAAATGGTTGTTGCTTACAATTTCTTTACACACTAAAAACGACTGCTTGTAAGGATTAAGCTTTTGTTGACCTGTGTTATCAGTCGTGCGTGTCACCAAAATATGCTCATCCTTGTTTGTTCACCTCTTCTTATTTTGTACATCCAATTCGCAGAGGTTTAGTTGCCGTTTACTACCTATTTCGATGGCACACTTCCAATATTCGATGCAGCTAACAAACAAACTAGTAAAAAAAGCTACACAGCTTCACTATTTGTAAATGGAATAAGTGAATAATTAGCAGGTTTTCGGATGTGCAACGCAATGGTGAAACAATTTGCAACAAAAACAATAACAAATCTCAGCGTGGAGTTTTGACATTTGGCGTGCTGGGATTGATATGCCATGGGTAGAGAATGTGGTTGAGTTCTACAGTTTGGCTTCAGTTGCTTGTAATTCGCATCGAAAGCGGTGAACAATTGCAAGCTAACTCAAGCTGGCCTGAGAAGCGTGGGGGATAGAATTTGAATGAAATTACATGAGTACGGCTACTACCGCTTTCGTGGACAACTTGCGAGAAGCATGAAATCAGTACTATTTATTATTTGTAGTTTACCGGCGTAAGTAATTAGATCTTACCGTCTAAATCTTACAGAAAGAGCAATGAATACAGAATATTTTTCTCATTAACTACTGTCACAAGATTTTGATTCATGTGTTCGTCCGCGTGTTGTCGTCCACGTGTAGTCCTCGTGAAACATATCCTAGAAATAGCAATTCATTTTGGGGTGTACTAAGCCGTAAACTGCGGATGATTTACGTGGTAAAATATGTGTGAGGAATTGAAAACGGTTGTGGGCGAATAAATTGGACAGTCTACGTGAGGGCACGTGTGAAAACGAAATCCTATAAGACCTTCGAGGCCTGCCTTCGCCACAATCGCATTTGCAAAAAGAATGTGGTGGCTCCGGTTTCGGTGAAATGAAATCAGCCCAGACGTGGCAAAGAATGTCGTTGATTTCTTTTGATTATGGCTCAGGGGAACGCTTTACATGTGGTATCGTCACTATGGAGAAAGTTGTCTAGTATGTCTAGAAAAGTAAATTAAAGATACTACAATAATTTGGTAGTATCTTTCGCAAAACAAACATATTTGAAGTGTTTTAGAATCTCCATACATTAGATATAACATTTCTATCTACTCAACTTGATGATTGTAAAACCTGTTTTGTCCCTGCGTCGTTTGAAGCGTGTCCAAAGACCACAGTTCGCCCGAAGCCATTTTCGGAACCCATGCCACCACGCTAGCGAATCGTCCCATTGAGGCACGATCAAATTGAAATTGAACTATGAAAAGAAGATGGTCGAAGAAAATTGCCATTCCCCGGTTGACCCCCAACCGATCCAGCATGAGCAGCAACCATGCGCGCGTGAAAAGGTGTTTCTGAAGTAATTTGAAATGAGCAGTAAAATGACTGCTCCGTCCTAGAGGTTTGTTAGTTTGTTTTTTTTTTTTCTGTCTGTCTTTCTCGATACACCACAGTCGGTAAATTGGAGCTTGTTCTCGTGTGTCCCACAGCCGGCAGGGTAGACAATTTTCTTTCAATCGAGCACGTGGCCATCGTGGGCTAGGTGTGTGGGTAAAGCATTTTTAGTACACTATTATGAATGGAATTCCCACACAGATTTTACGACATAATGGGTTATGCGCAAGGAACGTGTGGAAGAAAATGAAATTTTTAGAATTATATGTATTCATGTTGCCTCCGAAATACGTTGAACGCAGCATCGACATCGCTTGGTGTGGTTGTTATAAATTGTTGTCTGATGGGAATAATGTAATGATGAGATTCAAAATTTGCTTTTCTTTATGCACAAACTAGTTCTCTCCTGTTCCCAGGGATTGCAGCATGACAGTATACCTAACATATCTGTTTACGTTTTTCTTCCCATATAAAGTCGCTAGATACAGTAAATGAATTTATTTCACTTAAGCGATCTCTTCGAGCTGTTTTAAAATGCAATCACTTAAATCCCGGTTTTTTTTTTTCGTTTTCATTCTCTTGTTCTCTCCTTGCATCCATAAACCATTGCACATTCCAGTCCGCCGTCCACGTTTGTTGACAGCCTCATTAATGGTAAATCTCTGCCGCTGGTGCGCTGACTTCCTCCTCCATTTGCGCGTAATGAAATCATAACCCTGCCGGAACGCCGGAACCATCCGACGAATGTTGTGAAGATTTTCGCATTAAGTAAAGCATTTGGCGTTACGGCATTCGCCACATCCTGCGGCAGTCTGGCTTGACGTTACCCGCTTTAAGGAGCGAAGCACGATTTACCGTGCCGCGTGCGCGGGAAAGGAATGTTAACCAGACGAGGCACGGGGAAACATTCCACCGGCGACGTGGAATTCCGTCCACTTCTTTACATTCTGCTCGGCTAGGACGGTTGGTCGGTCGGGAATAATTTCTACCCGACACTCGCATCTTCTGCCGAAACCATCTTGCGCGCTCGCCCGAACCAACGAATGATTCAGTAATCTGATTAAAAAGTATTCAGGACGCCATCGTAAACTTTTCCTAGCCGGTGGTCGAGGCCATCGCACCAACCACGAACCGGGTAAAGATCACGAGACGTGTACTACACATTGCGGTAGAGAGCGGGAGAAAAAGGGAGGTCCAACCTCATTGAACGCATTTTTGAAAGTGAAAGGAGCAAACAGTGTGTAGGAACCATAAACAAGGAGCAAGATAAACGAAGTCCTCTTAGCGAACGGAGTAACCCGGAACGCGTGGAGTTGGTGAGTTGGCTTCTTGAGTCCCACGAGCCGAAGCGTGGTTAAAAATATTCGCGGAATTCATCAAACTTCTCGTCTGCAGTGTCTCGCGGCGGCAATGGTAACAAAAACATTTTAAAACACGCAAAAACTCCGGAGATCACCTCCCAACTCCCCAGTGTCATTGGTTCATTAGAGCGAGCGAAAAAAACGGCGTAGCGAGGCTGTGGCTGAAATTGGTTGGAAGCTTTTCCGGCGTTTCCGGTGGGGAGTAATTTTTGATGTTTGCTCTTTTTCCGGCGGTTACAGGCGAACGCCCCGCTCTTGATGAGGTGGCGCACGCGGCATGCTGAATTGTTGTAGAATAAATTAGGCGAAAACGTGTATAATGAAATAATAGCAGTGATGGGGCAAGTTTTGCTGTTGATCGTTGTATGCGTATTGTGATTAGATGTTTTTTACGATAACAAAATGAGTAGACAGACAACATAGCTACAGTAAAATGAATGATGTTCTGTTTTACTCTTATTACTATAGCTAAAACCTTTGGCAGTTTGATAGCGGTGCCGAATCTCATCGGAACGGTTCTCCTTTGGCAAGGACTATCGTAGATAGGATAATAATCTATAATGTAATATTTTAAGTTCAAACAAACTTATATTATCCAAGTATTTGAGCAAAAACATTGGAAAATAACACATATTTACTAAATAAAATAGTTATCGAAGATCAAGCGAAAGTTTGGCCATCGAATTCCTCGTTCAAGATATTTGAACTTCCGCAGTAGTTCGGGAGCTATGTTGCCGAAGTTTAATTTTCAAGTCAACGTTGCAGACGTTACGAATGAGTGCAGAAGTCCTGGGGAAGTTCAAAAGCTGAAATGGTAAAGAAATTGAATTGAAAGTTGACGCATTCTCTGTTTTAGTTCAAGATTGTATGTGTTCTTGGTGGAACGTAAAGTTTACAAATAGTGAAGTTCTTGTCATGCACTTAAAACGAATAAATACTATGTTCTATGTAGATTTCGTTCCATTATGTTTTTCTTGTCTTCGCGTAGTCTGGTCTCTCTATGATGATGATGTCATCAAAATAACACCGAACAATTGCAGCCATAAAGTCCCTTTAGCCTGTCCACATGGACAGATGGTTAGGGTGGAGTGATGATGTTGATGTGTTCGCCAGAAAGGCTGGGATTCTGAATTGCCACACAACAGCGCTTCTCTGTAAGCGATTTTCACTATTTTTGTAGCATATCAAGATGCCTGAAAGTGAAAAACTGCGTAAGATAATATAAAATTTAGCCCCTAGACGGAATGCAAGTTGTGGTATTCGAAGCCCCCATTATGGGAGATAGCTGATAGGGAAAAAGGCGAAAACTGCAATAAGCTGAGACAACTTTATAACGAGCAGGTTGATCTCTACAAAGTATCACCTTTAACATGTGGTCCAATTTTTCATTTTTAATTTGCGCCATCGAACAAAAAATATAATTATGAAAAACAATACAACAAAAAACCACTCCAACAGAATGATCCTGCTTTTACGATTCGTCCCTATCCGTAGCTGAAGGATTCAAATTTCCCATGTTACATCCTCGTGCGTTGGTGTCCCACAGTGCACGCTAATTACATCCTTCCACGGCTGCTTTCACTCACAGTCCGATGGCCATTTCGTAATTTTCTCCATCGGTTCACCAACCGTCGATGGTGAAACCCATCACACACACACACACACACACACTCACAGACGAAAAAAGAGCACGAAAAATGTAAAGATTGTAGTCATCAAAAATTAATGAGTTGTATCTGTGTCAGCGCCGGTGGTCATAATCATGCTGTGCCCGTTTCGTGGGCAAGTACGAGTGCGTGTGTGTGTGTGTGGCGGGAAGGAAACTCATATTTCATACGAACAGCACTGGCTGAAGTAATGGCCACTGAACGGTGCACTGCATACAACCGGAAGGAAGTAGAAGAACGGGCGTGGCATCCGATCGGAGTGCTGGTCGTACAGTCTGACTAATTACCGTTTTTCGAAGGCGAGTCCTTAGATTCCGGCTTGGCCCTAGCGATGGCTACGTTTGGGGCGCTCAAAAGATGGCGTCCCATCGATTGACGGCCGGGCAGTGGCACCCTAACAATGGGGTTTTTGGCTCGCCGCCCGGACGTGGTGGCCATGCCAAACCGGAAACCCAAAATGACCGACAATTCGACGGGCTGATAGTGAATCTGCACACATACGGGCTAATTAATCCGTTGACGATGGCGTGTGGAGACGTCGGCAGGGAAGGGTTTAATTTTCATAACCAACCCCATAAGGATGGGGCTGTACGAATGGACAGTTATTGAGGGTGCAGGAGCATGGAATGTGAAATCAAATCATTTAAAAACGGGCAACCGGACCGGACGTCACGTATCGGGGCTCGGATTAGGGGTGAGTTGCGTTTGAAGTGATATTTGATCAGACGGCTCATCATCCGTCGAATGATACTGCTGTACACGTGGTAATTAGATTTTCCGAGCTGCGGGCGAGGACGTGGTGTTGTTTTGGGAGTCCCAAAATGTCCATAGAACAAACAACAAATTCCGAAAAAACAAAATGAAAATCGGGATACTGATACCAGAACTAATCGGATTTCGTTGCATTGGTTTTGAAGTTTGACCATTTCATGGGATATCAACTAATCACGTTGACGTATGTGGAGCTATTGTTGGTTATTCCTATACTTTATTGGTTTATTATGAATGTTTGAGTTATATGCAATACTAGAAATACTTCAACAAGTTATAATGCAATAAGTTCTAATTGTTTTATGAGAATGTTTCGTTAAAAAATAATCTGGTACAAAACAAAATATTTTTTTCAATATCGTTCCAATAAGTTAAATTCATGAAAGGAATCTCTAATATTAGAAATAGGAAGTATTGTTGTATATAAATTATGAAGATAAAGAATGATGAACAATAGTTCATCTATAACCGATTGTCAAACGAACTTTAAAGTTGCCTCAATCTGTACCTTTGAGCATTACGACGGCATTACTTAAATTAATATCACGTTGCAAACAGTTGAGCCGTGTTTAGAACTTTATCAATATATGCAACACCAACCGTACGACTTTGATCGAAACAGGACCTGACGTGGTAAACGTCTATCATATTACGTACGCACCGCCCGTCCGTACCGGGAATCAACGAGCTGATAAGCTCCTGCAGCTGACAGGCTATCGGCAAAGGCGTAGATAATGGGAAACCGTGCGGGAAGAGACTGCCGGTGCCGTTGGTTCGTCGAAGTTGTAGAACCCCACAGCAAGCCTATAGTCTTCCGGGCCCGGGTATTTAGTCGGATGGCGTTCGTTCCGGCTATTAGTACGTGTGCGAGATGGTAAATCGGCTACGAGATTATCCGGATAATGCGAAAAATTGGATGCCTCGTTGTATTGATATTTGGCCAACCGATTCACCATCGACGAATTGCTGCGAAATGTTTGGTCAATTTCGGCTGCGCCGCTTGTTTCGATTGAAGCACGTCTATTAGGCTAGAGTGATTGTGGTTGTTTTTCACTCATAAAACATGGAAAGGATTGTGGACTATCACATCAGGCATTCGAAAACCTGATACTTTTTTTTTTGGGAGTAAATAGAAGACAAAAGTATTCTAGGGAAGTTTAATTTCAGTTTTTTTGTTTACAAACAAACAAATTCTTTATACTTGATTTTGGGTGTAAAATTTCAAAAAAAAATTTGATGATGATATAAATATTGGGTACTTCTCAACCATACTTCTCTCATGAGATACTTGAATAGAATGCAAGGCATTATGGAGTTGTAGTTGTCTCGTTGAACCAATATTTATCAGCTGGGATTTCGAATCTCTTCTTCAAAATGAGTCCTTAACTGGTCGTACGCAAACAAGACTTCTTTAAGGCCTCTTGAAGATAGCTCTAGGTCCTTTTCCCCAAAAATTCAGCAGTTATAATGGGATTGATCTATCTAATTGCAGAACCGATATCAAATCCTAGCTGGAGTGAATTAAGTCAAGACAAGAACTCCCGAAGATGAGGACTCTAATCTGTGAAATATTTGTATATAAAACATTCAGATTAGGTTCAATTTTTAAAGCTTTTAATTGTATCTACCCTGCTTTTACGTCAAGAAATCAAATATGCACCTAATGGCCCTTCCAATGTGAAGAAGTTGAGACCAATCGTTTTGCAAAATAGGCTCGCCACAAACCATACCTCACTCCAACACAAACAACGATCTAATTTGGGTACTTAAAGCAGAAATAATTAGCAACCCACTTATTGTCCTGCGCATCGCTAAAAATGGTGAGGCTTTGTTTGTGCACAGATAATAAAAAGTGCACATAATGCTTGTCCTTTTGAAACGCTTCGCTACACGTGAAAGCATCCCGTTGCTGCTGGATGGACCGCTTAGGGAAGTTGTGCAACACCAAACACCACCCCTAAAACCCATCCCATTTTCTTGCTGCTTGCCGAGTGCGTCATCGGTAGAATGTGGCTTTCAATGAGTTAATTCCTTCTGCTATGCATTCGCTCGCTCGCGTTGCATCACAAAATGCACCGTTTTTGCGTTGATGAAGCCTTCCACAATGACGGTGCGGTGCTAGGTACATAGTAGTCATCAGACGAAGATGAGGCACACTAGATAGCGATGGGCGAAGAAGACGGAACCTTTATCACAGGCTTTTCATTTCAGATGGCTTTTCTTTTGGCTGCCGTTGGTAGCTACGTTCCAAGGTATTGAGGGAGAGTTCTGTTTTGTTCCGTTTTTGTTTATCTTTTTGCTTTCACAAAATGATCGGCGAAATGTCGGTGGAGTAATTACGATGGAGAATGTGTGTGTGTGTGTACGGTGTACGTTCAGATTTTTAATTTCGCTCAAGAGTTTACCCTTCAGTGGGCTTACTTTGTTTTGTGGTGCTTTGTGTGGTTTTCTGATTGTTTTTTTCTCTCTCTGTAGTTTAAATTTTCATCAGGAAAAAGGAGAAAATCGTGTATAAGTTTGATATTATATAAGAAAGGTGCTGTTGAGTAGAGTTGAGATGGAAAATTCTTGAAGAAATTGTTACTTTCATTTTATTTCGCATTGAAATAAGTTCATAAAATATTACAGCAACTTTCTGTACTAAAAAACACTTGTGATTCTTGTAAAGCTGCACCCAAACTGCAATATTCTCAATACATTAATCCAACGCCATCGTGGCTGTGAAGTTAACTCGTGAAAATTTAATTAGTAACCGCGAAACCGTGCACATACATACATTATTCATCCATGGTCGGTTGTCCGGGCTATCGCGTTGATCCATGGTGTGATTTGCCAGCCAATACACCAACCGGCACGTGGCATTACATGTGGTACATCGTTCTGCGTACGGCTATCGCTGCAGGAATCGAAAGCTGCGAATCCTAGTTACGGCTAGGTTGCATCGATGCAGGATGCCGCTCACTGACCGCCAATTTAAATAACAATTTCCACCTTCCATTAGTGACTAATCGGTGAGGCGCCGGTCCGGGATAGGCGAAAGCTTTCACGCCATCGCACGATTCGGTCGCTAGGTTGCGTCAAGAAGTTGATCCGTTGGGCACTAGGCACAATTTAGTTAGCCGGCTAGTCCTTTGTAGTTGGAGTTGGGTTTTTGGTGTGGAATCGAACGATCGCATTCGGTTGGCGTAATGTGGATGTGGTTTGCCTTCACATTTGCAGTGCAAATAAGGTGGCATGTTGGGTAGATTAGTTTGCGGCAAGACGATAAGATGCTCCGAGGCTGTCGGGGCCGATTGGTGGGCGTCGTAACTTACGTGAGTGCCGATTGCAATCGGCCGGATTGCTCGTGGGATTAAGGAATGCCGCAGTGTAACCCGCTGTTGGATAGTGGGATGAATAATATATTCAAAATGGTGGGCGTGAGAACGCATGATAAGGATGCACATTTCTATTAAACGTTATTGCAGCAGATTATTTATTTACGAGACGACATGATCGTTTCGTTTGATGTTGCCATATTTAATTTTTTTAAATTTATATTGAATATACACTTACATGATAAGCTTCTGGATGCAACGGTCCATGAGATCTTCTTTCTTGGCCTAACGACCTCTTAGGTCTTGCCTGCCATTTGTGGCTTACTAGACTTATTGTTACCGCATAGTTGGATAGTCAGTCCTCTCACTGTGGGGGAACGGCCCAGATGAAATTTGAACCCCGGTCCTGCCGTGTGAAGACCGGCGCCGCTGTCGTATCTACCACCGAGCCGCCAGGTCCACGAGATCTCTGAGACGGATTTTAAACATTTAGACATTTTTATTTAAACCTGTTTTAGCTGACTTCCATAAAGAACTTTAGAGAAAAACTTTAGAGAGTCGTCAATAAAGTATTAAAGTATTGAATCCATCATTCAATACTAGGGACATCCTCGTAGGATGGGATGAGACATATCCATGTATGTAGGAAGCCCGCTAGAAACTGATTTTTTCTGCAAAAAGATTTTAGAAATCGCCAACGAACTGATTCTTCTCACAGTTTTTAAACAGATAACAATGTATTTAAAAATTCCAGGAAAAATTAGGGAACAGGAATTCTACTAAAATTGGAAAATAGCCAGTAAACTGTATGCCGGATTTAAAAATATCTGGGATTTCTTAAAAAATCATGAAGTCGTATCCAAAAACAATTGCCTTCCCAATTTTTATAAACTCTTGCGAGAAATGCCAAAGCTAAAATACTGTAACACAGTTTTTGAAATATGTCTTCTTCTTCTGTGGCACTACAACACCTCTGTAGGTCTTGGCCTGCTAGCAATTGCTAGCTCTCTGTGACTTAGCTGGATAGTCGGTCCTGCGTACGGGGAGGCGGTCCGCCGGGATTCGAACCTCGGTCCTGCCGTGTGAAGACCGGCGGCGCTATCGTATACACCACCGGGATGCCCCGGCCAGACACAGCAGGTGTTGAAGTATGTAGGAAAGTTAAAAAAAAACTACGGGACAATTATAGAAAGCCGCAATAAACTGCGGCTAATAAAAAAATTCTCGCAAAATGTAAAAAATTGCGATATAATCTGAACTTCCTCATTTGTAAAAAAAAAACAACTTCCGCTTAATAATTTATGTTCTTTACGCATAAGCTTACAGTCAATTCACATCCCTTGGCTAATCTTTTATAAATGGTTGGTATGAAAACAAACAGCACGCTTGTGCACGTACCTTTTCGATCAAACTGTTCGCTGATCAATTATTTGCATGGGCGTGGGCCGAATGGATTTCCTGACCTGTTCTTTTGTGTTTCTGGTGGGGCGGGAAAAACCGAGAAAATCCATCATCGGCGATCAAATATTTGGTTCAATTTGAGCAGCTCGCCACAACAACAACAATATAGCTCCACGTACAATAATATTATCCGGCGGTTGAACGACGCATGAGAAGTATGGATGAGGAGACTGTGTGTGAGCACGGTACATGGCAATCAGAACAGTCCCTTGCAGTGCAACAAATCTGCTCTGGTGGTTGGAGGAGGACACAACAACAACAAAAAAAAAAAACACAAAACAAACGAACACCAAAAAACCAACACAACAGACGAAATCTATCGTAAAACAATGGAAGCACGCAAAATGGTTGAATCATCTCGTTTGGCCCATATCAACGGCATGCCCGCCAACACACCGGGTAGCTCGCTCTGCCCGAAGGGAATGCGGATTATTTCGGTGCTTTTCTTCGGGTACGGCAACTGCAAAACAACATCCATCCTCGAGCGTATATTCCGGCTTATTTTTTTCCCGGCTTCTCTTGGTTTCCTCTCGCTCTCTCTCTCTCGTATTGGGAAGCACCGAACCGAACCTAAATGTTATGATATGCACAATTTTATTCATATCTGTGTGTTCTCGGGCACAAGCAAGAGTATGGACAAGAAAGTTACAAATCCATACAGTTTCTTGCCTCGTCGAAAACAGGCGGGATGCCGGCAGGATGATGAGAATGGAGATCATTTGAAACTCAGCATAAATAAATACTCATTCGGCCGAGCTTACGTAGGGTCTGCTGACGTAGGAGATTGGAAACTAAACGTGCAAGTGGAAAAAGATTCATCCCTTCACAACCGAAACAGGTGGCCAATCGTGTCCGAACGATAATGCTCCATGATCCATTGGGTTTGATGTGTCACAAGAACACACAAAAGCTGGGCAGGAAGAAAATTGGAAAAGATGAACGTGCAAAAACAAACCAAACCAGTGGTGTATTTGTTTGTATGCGTTTTATTTTCCAAATTCAGCTACCTGATGAAAAACAGACCCAACAAATCCATACCCATCCGGTGCGTTGCCATTTTCCGGAATCCCCATTTTCAATCCCGAAGGAAGTCACTCACATGCACTCACTTGCGCAAAGTTTGTTTGGTATCCATCCTTTCCGTTTTCCGACCACTTCAAGCAACAAACACACGCGCTGAAGGGCTGTAAAGATTGGTTGAAAAATCATGTTCGTACCACGTTTGCATACCACTCTCCTTTCGTTCTTTACGCAACAAAAAGTGGAAAACAAAAGTCCCGAAAGGTAGTTCGTGTGACTCTCGCACGATTAACTCGCTCTCTGCTGTCCGTACCGTACCGAAAAGTTGTCCGTTTTCAGGGGTTTTCAGGGTTCAGATTTGTGCTTGAATTCGTTGTTTTTTTGGCTTTCACTGTTCTGTTGTTGTGTGGGAGTGTGTGCTTTTTTTACATTAGTCTATCGAAACTTCTGGAGGAGTAGAACAAAAACAAAAAATGAAAGAACACAATGGAGAAAGTTTTTCCCACCCCCACCCCGAAAAGGGCTTGAGAAGATGTAGTAAAAGTTGTGCAGCATGACAAGATGTCATGCACCGTGTCGCTGTGGCGTGCGCCCGCCATTTGTACGGCCGCAGCACCAGGGCGGACGTATTTATGTATTAGTTTGATACCCGTAACCGGGTAGGTTTTGTTAGTTTTTTTTTCTTCGGTTTGGTCAACCTTCGAAGATCGGTTTCCCGTGTGTGTGTGTGCCGGATTGTGGTGGGAAATGGGTTTTTGAACTATATTTAACAAGCGAACATTAGCATAATGTTCGGAGGTGGTGTTTTGATCGTGGGGGCTTTCTTTGGCCATCTGTACACCTTTTGCCTTCAAAAGGTGTAAAATTAGATGTTAGTGTTGTGGATGTATTTTTTTTCCTACTTAAATAGCAAATTGAAGTAGGTTTAAGTTCAACAACAAAAAAAAGGTTTTGTATATAATAAAACGCATGCCTACGGGCGACGATTTGAACTTTTTATACACTTACTGATAGAAGACATTCCATCCACGAGACGTCAAACATTTGGAATGCCCGAGTCACTATTTTGCGTACAACGATTTAAACTGTAAAGCCATGTAATTTAATCTCTTTCCAGTTTAGAAAATGATGGCCCACAAAGTTGACAGTAACCAATTACATCTTATTGAACAACCCTTATCAAATGGCAGTGTTTGTTGGTCACAGCATCAAACCTTCTGAGGACAACGACGGTAGTGCTTTAATTTATGCATAGGTCCTTTTCTCTTGCCGCATATTCTCATGAATGTGTTTGTTACTTAGCAATAACGAGAGACAGATTCATTGAAATCACATACATTACCATACAATCATCTCTAATAGGTCGTTGTTTAACAAGAAGTCAGTTCTCTAAACGGAGGTCTTGCCCAGTAATAAAGTGTGTAACAAAACGATACAAAGCTTGAGCTTTTGCGGATAAGTAGCTTGAATGCATAAAGAGGTATATAAAATTGTTATTCTAGTAAACTTTATTATGAATAAAAAATGCTTTTTTTTCTTGATATTAGCCAAGGTAATGTACAACTAAAGTAGATTTTTATTTATTTATTTATTTACACCCATAAGAGGTTTGCCAAAAGGCTTAGCCAATCTGCAACTTAAAAATCTAAACTTACAAACTAACAAAAGAAAGAGGAAATTGACTTATAAGCTATGAACTACTTATAAAGACCCTAAAACAACAAAAACAAAAAATAATAATTATAATAAAATTGCCGAACACAGACTTGAAGGGGGCATAGGACATTACAATGAAACATTAGGAGGGGCTGGAGCCAGTCGGGATCGGAAAGAGGATAGGGAGATGTTGAAGTCAAAGTGAGGTTAGAAGCGATTAAATTGGCGAATACATACAAGAATCGGATCATGGTAGCTAAACACTCTACAGCGTGTTGGCAGAAACAAAAGATCACGAGAGCGGAGAGAACGAGTTGGAATATAAAAGTGGATGAGGAATAGAAGGTTAGGAGCATCAATTCTACCCAGCAAAAGGCCCGCAACATATAGAGCCTGAGCTTTAACTCGTCTGCTTTCGAGAGATTCCAGACCGAGCATATGGCAGCGAACATGCAGATGCACATAATATTGTAAACGATGTATATAACCTTTATAGTCCCAGTACTAACATACGCCTCTGAGACATGGACTTTGTCCAAAACTGACTAAAACCTGTTAGTCGCGTTCGAGAGGAAGATGCTCAGAAGGATGTTTGGTCCCGTATGTGTGGAACGACTATGGAGGTGCCTCTACGGACTATAGAGGTTGTCATGATAATAGCATCCGGATGATGGCGTTGATGCGTCCACCGGGATATTGGATTGGCAGACGACGGCGCTAGACCATGTGCAGTATCAAGGATTTTTGCAGCATGCCAAGACCGCGCAGCAGTTGAGGCGCCTGATAAATAAGTCTTAAGTCAACCAACCTATCAGACATCAGATTCTAATTAGCAACACTTTCATCGCTCTCATTAGTGTTGACACTACAATCTCAAGAGATCTACGAAGAAACGGTCCAGATGGGATTTGATAGCGATCCGTTTCTGTTAGCAACTAGCACAACTTCTACTAAATTACTAGACTACTGTTTGGTAAGTAAAATCTCCAACTTTGATAGTTCAGCAATTACAGAGAGTATTCGAAACCAAGATTAAAAAATCGCATCAATACAGCTTATCAAATCATACATGAGCAAACTCACATACTCACTACAGAGATGGCCAATATTTGTGGTATACATGATGAAATCCTTTTGTTTATCCGCTAGACACACAATTCAGTGAACAGTACAAAAAAACCGGGGCCATGCTTGTACTGACAGTGGAAAAAAAGATTACAGCATGTCCACAAAGACTCGCCCGTAGGTCGATATATTTACGGGTTTTACAAACATGATGGTTTGTGGTTCATTTGTGGCGCGAGTTGATTTATGGTTAGATTAGGCAAAAAACGCTCTCCCCTGACAGAACAATCCGCGGCTTTGAGATGCTATTGATTTAGTGTACGTTCGGCCTTTTTCCCCGCGGTACTACACGTTTGTACAAAATGTGTGGAGTACTACACTAAAAACGCTTTGGTAGAAAAAAACTGCAATAAATCATAGCAAAATGAAGTGCGAATCGAATGACACTACAACCAAAAGCTCGTGTGGCTTTTCGAAAAAACCGAGGATCAGCCTATAGTACGGTTTAGCCTGAGCCGGGCTGAACAATGCTGTAAAGCGTGGCAAAGTAAATGGTCCGTTGGAAATAGTTGGCACTGTTTTGTTGATAGGTTGTGAGCCGATTTAACCTTGGAACACAAAAACCCCGACGAAACGTGTAGATAAAGGATTTGCTAAAGAGAATAGATGGCAAAGGTTGGCCGGTGCTTCCAGGAAAAGAGATTTAACAAAATGTGGAAAGTCACCCAGCAGCACGGATAGTGTAGGTACCACGGCCATTAGGATTATTCAATTTTATTATTCATATACTGCTACTGCTGCTCATCCTTTTTAGCACAAACGGTACGGTGTTCTATGCCTCGTTTTTCCCATTCTTACCGGACATGAACCCGGGAATCGGCATCGGAGAGAGAGAGAGAGAGAGCCGCTATGAATCATTAATCTGTTTGAATAGCTTCCGGGCGTATAGTACGCCCTGTGCGCATTGTTGGAACCTAATCTCGCCGATGGTCCCCGGAAAACGTGTCGCCGTGACGAACCTCGTGACTCGTTTCTTGCTGTGTTGGAAAATAGTTGGAATTTTTTGGGGAAAGTGTTTCGTCCTCTCTCCCACACACTCTCTTTAACTGTCTCTCTCTCTCCGTAGGTGGACCGGATGAATGGAATCGGTAGGTCCTGGTGTGCGTCCGGGAAATTCGTGCCAAGATTTACAAATAGTGACGGGCACTATCTATTGAGTGCGAGCTAGCAAACCCAACAGAGAGAGAGACACACCGAGAGGCCGATTGGAATGCAGGTAGGTATTGTGTGGAATGTTCTGTGTCTGGAAATTGAGACGTTCCGGTGCTTCACAACATTAGCTGATTAGGTCGGAAGTGGGCAACGTCGGATCGTAGCCGACGGGTGGGCTTTAATTTTTAAGCACCCTTTTGGGCGAACCCAGGCTAGACGTGTGCTGGAGATCGGACGACGGTTTACGGTTTGCTGGCGTTTAAACGGAACGGGCAAACAAAAGGTTAGCTAAGCTGCATGTTAAGCGTTTCGATAGATTGAACATGATATCTGTTCGGAGGTAGATTATGAGCAGGGATATTAATGTTTTTGTATGTGCATGTGTTTGTTTGCCTGTGTAACATGGTAGCAAGGGGGTGTGAGCCGATTAGTGTGCTTTATTACGATTGTTCGAAGGGATTTGAGTTGGAACGCAACCGATTGATGGTTACATGAAAAGAATTATAATCTTTGTGAGGATTGGGCGTGCTGTTAATATACTAATGTGTGCTTTGAAAGGAGCTGTCGTGATATTTTGTATGGATTTTCTTTCGCAGGAATGACATCAATGCATTAGAACATTTGACACATTTCAAAAACGCACCAAAGCTTTATGACTTAAAGCACTCAACGGCTAACTGAAAGCCATGTAAACGTACCTGTTTAGTTTGAAAATGATAGACCTAATTTTATGGAAAATTGCAAAATATTAAAACGAGAAACATGGAACTGAGAAGCACTTTCCATGCGTATGTCATTCGGGATACGAGACGTGAAAGATAAAACCAGCCAAATGGATAAAAATACAAGCGTATGTTTACGATTGTAGCATTGTTTCCGGTGAATAGGAAATGGTGGAAAAATATGACCATGTATGTGGTTTATTGTTTCATAAATGCAAAAAAAAAGAAACGGAAATGAAAATGTGATTGACACACACACACACAACTTGACACTCATTTTATTGGCATGAGTTGGTATGAGAGTCTGAAGTACCATAATGGATATAAGTCAAACCGTATCCACTTTATTGACAGAAAATGTTTACTCATTTCAGTGGTTATGAATGTGATTGAAATCATTTTATTAAAACACAAATGATGGGCAAATGATTCAATGAAACTGTCAATGGGAAATATAATGAGTGGCGTGAATTAATTTGTATTGAATGATAATTAAAACTAGCTTTAAATTCAATTATTGTTCTCTAGAAGCATACATAAGGGTAAGATAAACAGAAAGAAAACATATACGAGCTGATTCCTGTTGTTAGTATAAGGGAAACTAATTGTCTGTTTGCGTTCCTAGATTTGTATTGCTAATCTTGATTAGCAGTGATTATTCTTGAAAGTGTGTTTTATTTATTTCTATCATTAAGAAGCAGTGTCAATTTAATATATTTTCGTTATTATGGCATATTAATATACTACTGCAATTTATAATTTATAATAAATAATTAAAATTAAATACTAAAGTAAACAAAAAGAAAGTATGAACCATTTTGAAGAAATTAAAAATGAAAGCAAAACAGAACGAAATTAAAATGCCAAACATTTCCTGTCAACTATTACAAATACTATTCAATTAGAATTTGTCATACGAGTGCTCACATTAGAAGCTCATCATAGGTTTTGTGACATTTGTGTGCTAATTGAATGGCACTCAGCTACTGTTATGCTGTTCGTTTGTTCAACCGATTGTCTTACCGGTCGATAGCAATTCTGTTCTGTCAACTGCTGCCAAATATGGGAGGACAAAACTGAAAACTCGGTTTTTGTACTTCCATTAAGAGACAGACAATGCTCACTCATACGCTCGAGTTCCTGTGTCTGCATATTTAGTTGTCGTGCTTTGCATTTGTTCTTGTTTGGTGGAGTGTTCTCACTCTCTCTCTCTCTCTCTCAGTCTGTACGTGTTTGGGGATTTAATTTCCGCTTGGAGTTGATGTGAATTGTTTACGCGTCCGGTGCATTTTTGGTTCATTCACACGAAAAGAGTAGTTATACATAAAAGAAGCAAAACTTAAATAATAATAGTTAAAACCCTGGTACCGGGAGCATCATAGAGCAGAAAACAAATCGATACCATACAACGAAAAGCGTTTGGTACAGGAAATGCCTTTCCTTTTCGGTCTTGCTTTCGTTTCGAAACAATTTGGAATGCATTGGAAATCTCTTCGGTCGATGTCGAGACCAGCCTGTTCGGTGGTGGTGATACAATTTTAATTCGAAAACACGATGTCAACACGGTACGCAAAACACCATGTAGTATTATCATAATTTGATGTCGATGTCGAATGTGGTAAGATATGGTTATTGATGCGTTGTGTGTGTTGTTGATTGGTTTATTTTGTTGCCTTCCGTTCGATTCGTTCCATCAAAAGATATGCGACGGGCTGGGCTGGGAAAACCGCTTTTACCATTGTAAGCCAACCGGGCGTATTGTTACACGCTCGCAAACTGGAAAAAAGCAAATAAAAAAGGTGAAGTTTTTGCACAGCAAATGAAAAACAACAGCATGCCACCACCGGAATAGCGTTTATTGATTTTTCCTAGCGGTGGTATGCGAGCATGCTTTTGGCATTTTTCAAACGCAGTGCAGAGACTGGGCAGCACACTTTGCCCGAGGTCGAACCGAAGACAGGTCGAGGATAAAACAATTTCAAGGGCAGCAGCAGCAACACCACAATCTATTTCACGACCACCGTTGTTTCTTTTTTTTCTAGTGTGTATGTGTGTGTGTGTTAGTGGTGTGAGATCGATGAATAGCAAACTGCTGAAAGTGAGTCATTCTGATGCTAATACGAGCTCAGTTTGCATGAAAGTGGGCAATAAAGCGAATGTTACAGGATAGCCTAAGAAGAGGTTTTTTTTTTGTTGTGTGCAGTGCTGGTGGATTCATTAGTTTATGGAGTAGATAAAAAAAAGGAAAATGGTACGACTCATCGCCGCAACCTTTGGAAGCAATAAAGCAGCAGATGCCACTCGATAAGATACAACGATGAATATGTATTTGGTGTAGTGTTTCTTTAATTATCGTAGCTTTTTAACCTTCGACTGATGTATCGCACACAGCGTAGAAGTACAATGTAAATAGTTCAGATTAGTTGTTATGAAATAAACGTTTATTTATTAACACAATAATTGTTTGACAGTTAATTTGCAGCCCAAAGGCTTAGCCGCTCCGTTTTCGAATCATCATTTTGGAAGACTTCAGAGAGTCAAAGGGTCCGGTAAAAGAAACCCAGAATGATCCTCTTTCCGTGCTTTGTGCTCCGGGCACGTACTCTCCATTTAGGAAACTGAAAGTATGCCGAAATATTAAGGTATGTTAACGTATTCTTTTTCAAATAAAACGATTAACTACTCAACGTACCTCGAATAGCAATCTTTAAACCACCAACCACCATTGTACAGCCTGGCACAGTTCAATTCATGCAGATCGTTGTCCTGATCGTACGTTGTAAAGTTGGAACCGATGTGATATCTGAGCGAATCTCCAGCAGTACCTCTGTATTTTCCAATCATTATGATCGCATACTTTGCCGCTAAGTTGTCGATGGCAAACAAATTATAGTGTGCGTATACCTTGGTGCCCTGAAAGTTTTCCATTACAACCAACAGCTCGTGTGGTCCTTGCGCTAGCATCTCCCATAAGTTATCTAACCCGAGCCAATGTTCGGCCTGTGTGTCACCGAAACCGGCACGATACTCGGCCCAGGTACGGTTAAACAGCAGCGAACCATTGAATCGCCACTGGAACACTATCCACTCACCATCGAGCATACGATTAGTATCGAGGCCGGCAATAGTTTCACGTCGATAGTTTGTCCGCTTTACGTCGGGCAGCAGTGTACGGCTTTGGAGAGCTGCACCAACATCTCCACGCCCAACAATACTGTGCTGCTTCAGTTCCTCCAGTTGATGGGTTTGGTTTTGGGCGATCTCGTGTAGTGTTGCTTGTATTCTTCCCTCAAGCTCGGCGAGATGAGCTAGCAGCAGCTCAAAGTGGAAACCTTTAAGATCAGCGTTAGTGTCGTTAAGCTGGTTGGTGTGGTTAAGCAGTGCTACTACACAACACACTAGAAGCGCAAATTTCGGCAACATTTCGCGGCGTACAATCGATGCTCTGCGAAGGTTCACAACTAAATGGTGCGAAGTGAAACCGATAAAGAGCGAGCAACTTGATCTTTAGGAGCTGTTTCTGATAAAACATGCAAATGGTTTTGTGGATGCGGTTTTGGTGGGTTATTAATCAGTGAGCGTGTAGAGTGTAGAGATGTGAATTGTGTGATAGATAGCATTAAATGAAGTCTTAATAAACAAGGAGTGTATCGTTAGAACCTAAAATAGATACGATAGCATAGTTAGGGTAAAACTATACGATGGAATGAGCTCATTCAGAAACCCGGCCAAGCTTACCAGGCATGTACGAATGACAATGACCAACATCACATCACATCACCAAGGGCCTGCGCCAGGGAGACAGGTTTGCTTATCTCCTATTCAATCTGGCGCTAGAAAGGGCCATCCGAGACTCGTAAGTGGAAACTTTGGGGACCATCTTCTATAAGTCACTCCAGATCTTGGCATACGCTGATGACATAAGCATCATTAGTGAGGCTCTTCTATGTAGCAGAAGCTTACCAAAGGATCGAGCATGCGGCACTGTACCTCGGGTTGGAGATCAACGAGGTAAAAACCAAAATGATGGTGGCACCACCAGCGGCCCTGTTAACAAACACTGATTTACGCAGGGGTGATGTACAGATAGGTGACCGTACCTTCGAAGTCGTCCAAAACTTTACCTATCTGAGGTCTAAAGTCAGCTCTGATAACAACATAGACGTTGCTACAGCTTGAGGAAACTTCTTCACTCAAAAAACTTGTCGCGACGGACGAAGCTGGAACTGTATAGAACCTTTATAGTCTCAGTACTCACAAACGCCTTAGAGACATGGACTCTGTCCAAAACTGACGAAACTCTCTTCGCGTTCGAGAGGCAGATGCTCAGAAGGATTTTTGGGATATTTGTGGAAGGACAACGACGAGCTCTACGAGGTGTACGGTGATCTCACCATCGTTCAGCGAACTAGGCTCACCAGGCTCCGGTGGGCTAGTATGTCATGAAAATGGCACCGGACGACCCAACCCGTAAAGTCCTTTTAGGCCATCCACACGGACAGAGGAGGCGTGGTAGGCCCAAACAGAGATGGAGTGATGGCAGACGACGGCGCTAGATCGTGAGCGGTATCGAGGAATGTTTGCAGCAGGACAAGAAGGCGAAGCGGGGTTGTAGCGCCTGATACTTAAGTAAGTAAACAGGCAATTAAAACGCACTGTAGCAATATTTTAGTCAAGGCACAACTACATCGTAAAAAAATATTTGCTTTATTTCTCGTTGTTATTAAACCACCATTGTCTTTTTCGTATGTAACTGCTTTCCTACAAAATTTGTAGCAATAAACCATCCACCAGGGGTTGTTTGACAGTAAACAAAAGCGCTTAAAACACGCTCAACAATAATAATTGCTGCGATACGTCGCACAACATACATTTATTTCTATTCTACTTGTCCCACCACACAGTGTCCGGAAAGAGGAGCAATATAAATAAGCATCATAAACATGAATCGATAAACATAGGGGTCAAACACCCAGCGGCCCAGACCATTCTCCAGCTCGGTCCCGTGTTCACCTCGAGATTGGCCGTGCTGTGTGCGTGCTGCAAAAAACGGTCGAAGTTAATTTTTCACAAAACTTCCCAGCCAACATTTCATCCCGAAGCGTTCGCGGGCAGGAAGTTATGCCGATCGGTAGCCGGAGGTGCCTACCATCGTTTAGCCTAATCCTTCCACAACGACACAGCCAGCCGGCAAAAAAGCTCCCGAGTGGCCACTCTCGGTGGTTGATGATCGCTGTTGCTGGTGTATCCTTTTGTTTTGCGTAATTTGAACCGCCCCCCGGAAGGGAAGGGTGGACGAGCGCGCGCGCGGGTGGAATGTAAAATGATAGCATAAATTTGTTACAAGATTTTATTTTTAATGAGATGATTAAAAGTTAACTTTACACTTCTTCTTTTGCTGTTGAACTTTTAGGTTTTTTTTCTGCGTTCACCACGTTTGCTCGTACTGTTGGAAAGAGGACAGAGAAAAAAAAAAAAAAACCCGTTCGGTGACTTCCGCTTTCGTGTCCCTTTGTGGCCGTGTGGGGTCGGGCGGGAAAATAAAGGAGGGTGCAGAAATTGGCGCGGTGCTATATGTACCGGCCGGGTTGAAGCTGTCGTTTGAGTGGTTAACCGGCAGAAACAGGCACAAAGATTAGCGGAATGAACGGAAGCCAGTCGCACGAGCACGAGCGCAGGAGCAGCAGTGTAAAGAATGTGGATGGAGAAAAACAGGGTGAGGGCAAAATGTAGAACATAGACCGGCGGGTACTGAAGAACGGAAAACATTCCTCAACCGAGGGTTATTAGGCGAAGGATGGTCGAAAAGCTGCCCGAAGGCTTTACGTCCTTTGTACACGTAAATGCCAGGCGAAGCTTTCGCAGGAAAGTTGAGTTTCACAAATGAGCACAGCACAGCGAAAGGGAAAATCCAACGCAATATGTTGTTAAAGCGAAGTAAAGGACTTGGGAGGAAGCAACAGCAAAAAAAACCAACCGTTAGCTCGTTGTGAGAATTGGAACACATTTATGTGCGAAACAATACACAAAAAAGCGTGAATCGAAAAACGCTTTTCCCCACGGTCAGGGCAGTAACAAGAGCTTAACCAGGCTCGGGAGGTTTGTTAGCGGGCAGCCACACTTGGGCGAATGTTTTGAGCAAACATTAAATTACATGCATTCATTTAGGAAAGTTTTAACGAACCCGTGGGACTCGGTACAGACACACGGCCGGTGGGCGCCCGAAGCAACCTTATGCATTACAGATTTGAAAGGTTTATTTAAAAATAGGCGTCAGTGTTGAGTTGTTGTCGTTTTTTTTCAGTACAAGGTTTGGAATGGGGAAAGGATCTAATGTTAAACATGATTCCATTGTAAAGGATGTTCAAGATAATTTCATGTTTTGACAAAACGGTGTAAAAATTTCCTCAAATTTTACTTACATTTTACGGTTCCTATGCTATGAACCTTCGGGAATAGTTCGTCAAATTACTGAGTATTTCGATGTCTATACTTATGTTGGAAGTTTTCTCATTTTTATTCAATTGTAATACTCTAGTTTTTTTTACATATTTCATAATTTTTATAAATTTTTCTTTTTATTTTATTATTTAGTTTGCTCATTCGTATTAGCTTCAAAAATTCAGTTCTTTTGCAAATTGGATTTTTTAGTTTGAAATATTTATTTTCTATAACATTATAAAGCTGCTTACTTAACGCCATCAATTGAAACTTAAAAAAGCATTTTCCTTGACGACTAACGTCATGTCATAGTCGCCTTTGATTAGCATCAAAAGAGCGGTTAAAAGCCGAAAGCGCTTGAAAAAAGGGAGCATTGGCGGCGTAGCAAGTATGGCGAGATGGGATATGTATAGGGGTTCTGTCATGCAAGCGACGTGATGGAGCATATAACAGGATGGAGGACAGTAGAGATGGAACATCGAGGTTAAGGGAGAGGAGGTTTGCAATAAAGCAGGAGCAGATGTGGGAATGCCTGCTAATGCCGAACTTCAATCGATTCAAGACCGAGAAGACGACAGGGGGAAGAGTAAGAGGGGAGGGTCATCTGGTAACCGGTAAGGAAACGGCGAGTAGCAACTCGAGTGAATTTACGCTGAACACTCTCCAACCTGGACAGATCAACCGAGCCTGGAGGGGACCAAACTACGGAGGCGTAGTCCAGAGTGGAACGAACCCAGCAGCAGCCCGGTGGTACTGCGACAGCGGCGCCGGTCTTCACACGGCAGGACCGGGGTTCAAGTCTCATCTGGGCCGTTCCCCCCATAGTGAGGACTGACTATCCAACTATGCGGTAACAATAAGTCTAGTAAGCCAGAAATGGCAGGCATGACCAAGAGGTCGTTAGGCCAAGAAAGAAGAAGAAGAGATGTGTGTCTTGAATGAGAGTCCCTCATCAAGCCACACACCAAGATCTTTAACACATGTAACACGAGAAATAGGGGCAGCACATAGAACATAATTAAAATAAAAATTTCGGGATCTGCCGAACGAAATAACACAACACTTATCAATACATAGAAGGAGACCATTGGAAAGACACCAAGTAGAAAAGAGTTTAAAACGTTTTTGGAGAAAGACACAGTCACTAAGCGAGTACACAGTATGGAAGAGTTTGAGATCATCCGCGTAAAGCAAGAAGCCATCAGGAGGAAGAGCCCCAAATCTTCGGGACACATACAACAAAACTGACTTCAAAACAGTCATTATAGACTTCACAATTTCACTTAACATAGAAATAAGCGCCATACAACATTCAAACACATAAATTTAAGAATGTAAATATCATCGAAAACAAAGCAAGTAAATCAAATAAACGAGGACAATTAAATACGAAAGAAAAAGCAAAATGGAGAAGAGAATGTAGAAAGAAAGAAAGGAAATGATAAAGAAAGCATGATATATAAAGTAAGCAAAAAATAGAAATAGAAGAACATAACAATTAAAATATGCACTGCATTCCCGAACCAAGTGCATTAAAAGACTTGTTAACATTATAAAACCATAAACAATGCTCTTGCTAATTAAACTTCCTTCTAAAAATTTTTCAAAAGCAACGCAGTCTAACAGATAACGTTTCATTTTCACCTACCTTTAAGGCCTATTTTTCTTACCACCCTGGTGGTCATTGCAGTGGTCCCTCAGAACTTAACCTCATCACATTCTTCACATTTTCTTCCCCCATCTGTCGGCACATTTTTTAATGACACATTACTCATCCACCCAAATTGAAACGGACCAGCTTTTCCTTATGCAAGCCACTTAGCATCATTTCAATTTAAATTATCCAGCCACAGCAACAACATCGCATTACGCTGATGGGCCCACGGCCCAGCGTTCTTCGCTGCTTTCAATTCCGCTTTCTAACTCACCCGCACTCAACACTCCAATTCAACGCACGTGCCTGTCGTGCCGTAATGCTGTAAACTCGGGAAATAAGGGCAGCTCGTATTCTTGCACCGGTGCCTTCCGTAGCTTACCCGATTTATCAGCCAATCCTTAAAGACTACTTTTAATTTCGATTTCTCTTTTAAACGTTCATTTATGAGGTGCTGTTGCTGTCAATGAAGAGCGTACATTTTATTATGCCTCATCGACAGAAATCCCAACCTGACGGGGCCAACGCAAAATGGAAGCCAAACACGGAAACAAGCAGGCGGCCGAGTGTAGCGAAACCATGGTAAAAAATGGTTCGTGTAATCGTAATCAAAATGAAATGCGCTGGTATTACTCAACTAAGCCGCAAACGGCTACGCTAAAACGTCCGGCCCGGACGGCTGATCGTTTACCGGTTTAAAACGATGATATGTTTTTTGTTTTGCGTTGTTTTATCTTCCTCTTCCTGTTGCCCACTTTGTAAATTATCCTTGTGCCAATTGGCCTAATGAGAATAAATGAAAGGAGATTAAGGGAAATTTTGCCACAATGCCAACATTTGAGCCGTGGAAAAGCAAAACAAAAAATAGCTTAATGCTTTTGCGAAAGCTTGTTGATGCTAATCAAAGGCGACTATGACATGACGTTAGTCGTCAAGGAAAATGCTTTTTTAAGTTTCAATTGATGGCGTTAAGTAAGCAGCTTTATAATGTTATAGAAAATAAATATTTCAAACTAAAAAATCCAATTTGCAAAAGAACTGAATTTTTGAAGCTAATACGAATGAGCAAACTAAATAATAAAATAAAAAGAAAAATTTATAAAAATTATGAAATATGTAAAAAAAACTAGAGTATTACAATTGAATAAAAATGAGAAAACTTCCAACATAAGTATAGACATCGAAATACTCAGTAATTTGACGAACTATTCCCGAAGGTTCATAGCATAGGAACCGTAAAATGTAAGTAAAATTTGAGGAAATTTTTACACCGTTTTGTCAAAACATGAAATTATCTTGAACATCCTTTACAATGGAATCATGTTTAACATTAGATCCTTTCCCCATTCCAAACCTTGTACTGAAAAAAAACGACAACAACTCAACACTGACGCCTATTTTTAAATAAACCTTTCAAATCTGTAATGCATAAGGTTGCTTCGGGCGCCCACCGGCCGTGTGTCTGTACCGAGTCCCACGGGTTCGTTAAAACTTTCCTAAATGAATGCATGTAATTTAATGTTTGCTCAAAACATTCGCCCAAGTGTGGCTGCCCGCTAACAAACCTCCCGAGCCTGGTTAAGCTCTTGTTACTGCCCTGACCGTGGGGAAAAGCGTTTTTCGATTCACGCTTTTTTGTGTATTGTTTCGCACATAAATGTGTTCCAATTCTCACAACGAGCTAACGGTTGGTTTTTTTTGCTGTTGCTTCCTCCCAAGTCCTTTACTTCGCTTTAACAACATATTGCGTTGGATTTTCCCTTTCGCTGTGCTGTGCTCATTTGTGAAACTCAACTTTCCTGCGAAAGCTTCGCCTGGCATTTACGTGTACAAAGGACGTAAAGCCTTCGGGCAGCTTTTCGACCATCCTTCGCCTAATAACCCTCGGTTGAGGAATGTTTTCCGTTCTTCAGTACCCGCCGGTCTATGTTCTACATTTTGCCCTCACCCTGTTTTTCTCCATCCACATTCTTTACACTGCTGCTCCTGCGCTCGTGCTCGTGCGACTGGCTTCCGTTCATTCCGCTAATCTTTGTGCCTGTTTCTGCCGGTTAACCACTCAAACGACAGCTTCAACCCGGCCGGTACATATAGCACCGCGCCAATTTCTGCACCCTCCTTTATTTTCCCGCCCGACCCCACACGGCCACAAAGGGACACGAAAGCGGAAGTCACCGAACGGGTTTTTTTTTTTTTTTCTCTGTCCTCTTTCCAACAGTACGAGCAAACGTGGTGAACGCAGAAAAAAAACCTAAAAGTTCAACAGCAAAAGAAGAAGTGTAAAGTTAACTTTTAATCATCTCATTAAAAATAAAATCTTGTAACAAATTTATGCTATCATTTTACATTCCACCCGCGCGCGCGCTCGTCCACCCTTCCCTTCCGGGGGGCGGTTCAAATTACGCAAAACAAAAGGATACACCAGCAACAGCGATCATCAACCACCGAGAGTGGCCACTCGGGAGCTTTTTTGCCGGCTGGCTGTGTCGTTGTGGAAGGATTAGGCTAAACGATGGTAGGCACCTCCGGCTACCGATCGGCATAACTTCCTGCCCGCGAACGCTTCGGGATGAAATGTTGGCTGGGAAGTTTTGTGAAAAATTAACTTCGACCGTTTTTTGCAGCACGCACACAGCACGGCCAATCTCGAGGTGAACACGGGACCGAGCTGGAGAATGGTCTGGGCCGCTGGGTGTTTGACCCCTATGTTTATCGATTCATGTTTATGATGCTTATTTATATTGCTCCTCTTTCCGGACACTGTGTGGTGGGACAAGTAGAATAGAAATAAATGTATGTTGTGCGACGTATCGCAGCAATTATTATTGTTGAGCGTGTTTTAAGCGCTTTTGTTTACTGTCAAACAACCCCTGGTGGATGGTTTATTGCTACAAATTTTGTAGGAAAGCAGTTACATACGAAAAAGACAATGGTGGTTTAATAACAACGAGAAATAAAGCAAATATTTTTTTACGATGTAGTTGTGCCTTGACTAAAATATTGCTACAGTGCGTTTTAATTGCCTGTTTACTTACTTAAGTATCAGGCGCTACAACCCCGCTTCGCCTTCTTGTCCTGCTGCAAACATTCCTCGATACCGCTCACGATCTAGCGCCGTCGTCTGCCATCACTCCATCTCTGTTTGGGCCTACCACGCCTCCTCTGTCCGTGTGGATGGCCTAAAAGGACTTTACGGGTTGGGTCGTCCGGTGCCATTTTCATGACATACTAGCCCACCGGAGCCTGGTGAGCCTAGTTCGCTGAACGATGGTGAGATCACCGTACACCTCGTAGAGCTCGTCGTTGTCCTTCCACAAATATCCCAAAAATCCTTCTGAGCATCTGCCTCTCGAACGCGAAGAGAGTTTCGTCAGTTTTGGACAGAGTCCATGTCTCTAAGGCGTTTGTGAGTACTGAGACTATAAAGGTTCTATACAGTTCCAGCTTCGTCCGTCGCGACAAGTTTTTTGAGTGAAGAAGTTTCCTCAAGCTGTAGCAACGTCTATGTTGTTATCAGAGCTGACTTTAGACCTCAGATAGGTAAAGTTTTGGACGACTTCGAAGGTACGGTCACCTATCTGTACATCACCCCTGCGTAAATCAGTGTTTGTTAACAGGGCCGCTGGTGGTGCCTTCCTCGTCACTCTCCCTTCCCTAACTTATTCCCCCTTGCTGTCCCCCGTCACCTCTTTAGTTTATAAGTACTTTTTTTAGATTTTGTTAAGCCCGTGAGGTAGGCAATATCTTAATAAATAAATAAATAAATAAATAAATAAATAAATGCTATACAAATGTTATGCAAATTGACGGGCAAAACTAGAAAGCGTCTAAAGAATGCGATATCTAAAGAATGCGATTCGGACAGATGTATAAGTTTGGGTTAGTTTTGATGACGGTTTTATGGGTTTTTGGTTAGAAACTTTGACAAAAGTTTATTTTATGGTGTTCATAAAATAATTTACATTGTCTTGATGTGCATTTTACACTGATAAGTCGTTTTATGCGGTAATTTCTTGATATTGTAACACACTTATTCAGACTGGTATATCAGTTATTGAACGCTTCTGGTTGAGCTAACCTGTTTCAGTTTAACTGCTGGGACTGCTCGACTGTGTGACTCAAGGTAGCTTAGAACATTCATATTTTCAAGCTTAAGTCACCATAGACTTCAGTGTTTGTTATTGTGGTATTTAATTATGTTAATGATTCAAATGTTAAAATGTTATATTTTGCGAAGTAATAATGTGCTTTTTAATGTTTATAATACTAATGTTTGCTTAATACCTATATATTGTCAAATATATAATACTTTGATGAAATGATGATGAAACTTTGCCTTTTTTCGCACTTTAAATGAAATTATAAAACAAATACCAAAAGAATCAAATAAACAAGTAAATATTATTTAAAACTTAGATTTCATAAACATAAATAATTTTAGCATGGTTCCGAAAAACCGATGCATTAAATTCTGCATGCTAGTGCACACCCGGTTTCAATCCTGCCGACGGTCGTCGTATTCAATCGTGCATCTACCGATAGCCCCGACCACGGTGCACAGTTTGTCGATGGCCAAATTTATGCACATCCCAAATTAGCCCGGTGAGAGCAGTTTGCCACTGCACAACGTGGCGCAAACTTTCGCTTCGATGCAGCTGTTGATGTAGCCCAAAACATAATCATAATACGTTTATTTAAGTACTGCGGATAGAAGCAACATGGAACCGAAACGTTTCGAAAAGAGCAGTTCCCAGCACCAGCAAGTACCGACCTGGGGGTGGCGAATTCAGTGGTGAAAAAGGGAGGAAAGAAAGAGAATATATTTTTCTTTTTCTTTCGCTGCTCCTTCCATGCATAGATTTTTCGTGATGGAAAACTTTTCTCCACCATCATCATCATCATCATCGTGGTAGAGGAATCGTGACACCGTCGTAGGCATAGTCCCGCCAGTGGGAATAAGCTTTGCGTCTCGGTGATGCCATTTTACGGCACGCTCGGCAACGGTGACAATGACAACGAGCGTAATGACCGTGGCGTACACCGTGCGGTCCTCGGCTTCCGGTCGAGACGGTTTGCATGATGGTAAGAGCAGGAAACGCATGCCGTCTCGCTCACCTTGACGAACGAGCCACACTTTTATGGCGCACCGTTCCGAGCATGCAACGGGGATGACAAATTTGGCTTTAAACAAAACCGAAACAAAGGCTCGCGTGGATAGGGGATGATGCCTGGTAGCGTCGTCTACCATCGGTGGGCCAGGAGCACAAACTTTAGGGCTCTTAATTTGAATAAATTTAATTTTCATGATTACAAGCCGACAAGCAAACGTGGAAGAAGGAAATGCCGGTGGCACGATCAGGCACGAACGCGTGGTACAGCTGATTCGGATCCTGTCCGTGACTCGACCACCGAACGTGACCAGGCGCCTCCATCGGGGTCACATCGGTGCAGGCCACCATTTACACCTTTTCCGGGGGTGGGTTTTTTTTTCGATCTCCCGCCATGCTCCAAACAGGAAACCATGTTACGAAGTTTTCACCAAACGAGCTTAGCTGGTGCTCTTGAACGCGGGTGAGTTTTGGGTCAAATTGGTCCTTAAATCGTGCGCTGGCCGTCTGCCAACGGATGAGTTGGGGTTCGTGCCGTGTATGGTAGTCGGTCGGTTCAGTTGATTGAAATAAAACGTTTGGTGGCGATGGTTGTACAGTACCGGACCAACGGGTAGCATTGCGGCCAACATGCCGGTAAGAGGTGATTTGGGATTAAAGCGGATCACATGGCTGAAGTAACGAACAAAAAGCAAACGCTTGCACGCGCACACAACCAGACTACTGCAAATCATGATTTTTTTTCTTTCGTTTGGTGCTTTTCAACGCATTTTGTTATGAGAAAAGTAGTCAAACGAAGATGATGCTTTGAAGTCATGAAAAATTAAGGAGCGAAGAAAGGTGGAAATGTCAATAAAGTAATCGCGGGTTTACGAAGGTTCGTTCATCATTCCACAATCATTCCAGCAAGCGTATCCATGCGGTGCAACAGGGATTTGGTCAGAAATTAGCGCTCTGTGTGTTTTAGATGAGGTTTATTTGTTCCTTTTTTACAGTATTTTTTTTTTTTCGATAACACAACAGTGCAAGATGGAAAACGGCTCCAGACAGGAAGTTACTTTTTGTCTTGTTCGGCTACGGTTTACTGATTTAGCAATTTGTCATCATTATTAAGGGTGAGTTGGCTATTTTTTTCTGTGTTAGTTTTCATTGCTTTTTAATGATCCTTTTTTAACTCATTCATCTCTTTCTTCTTTTCAATTATTTAAAAAATATTTCTCGTTTTTAAAAAGGTTTAGTTTTAGCTATTAAATTGGTGTTGCGGAAATTTATTTGAAGCTAACAATATTAAAACACAATATTTTAAAAATAGTTACATATTTACCGATTTATTTTCAGAATTTGAAATAAGAAATATTAATAGCAAAAGAGAAATCACAAATACTATTACTTATGGTGCTATAATTCCTCTGTTTTACTTTTGAGTTGAAGTTATGTGTTTGCTTAATAATTGTTTTTTATTGTTCATTGAGTAAATAAATTGAGTTTTCCTGAAACTACTTTTTAATTTTTAAATGGAAACCCAACCTATACGTTGTAAACATCAAAAACAAAACGAAACCTGCAAAATATCAGACCAAATATTAACCATTTTCGCTGAACATAATCATGTCTGGTTCTGAGAAACAGCAGAAAACAAATTTATCCACTTGCGTAAACTCGATTAACGCGCCGGGTTGGTGGCTTTCGGTGCATTATGTTTTCCTTCACCATCATATGGAAGTCAACATGTAGCGGGCTAGGTTTATAGGCACTTTTTTCCCTGTTCGTTTTCATTCCGTCTGGCTGCTGTGTTAACCTTTAACGTGTTTCTTTTTTTGGGTTGGATTTAATTTTTTCTTCACCATACATTAATTCCATTTACGAATTTATTTTTCGCACCACAAAAGCGAGAAAGAGAAAGTTAGGTGTGGGTGTGGGAGCCGCGAACAAACGTAAACGCATTTTTCATAATGATGCTCATTGTTTCGGTGGAGCAGAGACATGCGGCTTCCTTTGAAAGTTTTGTGATGCAGTGTTTTCTTTAATTGAGTTTACGTTAATTATCCAAATTTGGTGAATCATTCGGCCCTTGTCATATAGCGTGGGTACGGTAACATAAAAGTAATGCAATAGGACTGAGATCGAGCGACGGTACACACAAAAAACAGTGCAAAAGGCAAATTAAATAAACAGCAACATTTCTAAAACGTCTCTATAGGTTGAAGTGGGTTGCTTGCGAAGGCTGCGTAATGTAACCGTCATATTTGTGGGTTGTCGTTGATGTAGGTTCACCGCAAGAAGGGATTTTTAACACATTTAGAAACAATGGAATGAATCGTCAATTTTTGTAGGGGGGCGTTGAGCTTTGATTTCGTATCAGTGGTGTCATTAGACAGCGGGTTTCCCATCAGCAGAGTTAGCATACTTATGATTAATGGAGTAAGAGGGTATAGTTAATTCATGTTTGATTTTTTCCATGCTTTAGGGCAGTAAATGTAAGAGAATGTTTAAGATGGGAAGGTCATTGGAGGGTTGATTACTTAAAGCTCTTTTTGTGGGACTTACCTTTTTTTTACTGCCCTTAAAGTTTAATTATAATTGAACAAAATGAAAAACGCCGGATAAGATGTCCTATCGAAGGAGAAAATGTCTTATAATAAATTAGTTCTATAGTTAATAAACAAGAATAGTTTAAGAATCGTTTTACATAAAATAAATAGTTCTAGAAAGCTTCCACAAATATGTTGCTTGAAGATTGCAAGAGTCTAGTATATGTAGAACATGAATGTTTTAAAGTGCGCCTCGCTTTTATTAAGAAAGGATTTAGTCGTTTCACGCCACGGGTGGATTTTTCGGTCTAACTGTTGAACGTCGCGGGAGATGTAACACCGAAAGCATCGGTTCTTGTGAATAGGTCCACCATGTCAGGTGCTTAGGCTTAGCCGCTGAATGTGATCAAGCTAGATATTGACCTCGTGTGGATGGGCACTGAATGCCTCGATTTCCGAAGAGCTAGTAAGAACGGTTTGCTTTTAGAATTGAAGATCCTGTTGGAAAGGTTGTCTAGTGATATCCTCGCCAAGGTAGACGCCCCAAATTTTGCATTTTGGAGTGATTTTCATGCCATGATCAGTGTCAAAGATAATCATTCTCCCAACGTTCGTGCATCGCACCGTAGAGTGTCTAGCCTCCACGATCCAATTCTTGTCTGTATACGTCATTTCAATTGCTGCTATCCTTCCTTTGATTTCAAGATTTCCCTACCCTCGTTCCGATCCCGACTGGCTTCAGTCCCACCTGATGTTTCCTTGTGACCTCCCATTCCTCCTCATGTCTATAATCTGTTTTTTTTAACTTTATAAGTAGTAGTTAATAAGTCGATTTTGCGTTCTCGTTTTGTTAGTTTGTAAGTTACCTTGAAGTTGCGGATTGGCTAAGCTTTAACGCAAGCCTATGTGGATATAAAAATAAATAGACTTACAAAAACATACTGCGCTATTGAAGAGCACATTTGTTTTGGCTGAGATAAATTTCGATTAAAGTATCGCTGCCATTCAGCAGCACAATCACACGCATACACTCACTCAATGACAGGATAAGCGGCCTGAATTGGTTGATGAAACGATACAAACAATGGAAAGCTATGTGCTGCATGATGCTGTACGAACACACACACAACCCCAGATTTACACACAGCGTGTTTGGCTTTGGCAAGAGCGACAACTAGAAGCGGACAAAAGTTTAGCAAAACCCCCCGTCCGCATGAAAGCATATGCAAACAGACACGATGTTATCCGTGTGCTTGACGAAATGAGTTGCCCTTGGTAGGTAGCGTGCGTCATCTCGCTCGGCAAAAGATGTCACCTCTGTGCTGTGTTGTTCTTTCGCTTGTCTCTCGTTCTCCCTGCTCGTTGCTCGTTCTGTAAGCAGATTATCATTACATAATTTCGTCCGATCGTGCTATGGCGATGGCATTCGGTGTATCTCTTGCAGCGCTGATCCTTCAGCCACGCAAGTGGAAGGATAAACGCACATCACGAGCGTTGAATGTGGCACGTGCGGCAGTGTGTGTGTGGGAACGATTTCGTGAGTAATTGTTGCTCTGCAAACATGATTCTAATTTACTGAAACGATTCCGAGCTTCAAGTGGAGGAGTCGCCAAATCCGTTGCCTCGGTTCGAAGTGTTAGAGTGTAAATGTGCCAACAAAATCACACGCCGAAAAGCCAGAGCACCGGAGCAAACTTGAACCGAACTGGCACGCTGGTACGCCACTGTGTTGTGCCGTTTTTAGCCATTCGTTGGTCGTTCGCTTGAGACAAGGGCTTGAGACCGGGATCAGACACAAATCCGGTGCGCTTTCCCGGGTTGCGAGCGTCGTACAGATCTGAATAGCTATTGGTTCGGTGCGGCGATTTCGAAGCGATTCCATTGGAGTTTGTCCTTCTGTAGTTCCCGCCCGTACACACACACACACACACACACACACTATTCCCACACCGTGCCATTCCTGACTGCCATTCCAAATGGCATATAATTAAGTAGAGTAAGCACCGGGCTCTAGTTTGGTAGAGCATTTTCATTACATTTAGCTTAATTGAATGGCTTTCGAAGTCATCCGGTCGGTAAGGTAAGCTGGTGTCGCACTGGTCGTGCTCTTTGCGGTGGCAGCTCAAGTGGTGGTCTGTGGGCACGTCGTACGTATTTTGGGACGGTAGGTACGGTGATTGGGAATTGTCATTTGAACGTCCAGAATGCAGTGAAAGAGAAAGAGAGAGAGAGAGAGAGCGAGAGGAAGAGATAAATGGGAGGACCACTCCTTGTGTTGCGTGTCACTGCATGCAAATGTATACAATCTGGTAGTTTTAGCCTTTCTGATGGTGTGTTTTCTAGTACGCAAATGGGTTCATTGAGTATTTGGAAGAAGAAAAAAAAAATGCACAGCATATTGAGATAACCGAAATGACTGATACCTCCGGGAAAACAAACAATAAACAAAGCCTGTTTCTGATAGAGTCGAGAAGTAGATGAGAATCATTTTGTAGTTTGCACTTGGGTTAGTGGTAAGTTGCTTTTAATGTTTGAGATTTGTAGATAAATTATTTGAAATCAATTTAGTCGTTAAGACTTGTCTTACATCTTCAACACAAGCTGAGCAACAACAGTATGAGACGACAACGTTTTACAATTATTTGGAAATTCATTGTTCTAAGTAGTGAATACAACTTTATTGCTTATCATATAGCAAACAAACTAGTTGTGAAATTAACTATAACTTGTTGCCATGGTGAGAGAAAATACAATAAAAGTGCCTATCTTATCTAATATGTTTCCAGGCTTTACTAGATTATACAGACCAACTAAATAAGACTGCACTTATTTTTATAGCGTTTAATAGCGTGCTATAAAATGACAGTGCTGAATGAATTGTCAAGTACCATAAGTGTCAAGTACCATTGTCAAGGTGGTCCATTGCGTCGATAAATCATATTTGCGCACCTAACTTAATGATGTTTTTGTAAAAGATAGTTAGGGGATATGCTCTATAAAAATGGTAGACGTCCAATAAGGATCAACTGAGGTTATATTGTATTTAGATTGTTCCCTTTATATGTAATTACTGACTATAAGTAATCATTTCTATTGAAGGTTTCCGGTACCAATCATCATCAAAGATCCAAGATTACAAACATACAAAGCATACAAACTCTCATTTATTTCGAGAATGACATCGTGCTAGGTATCTCAACAATGTATTGACTACAAACATTTTTACAAAAGAATTAAAAACGAACAAAACATGCCATAGCTCAATTATAAGGAAAGAAAATAGAGCTATGGATGTTTAAAGGACATTCTACTAAGCTTGACATCACTGGAAATCTTAAGAGAGAATATTACCTATAACATTTCTGAGTCTAACCCAGATGTTTGAAAGAATATAAGGACACTGCACGAAACTCATCATCAGTTAAACTCGAAACACGATTCATTAATCAACAATAGATTTATGGAAGGCTTAACTATACATTTTGAACTTAAAACTTCACAATTATCTTAGCATGAACATATGGATTAGTTGACCATTACTACGAATATATATATAGAATAGAGTTGCTCCAGTGTATAATCATTTCAAACGATATGTATCATTATAAATGCTACAAACAATAACAATCTATAACAGTTGGATATACTTCAATAATTTATGGCGTATGATAAACCGTGCAACAAAAAAACAACAACGATTTAGAATGTTTGATTCGCCGTTCCTGCTCCTGTTGCTTACACTCTTCAACACGGTTGAACCGTTTAACACCTAAATTTCCATTTTGCAATATTTATGAGCAACTGGCAAGATAAACACTAAAAACCCGTTTAAAACACATTCAAACATCTCTTAAGATGTTTGCCGGATCCGGATGGCGAGAGTGGTGCGCAAGAATAAAAAAATACTGCTCTTTTACCCATTACGGCTTATGGGCGGGACTGGATGCGAGACGTAGGGCAAAAACATCCGTAAGTAAGTGAAGGAAGCTGTGTGTGTGTGTGTGCACGAGCACGAAGGAACCGCACCATAAAAACCCTCCGCCAATCCGTCCATGAAATATAGAATCCCATCAAGTGGATTAGCAGGATCCGCAACGGAGTCCCTTCCAGTTTTTTTTTTCATCAACCAAACGGAAGCAAACATTCAGGCACACAACATGTGTGCGTGTGTACGCTTCAAGAATTTCCCGGCAGTAGCAGGTAGTGGCGCTGGGGTAGATATAACTAGGTAAGGTAAGTGTATTTCACGAGACCACCATTGTGAGAGTATATTTATGGCGTATGAGATCAAAACAAATAAACTCACCCCAGGTGGTGGACTCCCTACCCATGCGTGGGTTGTCGGTTGTGGTGGTAATGGGAGGCAGGAAGGGTTTTGGTGGTGGTTTATGCTGACTTCTAAATTTGATGCCTTTTTGGTTTTCCTGGATCAAGCTGGTACGAGCGTATGTGTGCCGGGAATATCGCAACGTTGTGGGCCGTAGAGAAGCAAGTGAGTGTTTTTAAAAACAGTATATGGCATTCTCTTGACACATTCCTCTGTGTGGCTATTGCCTCGGTGAGTGAGGACTTCACTCGTCACTTGCCAAACTCATCAAATGGATATAAAGAAGCGTGAAGAATGGTTTATTTTTACAATCGGGTTTCTCTATTCCGAAAGCAACCGAACTCTCTTTTATCTGAATGTGATGATTCGTTGAGAAAATGCATTGAATGTATGATATTTATTTATGTTCCGAAGGCCGATCGGTGAGAGGGTTTGTTTTGCTGGTAGAAAGTTAACCGCAAAAGCTATAAAAAGCATGACGTTGTTATGCGCTTACTCTTCAATAAGACGTTTATCTTATATCGCTTATCGTTGATAGAATGAAACGTTTGCACAATCCTGACTTTCCACGGAAACCATAATTGAATGAAAATGTGCTGAAAGCTTTGGTCTGTTGTTGGGCTGATGCAGGCAATGGGCTGGAAGAAATAAAGATAAGTCGAAACACATTGACGAGGAGCAGCAGTATTTGCTTTTGGTTTGTGGTCTACAATTGGGAGGAAAAAAAATTTTCTCGGTATTATGTCCTTGAGTTTTGTAGCAGACGAATATACAATGTGATGCTATTACTAACGAACAAATGCATTAAATATATGGAAAGGATATCAAATCCTGTCCAGCCGCCTACTTGTACACAGATCTGATTATTCAGCAACGGATAAAACAAAGTCAAGGTAGGTAATAACAGGCGGTGGTAGAACCCTTCGAGATTGTAGAGTCAAAAGACAAAAAAGGAGAATAAAGTAATTAGAATAGAGTACTGTTTAAAGAAATTAAATTTCTTTCTGTCATTTATATATTATATTTTGCGTAAATACTACCATAGACTCAGACAGTGAAGTTTATGTAATCTGTCTACGTAGAAAGAGGAGTCGTGGTAGGTTCAATTTGAGATGGAGTGATGACGTTGATGCGTCTGCCAGAACGGCCAGGATATTGGATTGGCAGACGACGACACTAGACCATGAGCGGATTATAATTGTTACTTAACTGTATCTAAGTATATTTATGTTTTTATAGCATAGTTACTTGAAGTAGTAGAAGGTAATTTGTAATCATATGAGTTGTAATCTATTAACTGTAGTATCAAACTTAATTTTAATGCAATACTGTTTTTGGACACAGATCTTCGATAGTATTGAACGACAGTAAACTCAGCGATATTCTGCGCCCCATCAATTGCAACAGAACGTCACTGTCCCCGATTATGACGTATGCACAGTGCTGTAGATCATGAACGCCAGCAAATCTAGGTTAGGTGGCACATATACGTTACGGTCCAGTATCACCAGCAAGAGCATCGTCGCAGTGTAGCTAATCGGCAGTGCAAACATCAAAAAAACCCTCCCCGGTCTGTTTTCACTCTCTGTTTAGACGCGTGAAAAAAGAAAGTCCATCGGTCACCGTGCCGCGTCAAGTCATGCGTTTCTGGCGACCGTATTCTACCGCGCTCCTTGCCATGCGCCCTTTACGCACTCAACCTGCAGCCAGTTGGAACATCTTCATACGGCGTGAAAGAATCTGCTGCGCCAGGTAAGTCATGCCTCCTGTGCAAACGGGCCCGTACGTACACGTTTCCGCACACGCAGCAAGCGTGTGGCAATTATCACCTTTTTCCGGAGCGGAACGGCAAAGGCTAGCCAGTGTCCGTGCAACAATGTGGCGCCGTAGTCTTGCGCTCGTTCTGGATACGGATAGGTGTTGCGTTCCGGTAGCAGCGGAAGCTGTCACAATAAGTTTCATTCTTTTACTATCGAAACAACACACTTAATTAACGTGCACAGTGCAATGAATTGGTGGTGGTCGGCAATATTAAGCTTTGCTGTGCTAGCTGGCTGCTGCAGCTGTTACGATGCACTGCAGCTACCGAATGGAACGATATCGGAAGAGAAAAATGAGCTGGATTCGGTACATACGGTGCAACGCAGTGGAAGATGTGAGTTATTGGCGTGTGACGATGTGGTGAAAAGTGGTTTGCAAAGTGTGACACAAATTGGTTGTCAAAACATGGCAAAATAAGTGTAGCAAAATTGGGAACAAAAATTTTTGCGACAAGCTGCTGGAATGTTGTGTGCTACTTTTTATTTTGTCAGTTAGGTGTGAGTTTCGTAAGTGTTGGTATGAAGTGCTGATGGCGTGAGATACAAACAGATCACTGAAATGCGGGAACATCTTTAATAATTGGTTGTGAAAATGATAATGATTGGAAATCTTGGAAAGTTTAAGTCTTCTCAAATGTCTGAAAATATATTGTTGTATATAGAAAAGGATATATAATCAAATCGAATGGAATAAGTAGCTTCCATTGATAAAAAAGTTAAAGGCAACGGGAAAATTCTTCAACTATAGCTACAATAATGTGGTACAAGAACCTTTTTCTTCTTGTGTGTATATCAGTGGTCTTTTTAAGTGTTGTTCTCTGTACCCCAAATTGATGTATCAAACCAATCTTGTGTCTTATTATGATAAAAACTATAAATAAAAATATGCAACGAACGTGACTTAGAATGATATAAAATCTCATATTAAAAAATACAACAATCAAAGAGAAGACAACGACAATGACGGTTAAAGATTTGACAAAATTTGTGAACAAAATTAGCATCAAGATATAATAATTTTGCCATAATAATATGAAATCAAAGTCGGAACGGATCCAGGTCTTATGTTCAACAAGGAACCAGATCTTATGTTCCTTGTGAGCACAACCAATGTTTTTTCGAGGCCTGATTTGCCGAATCCGGAAGTAAGAATTAAGACAACTTAATATGGGAAATTATAGTAAAATGAAATAAACATACGATACGGTGTACTTAATTTGAAAAAGGGAGGTTTATCTATCATCTCGAAACTCAAATCAAATTCTTCAAAATATTATGATTAATACGTTTTAATTTTTGACATTTCCTACAAAACTTGTTTTTGTTTTTTGTATTCCCTGCCTTCATTGTGCAATGAAACGCCACGATAAAGCACGCGCTGTAATAGATCTCACCTTACCGTACTAAACATCATAAAACTGAAACGAAATTGCGAACGAAATTTGTGTTGCTTTTTATCTGTTATTCGTACACCTTTACCACCATCACGCTAGAATGCAATGTGCCGTGTTTTAGCTGCAACAACCCGCACACATCATAACGTCCGGTGGGACAAAGTTGTTTTACGGTGCTGCAGATAAGGGTTTGAAATATTTCCCAGAAAAAAGAACTAAACAAAAGTACCGATAGTGTCGCATATATCCCGGCACGGCACGTGTGGTGTCTGAGTTGGCTTGCCAGCGAAAAAAAGCTGCGACTGTCTAATGCTTTGTGGTTTGCCTGATTTTTTGGTTTTAACTTAGTTTCCGTTTTATTTTGGATGCAGTTTTTCCCTTCTACACGATTGGCCGTATTGCGAACGCACCGTGCACGTCACCCTCGGGCCTATCGGGCACTTGTTTGATTGCGGGCGAGTGCAAAGACAACGGTGGGCTGGCGTCCGGGTCGTGCAGCACCCGCACAAACCAGGCCGTATGCTGTGTGTGTGAGTATAATGACGATAGGATGGCCGCGTTGGGTCTCGTTATTGTCGATCGACGTTTGATAAAGTGTTCGGGTTGGAGATGTTTTTTTTTTAACATCGGTTATTCCCTTTTGTAGATTCCCAAACGTGCGGTGGCTCTACAACCCTCAATAGTACATACTTTACGAACTCTGGCTATCCGGGACCGTACGGTGGAGGTGGAACGTAAGCAACTTTTATGGGCAGGGCGGGACAGTTCAAGAATTTGTATTGCACTCAAGAGAGTATGGTTTTTTCTTTGCTGCATTTCAATTTTCAGCTGTACGTTCACGATCACTCCATCCAGCGGGATCTGTCAGCTTCGAATCGATTTCCGTTCGCTAACCCTCAGCCAACCGACCGGCGACGGTGCCTGCAATACCGATCGGTTAACGATCGTTGGATCTAGCCCGGCGGTGGTACCAATCTGTGGCGAAAACACGGGCCAACATCTGTACGTGAACTTTGTCGGCAGCGGACCTATCTCGTTGCGAATCGCTACCAACGGTGACGTTTCGTTCAATCGCCTGTGGAACATTGAGCTGTCCCAGATTGCGTGCGCAAGCTCGGAACGTGCACCGGCCGGATGTTTGCAGTACTACACGGAACCGAAGGGAGAGATAAGCAGCTTAAACTATGGTTTGGGAGAGAATCCTGCAACGAATGCGGCCGGTGCTCGGGGCAGTCGACAGCTACCCAACACCAACTATGGCATTTGTATACGACCTGCGGCTGGCCAATGTTCTATTACTTACTCATTGGTAAGACAGGGTTTTTTGTTCACGTTAGAAAGCAGTTTTAAGAGAATTTTTAACCTATTGTTTTCGTACCATCTATCTAGCCGCCAGACGATAGGTACGCTTTCACAGTAACCGGTGACGCGGTTGCAGTCGATCCGGCTCTACTAGGTATGGCTATGCTCAGCCTGAGCGGTGCCGCCTGTACGACCGATTTCGTTATCATACCGAATCCTTCCGGCTTAACTTCAGATCGTTTCTGTGGGCTTGGCTTTCCGGGCGTTACGAGTAAGTATAGTTGATGGTGTGTAATTCGTTGCTTCAAAAGTTTAAATGTTTCAGTTGCATCTTCTTCCGCAGGTAGTGCACGGCCGTTCGTCGTGTATACAGTGACCAATGGAAATGAAACACCGGACGCGGCCAATCGAGGATTCCGATTGCTGTACTCACAAAATGCTTGTGCGGCAGCGTAAGGATGGATGGACTGGCGGAACAAAGAAACGATAAGGGATATATACATGCTGTCGATTGAAATGTTTAAACATACAAAGCGTGCTGAATGCTGACTGATGGTAACGAGAATCGTTTGTGTAGATAGATAAGAATAATGTATTTATAGCAAGTTGAAGTTTAACACTAAAATAAAACACAAGCTATTGAGGTTAATTGAATCATTGGAATAAATTATTTATTGTTTTTATTGTTCAGCAAGAACTGGAGAGAGTTTCTCTTGGCTGAAAAATGTATCTCTTTCGTTAATAAATACGTACTTTTATTATGCGAGGTATGCAATGAGAATGACACCAGACGACCAGACGTAAAGTCGTTTTGGGCCGCATGGACAGAGAAGGCGTGGTAGGCCCAAGTTAAGCTAGAATTATGATGTTGAATACGGTGAATGATGGTGGAATGGTGGAGAACATGTTACTTATGGAAATGGCAGGTCAAGAATCTTATTTGTCTTTTACAGTCTGTGTTATTTCACATAAAAAATGTGCGTAAATTCATAAACGAGTTCAGGGAATAATATCGTTCGAGGTTTCAATTCTAAGCCCATCGAAATGTGGCTTTAACAATATTTGTAAATTAGTTTAGTACCGTAATTATCACACATATAGGTATCTATTAATTTAAATTTCTCATTCGTCAATGATGGCAAATACAAGATTTTCCGCTTAATTTGCTATATTACCTAAAATATTTAATCTACCTACAGTGATGCCGTTTTTCTGACTATTGATGATGATGAATGTCTGTTCAAAGGTTTCTATATTTACATACCTCGTATAACCTCATTAGAGAATCATTAAAATGTATATTCAGAGATGTGGTGTTGTTGCCGAATGATGCCGAATTACAACCACTGCCAATGAAATATTGACACCACTTCCATTTTGACAGCTTTCGGAAGATTTTGATCAATTAAACATTACATTCACGCTCGTGTGTAATTCGCCGGATGGCTGGGATGCAAATTGATGTTTCATTACATCCATTACGATCCCCCCGAAAAGTATCGAATGTATCGATTTGCCAAATCCGCAAAGCACGGCCATGGTTAGTGGAGCGTGTCAGAACGAGGATTTGAAAATTGAACCATAATTAAACAGCTACTTCATGGTGCCCAACACGTTTCACCTACGCACGATTGCAATTGGCGGTAGTGGAGTTGATTGTGTTGTTGGGGGGCTCGTAAACGAACACTTGAAATACGCTCCCGCAGAAGCTGGTAGTGATGTGTTACCGTCATGGACAGCAAAGCACACTTGTTGTGTGTGAAAAGCAAGCTAAAGCTGAGTGTGGTTTCGTAGGTAAGGCAAATATTGGTGATACATTCGCTACCGATCCGTTCGGTGTGTAGCTGTGTTTAGGCTAAATTGTAGCTTGACATGATATTTACGAGCTCTCATTACGGTGGTTAAGGATTATTGAGCAAACGGATGGGTGGCTGAGTGCTTTAACTCATTTGCATTAGCATTTACTGTCGATTTAAAGTGCCACAAATAATCAACCGGAAAGTTCTTTTGATAAACAATTTATCTAATACAATAAACAAATTAAAAATTGCCTATTGTTTTTTTGTTTTAAAATTTATGTTGTGCTGTTAATTGTAATTTAAATTACATAGCTTCACATATTTTTATTTCATTTCTAGGTAAAACCAAACATACTAACCGAATAGAGTAACCAAACACAAACCGCTACAACTCGTACATGCAAACAAAATCGGCGTGTAATAATTGTGTCTGCAACTCCATCGCAAAATACATTTCAAGGGAAAATAGTTAACATATTGATTGGATTGCTTTCGCGTGAGCGTCCCGATTATTTTTCACTCGACAAGTAAAAACAACACAAATAGCGCTGTATAATCGCATTCAAATTGCGTGGTGGGTAGTTTATTTTGATGCCTGAAACAGCAATCAGTTCATGCTCTGTGTCCATGTGCCCAGCCCGTTTTCTTCTGTGATTTATCGGCTTTTGTTTAGGTGAAAGGGAGCGGGTTGCATAATTTACACTGACATTGAAGCACGGTCGGTACAGCACTGGGTAGTGAAGGTGAGGATTATTTATTTTCCATCGTGTCGTAATGGTGGCTAGGAGCGGGCTATTGGAATTTGTGGCAGAATGGGTAGCATTATCATATCGAAAGATGCTTGTCACTCGTTGATCGATGTAGTAATACATGTGCTACGGTGCGCTCCGTGCGGTGTGCGGATAATCCGTCAGAGATGATATTCATGGCTGGCATGGCCGAAAAGTTCGTTAACAGCTCCTATCAACGTCTGCCGGATATGCGCCACAGCATACCATTTATCGATTATGTATGCAAGTTGATTTGTCGATAAATTGCTCGCTGCTTTGTACCAAGCACCAGTAAACCCGGACAAGCGTCCAAGCAAAGCCACTTGCCGTTTGCCTCTGTCGGATAGCGAGTTGCGCTTAATGTGCAACTTTTGCGCTCCGGCTTTCTCGGAAGGTTGTGCTGTTTGCTATCAGCCGCGCGATAATGAAGGAGCGTAGCGTAGTGCTGCTATATTACGGTTTGTGGAATTGCTCCGGCGATGATAACAAAACTTCGTGCCAATCGGCGCGACCAAGCAGACGGGCGTTCGGTTGCAGCGGATCAGCCGGTACTGCACAAACCAACAACGCCTCCGACACTACCGCCCGTTCTTTGGTGGTTGTTGTGGTTATACTTTGACCGCGGCACGTTTGCACAAGATCGCCGCAGTACAGCGATAGTGATGATAGCTGCTGCAGGCGTGCAAGCGCTAGCAGCAACACTTGAAGGTTCTCGAACGTGGATACAATGACATTGGATTAACATATGCACACTGCACCGCACGATACACGATGAAGCGGTTGTGGTTGGGGTGGGGAAGTCCTGGGGGGAAGTTTTGTGCCAGGCTAATATCTTCAGCAAACGGAACTTAAGTGCTGATGGTAGTAGTTATTGTACTCGGATATCCCGGGCTAGCTGAACGAGTACGGGTTTGAGTGATGGATCGGTTGATTTTATAGCATATGAAGTAGGATTCGAGTAGGGATTCTGAGAAAATGCTATAAAAATAAGGTCAAAAGTGTGGTAGAAATTGTTTGTTTTATAATTTGTGCAAATTTAGTATAGACTTATATAAAGATTTTATGGACATAGAGAATTTGATGTACAAAAAATCATCGCTTAAATATAATTAATTAATGCTATCAAGGAACAGAAATTCTTCCTTATTAGCTTGGCATACTCCAGATGTCTTCGCATCTCAGTTTTAGCTTCCTTGATAGCTAGTACTATAGTTAGCCGTGTATACGGGAGGATAATCAAGATCTCGAGTAACGTGTGAAACTCTAATTCTATAACATATTTATATGGGATTGCTAAACGCAATTAAAATTGGAATGATACTCTTATCAGATTTCTACCCTTTGATGTGTTTTGAAGAAATAAATTAAGAATATGTAATGAAACAGCTCAGCTTACTCCTTAAGAAAGTAAGGAACTACGAACATTAGTAAGGATTTCTTGCTATAATTGAGACTCACCTTAAATTTTAAGGCATTTTATGGCAACTTATACAATTTTTTTATACTAGCCATATCTGGTAGGATCCTTACAAAATGGTAGATAACTGCGGTTTATACATCACTCTTAGTCTGGTTTTTCTGGCTTCCTTGACTGGGTTAATCGTTGCTGGATATTGAAGTCCTTCGTATAAGAAGGCAGTACGGATGGGATTTACAAAAAAAACGGCCATTTGAATAAGCAGTCAGCGTCGTAATCCCTATACCTCATAGTCACCTAACGTGATGTTAATATTATCAAATGTTAGTTTACGTAGGAATGATGTACAAAGGTCAAAATTCTATAAACATAACAAATTTATTGTTGAAAGCATTATTGGATGTTTATGCGATGTGAAGTCTGTAGACCTAAATTGGGATGAAGTAATGGCGAACTCCAAATTTTAGTATTACAACAACCGGAGCATTTCAGCTAAAACCACCTCAAAAGCAAAGAATAAACTTCAACACCTGCCTTCAATCGATGCCGCGATTGGTTCGAAAATGTAAAATGTCAGCAATCAGCACTTAGTCTATTTACCATTTTCTCCCCATTTTGTTGGGGCCAGCGTGCCGTTTGCTGGCTTGCCGTTTTGTTGGTGTTACATTTGTTAGTGCCAAACTATCATTCCGAAACTGGAACCATCTGGTAAGAAATCGTACCCTCCAGCCACACACACACATACACGGTTTACCTTCTTTTTTCCTGAATCAGCACCAAATGTCACTGCAACGATTGTGTGTCGGATGTTCCGTTGGTAAGGGTGGCACACGTCAAACGGTTTTTGATTTCGTTTCGAGCTCTCTGGCCCGAGGATACTGTTGCGTACGGCCACCTCTAGCCACGATGAGCATCTGGGTTGACGTTCGAGGGCTACCCGTGCCGAATGCGCTTACATGTTTGTCGAGATGAAGAAATGCTGCTTGCCGTGTTTTTTTTTGCTTGATGCAAACGGGCACATAACAACACGGAACCACCAGCGTTGGTCCCAACCGGCCGATAGCAGAAAGAGCAATTTAATTTGATTTCAAACACAATCGCAACCGGTTACTCGGCCGGAAGCTGCAGCTGCCGTTCGTCCCGAAAACCGTTCACACGTGTGCGGCAACGGTGTCGGAATCGGCAAGTGTTGTGTTGCTCTCCACCTCAACACCAATCGATCCAGACGTGACGCGAATGGAAGAATCGAAGTCGAGCATGTTTTCGTTCGGTGTGATGTGTTTTTTTTGGTGGCTCTCCGATGCTCGCCGATGCTCGGTGCCGTGTTCCACTAGTGGACCCGTACAACCCGTATCACTGCATCACCAGCAAGACGTGGCGATAGCTACGAACGCTTGCGCTAGTTACAGCCGCATAATCAATGCACAAACGGTTGCCGGCGCGAAGGAAAAATGATACGGCGACGTTAAAAAGCCGGAAGGACAGGCCGTTTCCAATGGGCCACGATCGTGACGAGCACTCATTTGCGGAAATTGGTCTTCGAAATGCTGGAAGTGTGCAGCAATCCGTGTAAGTTGGGCCCGATCCGGTAAATGAGCCTCGTTCGAACGTGCTTATCTAATTGGACGTGCATTAAATCGCTGAGTCTATGGCGCTCGTTCGGTTGTTTCATTGCCATTTCGGGCCGTGACAGCTACGGGATGCGGTGGGTTTGTACCGGGCGTCCAAGGAAGGGGCCGTCGGGCACAGCACACAAGGACACATTCTTGTGGGTTGCAAAGTGCCATTGTCCTTACAACCGATTCTTGGCCGGCGAAAGGATGCTTCAAACTGTATTTCCCACTCGTATCGAGAGCACGGATACAATATCAAAGCTCTTCATCGAGCTCGAAGCCGCAGGATGGGTTATTTTTTGTTGTTGTTTTTTGAGCTACCAGCTACAGCGTACCTCGTGCAGCAAAAGGATGCCATACCGTTGAATACTTTATGAAGTGTCAATCGTAATTATCGAAGCTTTTCTTTGTCTTCCGGTGCGAGCTGTGTGTGCGTTTGTGTATGAGTTTTTATGGTGCAAGAGCACCTTGCCCGTGGTGGCAGAACACCACCGGGTACGATGTTATTCGTTCGTCCGGTGCGCACTATCCACTAGCGTCATTATCACACTCGCACCGAAGTCCGGATTCGTTCGACGAGTCTGTTGCCTAGTGGATGGAGCGAAATGGGGGTGGATGTGGGCGGCGAGGGTGAAATGGTAGGAAAACACGAAACGATAAATTTCGGGCACTAATTTGACGCAGAATGGACTGCGCGTAACCTGCAGGTCTTGACCCGGGGGCGGCTCACCCGTTTGTTTAATGCATGAAACGTGTTTGAACTGTTGTAAACAGAGAAGAAATATTTTCTTTTCTATTGTGCTGGTGTTGGTGAGATTGCTAATGAGCATGGTCACCGTAATGAGGATGCCAGGAATGGAGGTTGTGTTTTATCAAATGGTTCGATAAGGCAGGATAATTGGACAGGTACGTAGAACGTTGACAGGGAAAAAAGAAGCACAAAAATGTTTAAAGTTTTCAAATGTCATTTAAAATTATTTTATTTTATTATAACTTTTAATAATTTATTATTTTTAATTGCTTAGGCAAATAAAGCATTTCTTCTGGAGTTTTGGTTTGTAATGAAGATATATTATATGTTCTATTCTATGTTAAGAATAATGCCGGAGAATAAAAAATCGATAGTTATTGTTAACAGAGATTTTGTGGAGTTGCTTAAACGTTCTTTGCTTTATTCATTGGCTCTACTACATCGAGAGATCTTGGTCTGCCATTTCTGGCTATCTTGGCTAGATAGTACCGATTATTGAAAAGTTAATGTTAAGTGTCCTGCAGACAATGTGGACAGTGCTCGATACCTCGACTGGCGCAACTTATACTTAAACGACATTTATCCGAGCCAGAATAGAACGCTTGGAGGGGTTGAAATGTCAGCAACGTTTAGAATTTCTCAAGAAAGCTAATTCAACATACCATTTATAATTTGTTTCCGTAGTTAGGAATATCGATTTCGTATATCAGTAGATTGTTGAGTCCTCCGTAAAGGGGGACAGTCCGAATGGGATACTGAATCGCTCCTGCTTTCGCACGATAGAAAAGGGTATCCATCTACATTGTTGCTCCGTACCATAGACAAGCAACTAATTTACGTGGTCTAAAAATGTCTAATTAGTCTCTAAAATGGTGACATAACCTTGTTTGTTGGTAAGACTAGTACAATAAGAATAATAAGCTATTTAAATAAAGCTTGATTGGCAATCATGATAACTTTACAAAGTTCTGTATCATCATCGAGCATGATTTAAATTGTTTTATTTTACACCTGAATTTTATGAACAAATTATGTAACTATGATTATCTGAGTAAAAACAAACAAATTGAGCGATAATGTTCAATAACTTTCATACGGCCCATTCGTTTTGCTACCGAATCATAACCGGCTTTCATTCCCATCACAATGCTCAAGTTTAATCGATATCCAAAGGCTAGCTTGATGCAAGTCCACCAGGGACCACAAAAATCGATTAAACATGCCATAAAGCGTAGAACGGTGCACACAAATCCTCCCTCACTTGAAGTGGTGTTTTAATCGGAGGCTTCCCCAGATACCTCCACTAAAGATGACAAAGGCCGGAGTAAAATCTTCCAAAGCGTCCTGGCTGTAGTAAACTTTGTCCGCTGCTGGCTTTTACGCTCAAATCGATGAAGTCGAGAATGTCGGTCATTTCCTGAGGACCCTTATCAACATGCCCGTGTCAGGATGGATGGTCAGGAGTGCCAAGAAGCGTTACTGATTGTATCTTACACCTATGGAAAAGGAGACGAATCAAAGCGCTGTGATAGATATCTTGAGTACACAAAAAAGGAAGGAAAACGGCAGCAGAATATCTCATTTCTTCGAACCTTTGATCGCCGTGCATAACCTCCACAAAGCTACCTATCGTTCCAGCATTGGATGATGTAAGGACTGTCGTTTTGGGTAGCTTTGACGAACAAAAAGAAAAACAGGAGGCGCTCGCGCGCACGCGAACCAATGCATAAAAGTGTCAAACGACGCATGCCGATGTGGAAACCGATCAGGGAGCGTTTATTAAGCTCCGACGCTCGCTCCCGAAGGTGTCACTTAACGTGCGGTGCTACCGTCTGCCAGTGACAGCGTTAATAAAAGTCAATATGTTTCGTGGGCGGGGAATGGTACGATCGGCACCGCAATCGAGACCGGAAAACGGAAGTTGTTCCGAATGATGTGAGGCCCACGTGCAGGCTCCGGGTGGATAGCCTCGCAGTGCCATGTAAAGCAAGGGAGTCCGCGCTTCGAGCTTGAGGTGGGTTGAGCATCTTTTTTTTCCGAGCAGCACTTGCATCCGGCAGCATCCTATCGGTGGAGAAACGGACGAAGGACCAACACAGCGATGGAGCGAAATAGTAAAAAGCAAAACGCGTCGAGTCATTAATGATGTATCGTAAAATATCATTATCTGGAAATATTAAGTGATGTCATAATCTAAATTTAATGGAATTCTTTTTCTTTCGCGGCTTCTTCATCACATCCTTCAAGATTCTGGATGCCCGGGAGGACACTTCTAATCCTCTCTGCTCTCATTTTACGTCATACTATGGTTGCGGTTGTGTACTGGTTGGGGCATACGGTTGGGGCTGTGAAGCAGTTTTCTTTTATCATCCTTAATCGAGTGTCGTTATGGTGACGGGGTATTTCGAAAGCTCTCGGAAGCTGAGATTTGTGGTATGGACGGATGTGAGAGGACAAAGAAATGAGTGTGAGAAAGAAAACGTTTCGTTCCGGGACACGTAAATTATTGGTAAGTATTTACGCATTGCGTGTGTACGCTTTGAGCGTGGTACGCGTACTTCAGAGTGACGTGAAGGTAAACGTGTAAATTAGTGGATGTGAGTCGGTTCTGTACTGTTGTAATGAAATATGAAATATGTACTTTATCTTTGTATATGCCTCAATATAGGAAAGAAAGCACAGTAATTTCAAGCAATTTACGTGTAAGATGCTGAAGAAACTTGTAGTAAATTGTGTTTGGTTAGCTATAATATTTTAATAACTATTTGTTGATGTATTTGTTTTGCTTTTAGCTATTGTTAATTGATTTTTTAACATTTTCTTAATCTTTTATGCTTCTTCTAATATAATTTTTACGGACAAATATCTTCCTAGTGAATTACTCTTCTCAATAATTCGAGAAAATACATTTTTTGACCAATGTAAACATTTGGTAAATTATAAATCCGTAAATCTTAATTTAAAAGCTTTTTAATTCGAACACAATTTCTTTCATTTTTAACATACTACGCCTCATGCCAAACATCCAAGAAAACTCTTGAAACATACGTGTAAATGTCATCTATCTGCTTATCTAACTCACCAACCGATGAATAAAAGATGAAAAAAACGTGGAACAGTGTTATAAAATGTCAAACCAAACCGAAAATAAAAATCATTCATTTTTCCTACTTAAAAAAACACACACACAAACAAAATCAGTTTAACCATAATACTTTGCATGCAAAGACGATAACGCAATCCACTCCGTTTCCCGGCACTTCCGCACGTCAGCGCACAGGTAATAATTTATTTCACATTTTCCTTCGGCTGCGTGCGAAGTATGAGTGAAAAGATTGTTTTTTATTAGAATTTTATCGGATGCGGTTGTGGGGCTGCCTTTTTTTTGCTTCCTTTTACTTCTCGACCGACGCAAAAGACCGGGGAGCGTTTCGTAAAATGATAAGACCAAAATCCCGGTCCACGCTGGTAAGCGGGCGCACCAGCAAAAAGAGGAAACGCATCATAAAAACGTCGTCCAACGGTGTGAGCTGTGGCAGGTCGGGGTTTTGGGCAGAGGTTTTCCAAGATGCTTCCATGTAACCGCTCCTTAATTTCTTTTCGAGTATGTGCTTTACCAGTGTTTAGGACGCTGTCGGCTGTAAGCGGCTCCGGGGGCCGAAGTGTTGAGGGTCGGGAAAAGGTCTGAAAGTCCTCGTTGATGGCTGGAACGTGCTTCCGGTTAGGGGTGAATTTTGTTGCTGGCCCAGAGATGCGAGAGTACCAGAGAGAGAGAGAGAAAGAGAGAAAGGGATCGAGTGTAGCGGGTTGCTGTGCCGAAACGGCAACGAACCGAAAACCCCGTTCCAAATGCAAAAACGGTTGCACAGTTAATCTAATGGAATTATTCTCAAATTAATTAGTATTTATAGTGATGGGAGAAAAATTAAAGTCTATTAATATATTATTTACGTTGAATAGGAGGGGAAAACAGACCCGCACTGCCTTGCATTCGCCGTCTAGCGCCCGTTGTCCTTTTAGTGACAATGTTTCATTGGTGCTACTGCTGCTGCTCGTGTTCGGGGGCTTTGCACTAGCCATTTGTTTCAATTAGAGCCATGGTTTGCCGTACCATAGTTACACCTTTACTGCCACCGGCTCGCGGGGTAAGTCGGGTTTAGTCTGAGCAGAAGCAGTGTTTCGGCTCGACAAATCGTACCTAGCGTACAAAATGGCACATAAATATGCCCTGCGGGAAGAAAGTCATATTCGGGGAGCTTGCGTTGGATGGCTGAATGGCTTCAACAGTGTTAGAGTGAGAAGAGATGTGGAGAGAGGGAGCCATTGAAGGTATCAGAGAGAGAGGGAGTGAGAGAGAAATAAATTTGTCTGGGCTATAAAAGGCAGGTGGATTTAACCGTTTGGTTCAGGTAACATGAGCTTTGTGCGCTTTAAAGTGCAGCTAAACCTATAAAATGATGTAATTTGTTGAATGTAGAGGAAACTCGTTGAAAAGAAACGTAAAGGAAGAAAAAGAAAACGAAAAAAATATTTAAAAAAAACAATATGAATGAATTAATATGAATATGATATGAATATGAGACATTCGCGAATTAGTTGTTTCTTATGATAATTATTATTGAATTATTTTTATAATATGGCTCAGTTTTGTAAACACAATCTTTATCGGTTATTTTGTTCGTTTAAATGAGCTTATAAGTACTGTTTTTTAAGATTTTTTAAGTACTTTCAATTACCAAATAATGTATCATAAATATAGTTATATATTTTGCTCTTGCTGTCATAAAGTATTATTGATAGATATCTTTTTATTGTAACCTTAAAAACGTAATCAACTCGTATGTGTTCCTTATTATCATCTGAAACACGACATGCTATTGAAGTTCTATCGATAACAGTTACATAAAAAACACACATTACGCTAAGTCACGACAGATAATAGCGCTAAAGGATGGGGACATGATCGACGAGTCCAGCCAATGACATCTGTGGCTCAAAATCGCCAAAAATACATAGGATCGAGGGAATTAAAAGATGTCCGTAGGGCAGCAATTGTCAGCATTGTTCGAGTGTGAAGTATTCTAGCTAATACGTAAACATGTTCGGATATCGAAGCACACGCGTCATCTTTACAACCAGTTCCAGAAGTCGGCAACATCTGGATGCGACTTGATCGAGTTGTTCATTGAAGGAGAGCCTCGTCTGTTGTCTTACAAGGCGTTGTCTGTGCAAAGCGTAATCTATGACCATTGAAGTTCGTAAGCGGCTGATTGTGATAGCTACACAGTTTTCAGGGTCTGTATCTTCGGGCTCACAAATTTGTGGAAATATGTTTAAGTCGTCGGCGTATAATCTATTATAACTATCGGGAAGTACCGTGAACAAATCATTAATGTAGGGCACGAAGCGCAACGGATAGAGAATGCCACCTTGAGGAGCAACAGAGTATACATGGATAGAGCAGAGCCTATCCTCACGGAAATCGAATTCTCAGTAAGGTAGGAGTTGATCCAGGTTACCAGGGAACATGTAATTCTTCAACCAATTCCATAAAAGCAAATGATATACTCTGTTTTATTTTATTTACAAACTTAAAAGCTTGCATTTTACATATTATTGTGCCTTACGGGGTAAAGATTATTCAAAATGTTTTTTATTTAAAACTAAATACATTTTAACTAAAAAATGTATCAATTTGACTATACGTCGCTCATCATTGTTATTTATTTTATGCAAAGCAATTCAAGAATCAACAGTAGCATTAAAGAAAACTCACTCACACCATTTCTTTAACCTCAAACATATTATGCAGATATGCATTTCTACGACACAAAGTACACAGCCAATTTGTGATACTAGTTCCGAGTGATCTAATGGTCTGCACAACAACATTCGAATCACTTTCTTCACGAACCGAACGCAATCCACTCCTGTTCCTGTTGCCTTTGAATCGATCGTCCTGCATCCTGCTTTTGGGGTTTTGGACTGGGCAGAAAACATTCGAAATAAATAACCCCCCCAGTACAGCAACTTAACTCTAAGCCTGCATGCTGTAGTACGATTGTACCAGTGTGTGTCCTTTACGGAGAGGTCTATTCTTTCATTCACCATTTCATTCGCACACTTTTCCGGAAATGAATCTTGTTTTGCTTTTTGTTGTTGGGGGGTTTTTTATGTTATCCTCAACGGTCATCCTCTCGATCTCGGCCAACGGGCAGAGAAGGCCCGGTATGCCAAAACGACCAGACACGCAACGGTTTCGAGAATCCGCACAATTTCGGTACAAACTGATAGTCTACGCAGACGTTCGGTAACATGAAGGATGTTTACCGAGAACTCACCCTGGGAAGAATATTAATATGTATTCCATTTGCGGGCCCAACTTCCAACTCCATCTCCACCGTTTCGTTTGTTTTCGTTGCTCATTAAGTTGTTACTGCGTTGCGTTGGGGAGGAGGCGGATGAGAAAAACTGGCGGGATGGGTGTATTTTTATTCCTCCTTGGTGGTTTGATGTTTTTGCCATCCGTTTGTACCACCGTTTGTGCGGTGCTTTCTTCTTCGTCATACTTCAATTACTACGCAGCGGTACGAGCAGCAGGGTGGTGGCAGCCAGATCCGTCTGTCGACTTTGACGGACTGCTTTCCGGGGAGCCATTTTTAGCGTTTCCTGCTCACCCATTAGGCTGCCTGTCGGTCTGTTGTGTAAACTTGAAAGAAGCATTTTATGTAGAGTAAGCAACACAAAAAACCTACCGACAGTTCAACGATGAGCAAACAGGAATGAAGTCGAGCGGCCGCACGCTTGAATGGTTTCGAAAGTTGTGGTTCAAGCGTTTTGGAATTGTTTTGCTACGGAGATGCTGCTGCGGTCCGTACCGGTGGAGATCAATTTTCCACCTTTCCGTACGAAACTGGCACAAAATTGAACCCTCGAAAAAAGCCGCCGGTAAGGTGAAATGTTTTCCGTACATTGACACAGAACCGTAAGACATTCTGGGCACGATGGAATAAGTTTGTCCGGGCAGGAGGGCATCACGATGCGCGTAGTTGTGGGGGCAGCACGAAAAAGGGAACTGGTCGTGATTTATGGTTTTTTGTGCAGCAATCTGACGTGCCGTCGGTGAAGCATAGAATTTGGTTAAAAGGGCGGAAAAGAACTTTGGCATTAGTGGTGTAGAGTTGTCAACATTTTCGGAAAACAGCCATGATATGGGTCGGACGGTATTCTAAGGACGATCGCACCCAATACATCTCCCGTTTCTGTACGTATTCCCTGTATATTCTTTGTATTTGCCCTGCCGAAAGTGAGTAATAGATATTGACTGTCTCGCGTATGTCGAGGAGTTTGCGGTATACAATGAAGTGCCGGAAGTAGAGAAAATTGTTTCGGCAGCTTGGTTGAAGAATGAGAATTCAATACGAATATGTAGGTCAGCGTGATAAGAAGGCGTTGCTTTTATCGTCTCAGAATTGAATCGCAAGAGGATTTAGGTTTAGATTATAGTTAGTGGGTTCAATAAAGTGCAATGATGTGTTGCTAGATTTTCTCATGAATTTAATTTGAAATTACTCGATAAAAGAAGTTGATAATTCACACAATAGCTTGTTTCATATGGCTTCTTGTAGAGCAATAGATTCAATTTCCGAATTAAATTTCTTCTTGAAATCGTCAACCCTATCATTCAATCAAGCTCGTTTCTTCAGACCGTATGCAGCACCAGATTATGACGTACAGATCTGGCAAAATTTGATCCATTGTTCCCAGGATACAATTTTCGATTTGGATTACATAGACAAACTTTTGTTGACCCTCTGTTGTTGCTGCTGCTGCTGCTACTACTCATGTGGTTACGAAAGCTTCTCCAAAATCCAATTCCACACCATCGAAACAGTTGCGAAAGAAACAAATCCTCCAAGGGAAACAAATCACACACCGCATTGTTGGAATGCAATGGCGTAAAATGGTCTGACCCGAAGGATTTATGGAGTCACTGACATTGACCGCCCTTTCGAAAATGGTTTAGTTGTGTGTGTTTTTCCTTGTTGCCCGGCGGGCCGCACGTCGGTGACCTTTTCCCATGCACAAACCAAAAAGAAAAAAGCGAAAGGTTAGGGCATGTGATCCTCACACACAAAAATTGCACTGTTATGACAAGCTTATAAAGATGCAAATTTGGTAGTGTATTTTTTTGTTCGCTTCTATCTCTGCGTGTGTGTGTGATTTAGTTTTATTCGTTTCTTTGTGTGCTGGTTTTTTGTGCTCCTTTCTTGGTGGATTTCAACCAGCACCGGTCGATTGTTAGTTGGCTGGCGCGTTCTATAGCGCTAAAGAAATCTATGTCTATGCTACGCTCAACCCGCACGACACGCTGTCGATGGTACAGGAACAGCCATTCCT
>KZ061544.1:112676-129819 GCA_002091835.1 Anopheles maculatus | reverse complement strand
TCCTGCTGGCTGGCTGGCCATGTTGCAAACGGTGAAGCACCGCAGCACAAGGTGTAGCGAGTGTAGCTCGTGAATGACGCTCTTGTCTCTTTGTGTAGCCTGGCAAAGGGCTCTTCATCGGTATGGCTGCTGTACGGGAGCGTACAATGAGCCTGTTGGCTGTGTTACTGTGTTTTTTGATTCGCTTTTCGAGTTGGCGCTCGGTCGTGCAATAATATCGTTTAAGCAACAAAAAAAAAAAAAAAAAACATGCCACCCATCCTTTTTGCGATACCTTTATGCGCTGCGTTGAAGGGTCATTTATTTTTCCGGCTTGAACGTTCGCTTCAGCTGGTTGCAGTTATCTTGTTCGGTTGGGGGTTCTTTTTTTTGTTTTACAGTTGTGATGAAGAGTTGAACAACAGACGGTGGATTGAGATTTGGACCGGCACGCGCTACAATTATAAACCACCAGGCGTCTCCTTTTTAATGTCACCAGCCACCAGGCGTCTCCATTGTATGATCAAGGAAAACGCCACCTATCGTGTGTGATGCTGATGGGTTGGATTTGAGCGTCATCGCAAACGGTGGCAGCATAGACTCGTTGCTCCTACTTAAAGATCCAGCAAAGGGGGGAGGGGGGGGGGGGGGGGTTTTTTTTTTCTCCCCCCGGATAGGCGCTCTGCCTCGACGATGTTTGTTTGTGCGCTGGTTTTTGCTCCCATTGTTACAGCTGTTTGTTTTTCATACGTACCGGGCCGCTTTACATGCGTGTGCGAAAAAAGGTGTATTCGGGCGTTCGTTTTTCCGCCATCCGTTCGTCCATTTCCGTTACCAACATTGCAGGTCCGGACAACCATATGTGGAAGCGTTCCGAAAAGCGTATGAAGAACGGTTCGTTCTTCTTTTCAGGTCGTTGAATTCCTTACGGGTTGGAAACTGATTATGAATAAAGCAGAAGGCGTGAATGCCGCGTGTTGGAGTGCGGTTTTGAGCGCACGGAGTAGGAACAAAAAAAAAAAAAAACGTCGACACAAAAGGCACAGCCAAAGGATCACTGTTTACCATTGAGATTGTGGTAACTTTTATGGTTTTTAATATCGAATGGATTTTCTTGCTAAACTTTACGCAAGTGGCTTAGCTGGGGTTGAAATTTGTGGTGGTAGTGAGATTGCTATTTCGATTCCGAGCTTAGGGGGTTTTAGTGTTTATCGCACGTGGGTAAGAGATCCTGGTAAGAGATTTTTGCAAAAGAAACAGAAGCACACACTATCAGATTAAGAAAATGTGTGCTAATAGAATTTCAAAAGCTTTGCATAATGATCTTCAAACATCTTGTTACTGTGATGGTTAAAATTGAGTTTTAAAAGAATAAGAAAATTGCAGAAGCCGTCGATACAAATTATGTCTTTATTTTGTACAGTTCATGAAAAACAAACCCAATTTTTCGTTACCCAATTTACCGAGCAGCACAGCTCATTCTGCTCATCACGTATGTGTACCATGTTCAAACAAAACTCCAGTTCCCGGTTCGGCTGTCTGTTGAGTTTGATGGAAAGGCTGGCTTATGGACGGACAAGCGAATCGGGTTTATTTTTAGGTTAGTTTACGACAGTCTCTGCCAAAAGGTGAAACACGGCGCAAAGAAACCGTACACCAGCCAGGGAGTATTTTATGGCCGTTCGTCGGGAAACGAATGTTTACCGTTGTAAGTTATTGGGAGTTTGCTTTCGGGGCGGGTGGAATTTAATGCAAGCAACTACGGCGGTGTGTTGAAGGCACACCTCATCGCTACACGCCGTACAGAAAATTGCAAGAAAACGGAAGCAAAACAGTGTGTAACATTGCAAAAAGCTTGTAGGTTTTGGCACAACAACAAGCACAAACGAGAAAACGTTTTGTTGCGAAGCAAGTGTCGAGCAAGTGGAGTTTAGCTTACCGCTTGGTAATTGTTCTGAAATAAGTTGCGCCTGTTCGATAGACGAAACTTTTGCGTAGAGCAAAGTAGACGAAACTTTTGCGCCAAAGCCCAATGCTGGTTTTGATCGATCAGTTTAGAAACAATAATTGCTGGAAGCGTAAAGTTTTGAGCAGTCGAGTAAGGCGAGAGCGTTAAGTTTTGGGTGGATATGGAGGCAAAGCAAAAGCGATCGTAGCCAATTCGGATGGTACTTTTCATTATTGGTATTGGGTTGTAAAGGAGTTTGTGCGACTGGTACGTAGAAGTTTTTGTTAAGTAATAAAATTGCACTAGTTAGTCGTTGAGGCAAGCGTAGCTGCAGTTTGGTAAATTGTTTTGATGTTTCGTATGATGTTCCTTTGAAAAGTTTGTGTTGAATATTTGATAGCTGATTAGTATGGGGAGGGATATAAATTATTGACGCATTCTTCGGTTGGAAAAACTATCCTGGATAAGTTATTTATGATAAGTGTCCTGTTATAATGTTTGTACAATAATCTTACTTATTAATAACATAGGATTTAAACTCCTGAACATTCACAAAAAATATTTATTAATTTTTCGGTGGTCTTCAGACACTTTATTTCATAGAATAATATTATATTTAGAATAAAAAGTTATGAATACATTTTTTTTAAATGAATAAGATGAAAAACTATCCCTTTATACCACTTAATTTTATGTACCAACCTACCTCATATTAATAGGATAAAGGCTCAACTAACACGTACGCTGTACACATTATAACGATTCCTTGTCGTGTGCAGCGTTTTGTTTTACACCTCGTGAACACTTTCCCGGTTCTGGTCGAGAATTCCCTTGTGGCTACAACCCTGTTCGGTTCGCTCACTCTCTTTCCAGGGGAGCTTAAGTTTGCGAGCGGCGAGAGCAGCGAACGAGACCAAAATAGCGTGTCCTGCCATCGGAAGCTTTTAAAAAGAGAACATCGTCGATAGAGCATCCTTCAGTCACCAGCTGGATGTTGGCCGTGTCGGTACGCATCGGTACATAGACGGTCTGAACGTGTGAAACGGTCTTTTCTCGATTTATTTTCACGCTGTTGTCGCGCACCATCGCGCCGGGCTCGGTGTTCGTGGTTCGTGTGTCGGATTTCGAAGAAGCACGCTCAGTAAAGAATAGCTTTCCGTACCGAGCTGAGTCGCGAACGGGGTCGCAACCTACGTCCCTAGCTGTGTGCGAGAAGCGAAGCGGCACGGAAGGTATGGTGTACAAGTGAGAATGTTTCTGTAGTTTGTTTTGCTCTGGGCAGCTTCATGGATGGTTTATGGAACGAGTTTGACTGCGAGCTGATCGTGCTTGGTGGCGGGTGCGCAAAGATTTACCGGCCACAGACAGGGAATGTACGAGCAGTGTGCCGGGTTGTGTGTGTGTGTTGTGCTGAACCTTATCAGTGAGGAATATTTATATTAATCGAATTGTTTGTTGATATCTGTCTTCGGTTGCATCACCAGGTCCAAGTGATTATGGGAGGAATAATTTTGAAATACAAGAAAGTTTATTATGTTTATTTCATAAAAAAACGTAGAATGGAGGCGCCCAGTACATTGTGGTGTGCTTGATATATTCAACAAAAAATCATCAATTATTATAAGCTTTCTTCACAATTTGTTTTAAAAACACAAAAAAAAATCTTATAAAAGTTGTTATCAAATAAATAAGATGTACCATTTCAGGCTGTTTTGTTTTCGTACGGTAAAAAGTATAACCAAAAATCGTAATGTTGTACCAAAACGGAGCTTGAACAAACGAGTGATGCGAACACGGAACGTAATACTAAATAAATTGTCCAAATTAACGTGCACATTGTGTTGTGAAAGGTTTCGGGCTGCGAACTGTTCCTAATTCCGCGTAGCAAAAGTGTTGTTTCGACCTAGTCGGGGTGCACCACCATCAGCAAATAGCAAAACCCGAACCAGTTACACCAGACGAAAATCTCATCAAGACGTTTTGCCCGTACCCCGATGATGGTTGCTTCCGTTTTCGGGGTTTTTTTCTCCCGTTTGTGCTGCGTTGGTTCGTGGCAAACGTTCGCCAGCTTCACTTTCACTTGGCATCGTCGTTAATCCACATAAATTTTGATTACGTTAGTTGTGCACCGGGAGCACCATCTCCAGCCGTGCTTATTGCAGTGTCAAAACGATGTGAGAGAGTGGAACGAGAAAGAAAGAAAGAAACGATACAGCAATACCGAAGGAATGGTGTATCGGACTCGTTTCGTTTTCCTAGGGGTTGTGGATGATGGTTAAGGGTCGAGTGAAATTGTGTTTTGCGCGCGTGTGTTTGTGTGCGCGTCTGTGTATCAGACCATCCATTTTCTTTCGGTCGGTCGGTAGACGATTGGAAGATTTTCCCTTCGCCAGAATGGAGCACTCCAAATCGAGGGGGTTGATTTTCGGATGAACAGCACAAGGTTTCTTCCCGTGGGTCTTCGCCAGCACGACACACACCGTGCTAGACGACTAAGCGCACGAGTACGGACACAAACAACCGGAAGCAAATATGGCGGCAAAAACAAAGGCAGAATGTGTGTAATCTCATAAAATTGTAATAGCAGGAAAATGAAATTTACACGTTCATGAGGCTTGAAACGGTAGCGTGGCGGTGGTAGAGTGAGACGTGCACGTGCGGCGACCATCTACGGCGGGACCAGCTATCAACGCGCGCGTGTGTGCGTGTAAAGTTGCGTGTGATATGTGAACCAAAACCTTGAACCAAAATCTTAGGATTAACCTCGACGAGGGCGAAAAGATCTTCACGCCGGCAGATGATTAATGCACGGGAAATCCTTCCCGTTTCTTCCTAACGTCGCCTTTCACGCTCTTCATACCACGCTGCTATCACTGATGTGTGTTTCCGTTTTGCTTGATTCTTACCTTTCAGTTTCCGTGACCGGCAGAAAACCGTCGAGTGAGTGAGTGAGTGTGTTCCCTTGCTGCTAGTGATTGTGAAGAAGCACATTCCCTGCCGAATAAGAGAAGAAAGTATCTTGCGGTTCACTGTATGCGAGTGGTTTGCATATGAATGGTTGATGATTGTGAAGTGTCTGTGTAGTGGTTTGCGGGCAGAAGGTTGAGCAGGTGCGCTGCTGTGAGAGGAAATACTCCCTTGTTGAGCGCTGGTGTTCGCTATCCGCTGGTTGCCAGATCCGACAGTTGATACAAATTGTTTCCAAAATGTGTCTGCACGTTGGACGCTTCCAAGCGAAGTGCTGAAGCTCGAGTGTCGTTCGTTCGTTGAGTTGGACCTAACAGCAAAGGCGATACAAAGTAAAACGGATAGCTTTGGGAAAATTCGGAGCCGGTTTTGAAGCACATTCGATACCAAATAACTGGTAAGTGTGAATAACTTAACAAGAAACAATCAGAGTTCTTAGTATCTGGGTGCGTGTATTGGGACACTTAGTATTGTTTACGTATGAGTAGTGAGGTACCCGGAATTGTCAAGGTGATCGGTATTAAATTCTGTAAAATATCCTGACACATGGAAGGTTTCAGTAATCGTTCCAACGTTTCAGGCAGAATAAACTCGTCAGATTCATCGATCAGCTAAACGTAAAACAATAGACCAAATATTAATTTATTAGTTTCAAACAAGTTGTTTTTGAAGCGATTCATAATTCTATCTCTCCAGAATGCTTCGGGATAGCGAGCTTAGGCTAATATTGAAGATAATCTCCCTTGTAGATGCTAACATGATAATGGATAAGATATTAAACTTTAGATATTATCTATACAATTCTACAAAAACTGATGCTCTGTATCGCATGATAATAAGACATGAGAGTGTTGCAACTCAATTGCTGAAATAATCATGTTTACTGAGCAATAGTTCACAGAATCGTGCCCTAAAACAGTCTCAAGAGATGCCTAGTACATGAGGAGCAAATATTTCTGGATTAAAAATCCTTATGAGGTTGTTAACTTTGCTCTATAAGTAATAGATTATCTATGTTTATAATCAGAATTCCATAAACTTGAGCCAGGACTTATCAAGAACTCAGCTTGAGTCAGGATTCATCAAGAACTAGTGCAGTTCGTGACGAGAACATGTCTAACACTCTCAATATCTCGATCATCATAAATGGCGATCATACCACATGAAACATTTTCCTAAAGTGCTGCATCTTGACGCAAAACATCCTTACACTTCAAAGCCCCCGTTGGCAAAGATAAATGGCACCAGATTTACCTTTGCTCTTGTCATGCTTGCAGCCGAGAGGAACAATTTATTGTCGCTAACGGGCATTTGTTCACCAGTACGCTAGGCGTATGACAGCTTGGTAGAAACAATATTTTGAATATTTATTTGACCCGAAAAACAGTAGAACAACACACCAAAACCAACAAAGGGCACGAGAGGGAAAGCTCCGGATGGAAAGGCTAGTACAAAAACTTTAAAACTTACTTTGTTGTTGTTATCGGTCTGATTGTACCGCGGGACTGTACTTTCGCATGCAAACAAACACCGAAAAAAGGGGGTCGAGATATTTTATGGTAGTTTTTGGTGCAGTTTTCTCCCCGGGTTGTGCAGTGCCCGGGTATCGCTTTGAAGCGGAGACGATTTCGTATCAGTAATCGTATCAGTAGCGTGCACGATACGATCCAAAGCTATACTGTCTGCAGAGTTTAAAGAAGGCAGGGGAAAAGAACGGGAGCATGGTGGACGGGTGAATAGAAATGGCAAAGTTTCATCGTTCATAAATGCTGACAGCTCCCGAAATCATTTTATCGTACCGGCACTTCGGAACCGGCGCCAACTCGCCAGTGCCTGGGTGTCGGAAAGTTGGGCAAGGCTTTGGGCTCGGGTTTGTTTAAAAGATGCTTCCCGGATAGCGATGATTATGGGTTGAAATTAATGTTGGTCCGTTTAAAACTTTCCCGGCCCTGGAACGACATGAAGTTTTTGTCTTCCCTCTGGCCCAAAACACCCCAACCACTCCCCCGCCCTCCTTGCCAATGCTTGTACATGAAGGGTTGGGAATGTTGATGTTTCCTGTTTACGATCTTCCGGGCGTTCCACGTGACAATGGGGCGAATAGATGATTTGAGCGCCCGCTCTAGAGACAAGCTTTCTTGCTACCGAAGCAAGCTGGCAACCGGTTAAGCGAGGTGTGAAACAAAAGCGCAACACAAAAACAAAGCGGGAAACATCGTAAAAAAGATTACCCCGGGAACAATGTTGGAGAACGGTTCCGGGAATAATTGCAATTTACAGCTTAGGAAAGCTCCAAAAAACATCCTCCACGTATACACTCGAACAAAGAGCTTACAAACACACACACACACAAAACCGGGGGAATGTGACGAATTTCATTAACGAAGTTTGGTCTTCCTGTTGACTCCCTCGTGAGCCGCTCGTCTAACCCAGTCGGCCAAATATCAAACAAAACGGTAAAGGCCCACTTGGTATTACTACAAAGCTTGCTCGCTGGGTGCCAAACAAAAAAAAATAACCGAGAGTCAACCCATTACGAAACCAGCATTACGTGATATGAGCCCTTTGATGGTTGACACGTTTGATGATGATGATGGTGATGATGGTTGCTTTGATCGTATAATTGCTGGAATGATTTGACGGAGGGGGGTGGGGTGTTCAAATGTGTTTCCGAGGTAGCGAACGTTTACCGTTTTCCGTTCGTTTGGTTTTGTGTGAGCCTTTAACTGTTTGGTTTTTTTATGACTGGTGATTACACATTTTCATGTATTGTGAGATGCTTTGGCACACAACGGTATAGGTTGCAATGCAGCAAAATAAAACTAAGAGGGACAGGGAGATTGATAGAATATGATGAGAATTTGTGATGCAGGAACTGTGCTTTAGGGGAATTAATTGGGGTACGAAAAAGATCAATTACGAGTTATATAAATTGTGTGTTTTGAGCTTGTTTTACAACGTGTTGAACGACATGTTTGTTGAATGGTGAAAAAAAACCAGAAAGAAAATGATTATAGAGCCCAAATACGTCAACGCAAAAACCATTATTATTCGTCATGTTTACTTCAACCACAGTACAAAATGTAAAAAATGTTGCGCAAGTCACATTAGGTTCGTAATGGTTACATATAATATTAATTTATGATACATTTAAAGATATGGATTGAAGAAACCTAAACGGAAATGGTGTTCATCTACGGAGAGTAACCTACTAGCATAGAGACGTACAGGTTGATCCAGGAACATAGAGAAATCCTCGTGAATTTTCACTGGATAGACTCCTGACGTGCCAGGGATCAGGTATATGTAGGCCACCACACTACTGGTGCGACTATAGAGCAATAGAGCAGTTTTGGTCGACTTCTAATCACGTATATACCGTGCCAGATGCTTCAGTTGGCCAATGAGCTGGTTGTCCCTGGAAACGATGTGTTCCAGCTGATCATGGAAGTGCAACTAAGCTTCAAGGAGCAATATAGGTTCTCTGATAAAGCGTTTACGAAAGATGACAACAACGTCCAGTTAATAAGCGTGATCAGAGGGTCACTGTCTCTGCCAAAGGTTGAATTAATCCGAATCAAACTTTTATTTTTATTATTTTAAACAGTTACACCCATAACACAGCACAATAAGCGGCTGTATTTTCTTCACTTTCAAGGGTGATATTAACTTTTTATTATTATTGGGCTAGTTATATTTTACTGTCTGAAAATGAGCACTTCAATTTTAATTAATGACATAGCTAAACTTCATTTTAAGTTCACTTTCAAACCAATCTCAAAACTGATATGTAGATAATTAGAGTGAAAAGTACTAACACATTGCGCGCTGTGCACTTGTGATTAATGGAGTTGAAAATTCTTCACAACCAAACCACGAATGAAAAATGTGTTCCCTTTCCCAAAACAACCATAAAAAGTTGAACATATGAACGTAGTACGTTAATTATGCAGACCATCACACGCATCACGCTGCTTCAGCTGTGGCCGGTACACGGTCGCGAATGTGGGTACGTTTTCTCATTAATCAATAAGCCCGATGGATGGACACACCAGGGATGACTTTTATTACGAACCACCAAAAGTCCCTAACGATTTCGTCCGTCCTAGCCGTTATGAGCAGCCAAGGAAAATTGGTAGATATATTAAAAGCAATATTCACTTACATGGGGCACGAACCATACCTTTCGCTTTAATTTTGTAACACGCTTGGGAGTCTTCCGCCCCGGGAAATTTTTCACCATCTTGCGTGAGGAGTATGTGTGTGTGTGTGTGAGACACATGGTATGTAGAGAAGTAAATTAAATCGATCCGATCCACACGACACAATGCAGCGAATAGAAAAGCGGCTACTGTGTAAGACGATCCGCAAAAATCGCTTCCAGGGAAACACCAAGGCACCCCGAGAAGTCGACCGTCGAGATTGAAGTTCGTGTTCCCGCGCGTAGGGCGCCAATTTCTGCCATCAATAATTAATTGGTGACCTCTCGCGTACGCTGGCGGTGCGCGCAATCGATCCTTCAGGCGACGTCTGACGTTCCTCTTGGGTTGGCAGCCCGAAACAGCTCTCATTAATGTGCCGGATGTTCGTCAAATATTTACACCCATTTGATGCCGGGGGTGGGGAGGTGGTTTGGCAGATGGTTTGGCACGGCCCTGTGGAAGTGGTGGGTAAAGTTTGGCAGCATGATTGAGTTAGTGGCTGAGTTTTCTGAACGGGTGTAGTCTGTTCCTTCAGACGTGGGTTGGACATGGAATGGGAGCTGTTTGCACTCGATGTGTAATCTTTGACGAGCGAAAAATGACGAACGGTAGCTGTCATGAATGAGCGAGAGGGCGAGAGAGCTGTAAACTCAATAAAACGAGTCCCTTTTACCCCAGCTGACGGTGGTTTGTAATTGGAGCCGTGGTCGATTATTTTAGGCGAAGGCACACGAAACACTAGAAGCGGTCTGATCTATAAATCATACCCAGTGAAGTCCGGAACACCGGGCAAGGTCTTGTCAGGGCGTATCTGAAGAAATTGTTTCGACAAACGCATTACTCCGATTCGGTGAAGCATAAATCTTAGTAAATCATGTTGGAAATTAGATTGGCCTCCATTGTAGGGTAGCGTTAGCCGGTGGACACAGGATATGGGGTTGTTCGTACCATTGTACAGCGCACTTCCCGGTGTGGGATACAAAGCGAACAAAGTAATTCTCATTCTCCGCCAAACCGAGATTACTAAACAGACTTACGAAGGAGCTTATCCTACGATAACGAATTCGCAAACAAAGTTTACTGATGTTTTTTTTCGGTGCCAATGTAGGTGTAGCCCTGCCGTGGCCGATGAAGCAACTTGGGAGGGTCGCTAAGGGGTGAATAAAAATCCCACTCGATTACTTCTAAATGCTATTACGGCCGGAAGTGGTAAAAATCCATATCCGAACTCCCACGACGGTACGGGCGGTCATCACCGGTAATAACACTCACCGCAACGGTACGTGACGCCCGGTGTGAAGTCGCACTGCCTGGTATTCCGTTTATTGGTGGACAAGCGTCCGTGGCAATGGTAGTACTTTTAATAATCCCTCGCGGAATGCCCATCCCGGGGCGACATCCCGAGCGTGTCACATCATCCAGCCGAAATTGATCGTTTCGGGACAGGGAAAATGTAAGAAATTCCTATTGACGTTGGTATTCTTTTTTATGCTTCTTGCGTGTACACATAGCTCGCGTGCCAAGACAAAAGCAGATACAACACAATCAAGTTAAGGCCGGTTTCCGGGCTGGTGAGATCGCTCGTGTCCGGTAACGACATTGATGCTTGTAGTAAAGTCGTACCATAACCGTAGCCGCCGAATTTAATGCTCTTTTGAGCTTTAGACATTATCATCTGACCGGACGGTCAGCTTTTAAAGCATCCAAAAAGAGTCTTAACATTGTCCCGGTAGAGTAATGACAGCTCTCCATAAAAATCATAATCGTTAGGCGGGCGTTAGACGTCCGGGTAGAGGAAAACCAAAGCACAATTGCTACAAAATATGACAGTTTTAAAGGTCGAGTGTAAAGAAGAAGTGAAGACCAGCCAAGGGAAGTGCTGTTACTAAACCAGTAGCCTCAAAACGATAGTCGTATATTGGTTTTATTGGAAGTCCCAGTGCATGAAGCTGGCTCAAGCAAAGCGATTCGAAGAATCGCCACATTTCCAGAAATATTTGATGTAAGACATTTACAGCGTTGGTTTTCTTGTAAACAACTCTGCAGGGAAGCGTTTAAGGAGCATTTATTCTTGCTTAGTTACAGCGTTGTTCGCCGTTTAAATCATACGCGAGGGATACGCAATTCTGGGAACTCATTTGTTTAATGATTATTGATGCGCTTTAGCGAAAGCTTTAAAAGCTTTCGATGTTCACAAAGTGAGAAGGCATGAGTAGGTGCAAAGATTAACTTTGAACTGTTTGTTTATTATTTAGCCCACGGGACCATTAAATGGATAATTTTCGTGACGTTAGGCTATCACCTGGGGTGATTTTCCAATACAAACACAGTTTTCGCAAGAATTTTTTTCTGAATATGGATCGACTAACAAGTTTCTATTCTGAGAAATATTTTCAGCTTCGTAATGGCAACAGTTGAAGATACAAAAGGACTGATTATGACTTTGTTTACGACAGCAGCATCTTATCCAACGATAAGTTCATCCCATTTTTTGTCTGCCTCATCCTCGAACCGGGCACTAATCCAATAACTGATCCGGTTTCTAGTGTTCAAAGATCGTTGGCTTAAAACTATTTTCACGTCAAACGGCTAAAACCGGATTCGGTCAAACGTGTTCGATATCATTCGAGGGTGAAAGGTTTTTCTTTAGCCTTCCCTTACTCCAAAAGCTCCACTCTATCACCACTACGCATTTGTGGCTTTTGCCGTCGTCACGGGTCGCTTACCGTGCGGGTCGCAAAATGAAGGTTTGTGGGTGGCGAGTAACGAGCAACCATCACCACAGTGAAGCTACCGAGGGTGTTTTTTCGAAAATCGCAAAACCCCACAACCCTAAAGACTAAAAGGAAATTATGAAATTGAATTTTCTTTGTCCGTGATTATCTGCCGATGAAGGTTATAACGTTGTGAGGCACGTCTGGCAGTCGTGTTGCTTGAGTGTGTTTTTTTATGTGCACACACACACACCCGAAAAGTCAAACAGACACTACGAGTACGTGTATCAGACAGTTGTTAAACGAGGATCGATTCTCGTGTCCCGGACTGATACAAGGTTCAGGGTGTTCCGGAAGCGTTTATACTGCCTCGGTGCCGGGTAACTGATGTTTCACAGTGCTGTCAAAGCCCAAAAATTGAACCCTCGTTGTCGTGGTTTCGGTGTACATGATTTGCGATTGTAAACGCACTGGCAAACGGTGGGAAAAAACGCCAGCACGGAAGTTGTGCTAAACTCGCTGCAGAAAAGAACACGATTTTTGCTGGATCAACCCCTTTTTCTTTGCGTAAAATAAAATGTACAAGCATCCTTTCTGTAAAAACCCGAAACCCCTTCTTGACACTTTTTCACCAGCCCGAAGAATAAAAAGTCACCCAGAATGAAATTTACTGCGGCACGTTTATGCCCTACGGGAGCTTAAGTGCACGGTAATTAAGTTGGTGTGGAATGCCTGAATTGCACAATGTAACACAAAAGGCAACAGTAGCGAAATGGGTAGCGCTGGTGCGGAATGGTGACTTGTCGAGCCCGTTGGGCAAATCCTCGCCTGCCAGAGTGTTAAAGAAATGGTTAGAAAAAAAGTGTTTAACACAAGCAACGAGTAACGAGAACGGAAATGAAATCATTCTTTGAGGTTTTTCGGGATGTACAGCGAAGGATTTACAAACTAAGTGTAAGAGATTAGAAGACTGAGCACAGAGCGAATGCTTACAATGTATTACCATCGGCGTAGACAAAGCGGCTTAACACAAAAGGTGGGATAGTGGAAATGATTTAAATTAAAGAAAGAGCGTTCCACATAATTTTGTTGCGATAGGAGATTTATAATGAAGATAGGCGAAAACAGGAATGGACAAGAAAGTTTCCCAACGAGAATCATAAAAGATTACCTCACTGTTTTTATCTTTATTAAGGGAGAAAAATATTTAAAATAGACTTGTTTTTGAATTGTTTCGTTTTTGATAAATTTCTCAAAAAGCTTCATGAAACTCTCCTCTAACGATGTTAAGTCACGAGAATTTCTAACATCGTGTTATGCGACATCAAAATGCGAATCATTCCTTGAATGGAGACGCCTGGTATTTCATTGAAAATCGAGATATTATCAAAACATCAAACAGCACAAAATCGAACGGCTTTCGCCAAATTGCACCGTACCTGACTTTCCCAAAAATGGAAGATAAATATTGAGGACCGTTTTCTCCCAAACCCTTAACTAGCACATGCGAACGAGAGATCGAATTTCAAAGCAACCGGAAACAGACCTCGACCAAAAATTTGCAGCCAGATTCTCCGGACTCCGGGATTGTTTAAGGATGTACGCTGGAAATACAGATGCGAGATCCAATCAAAACAGGACACGATGGAGACGATGCGATAGGAAATGATTGTACTATCGATTGGGAGGTTTGAGATGAGTCGGGCTTTGTGCAAAAATATTTCCATCGGAGGAAGCCTTCGGTTCACCGGAAAAGCTAAGAATGTTCTCGGGCACGGAATTCATGCTCGTGGACCGAATGTTGATGGCAGTCAAATTAATAGCAAAATAATAATCATCGTTTGCTGGGTAGATTGGTGGATGTAACGGGTAAGTGTTAAACCCATTATTTGGTGAGTTCGTGCTATTTTTTTTTACTGCTGTACGTCCATTGTAATCGAATTCGGAATTGGTAATACGGCGTAGATTACACTTGCCATTGCGATGAACGTGATTAAAATGCAGCCCTTGTACAGCGCGAAATGGAATGGGATGGTAATGATATAAAACAGACAGTGAGCAAATAAAGCAAAACGGCTAAAGGGTGTAGCGGATGCGGGTCAAATCATTAGCATATCCGACACAAGAAGGATGGAACAAAAGGGCGTAGCAAGTGGATGAATTACCAAACGGATGTAACGTGCCTGCAACTCCTTCCGGCAAACAGAAAAACAGGGTAAAGCAACAGGCTTCTGTGGAAAGCAAGAAAAAAAAGGGATAGAATAGGGCTCGTTCGGGAAAACAACGCATTGAAATACAACAACAACAGAGCCCCGAATCGATTGAGATCGATAAATAATTGAAAAGATGCAGGAAAAGAGAAAATCAATCACTCATCTGGTATTCTTGTGCCGATTGAAAATGGTTTTAATCGTTAGGGCAGGATAGTGGGAATGGTTTTGCTTGTCAAAAATTTGTTTATGTTTACAAAATTTACGAGTGATTGTTTACTTTTGGTTATCTTTAAATTAATTTACTTCTTATAAGTTTTCTGGCAACTTCTTTAACCCGTTCTCGAAAAAATATTGTGTCGGCTCAAAAAGATTGGATGTTGAATACACTATTAATAAAGAAAACTTGTGCAATATTTATTAAAAGTGTAAACATGTTTAATTGATTCAAAGAATGGATAGGAAAGAATCGAACGAAGGTTGAAACCGATTCATGCAAAATACAATCCTAATGAAATAGAATAAAGTTTTACCGTTTGCAAACCACATTCTCTTCCACTGTTCCATGATATAGCTTTTAACAAATAGTCATGTTGAACGCTTTTGCTATTCGATATGGTTGAACAATACCAACGAAATCGATAGGCCGGTGACATATCACTGTTGCCCGAAAGGGTTATCGAGTGCAAAAATTTATTTGACTCAAGAGTGAAATCGATTAATTGATACAAGCAATGGTGAAGTAATAGCAAATGGGAAATAGATTTCCCTTTTTTCGCCTGAAAAGCTGGGGCGAGTAAATAATGAAAAAAACTGTGAAAGCAAGGATTAGGAGGAAGAAAACTGTCTCGCTCGCCGTAAAGGAAAACCGTCGAATTGAAAGGCAATCCTGCCAGCACGATCCAAGAATCAATCCCACTCGAAGCTAATTACTTAGGGTGCCTTTCGAAGATATGCATTTGATTCGTTCGAAAGCACTCGGGGTTCGAAATGATTGAAATTGGCATTTACCCTTCCCCATTACGCCGGGACTGAATCGAAGGCCGGGGCAAAAGGCCCGAGAACGAGAAAGTTGAAAACGCGTCTGAAATTCAATTAAACTCATTCGTTAGCTTTATACTGGCCTAGGAGAGCAGGATGAATTTTAATTTTAAATTACCCCTTGTTAGTGCTTGTTGCGACTGTTTGGGTTTTTGCGCTGGCGATGGGCCAATATCGAAGTAAGTTTTGGCCCCAGCCATGGTACTTCTGCTCCAATTGGAACAACTTTGAAGCCAATGCATGAAACAGCATTATGCCGTCGTGAAAGTAGAATACATTAAATATTCATAACCTTGTTTTTTTTTCCTCTTACAAAGCGCACTGCACGGGCACGCTGTTTTACTTTCTGCAGAAAGGAAATGGAAATTTTGGCATTCGATTTGGAGACCGGTGGTAGCGAAAAAGGAAACCCCGAGACATGATCGAAGACGCGCGGTACACCCGGGCGGATCGATCGATCATGCTTGAGAGTGTTTCACCGAAACCGATTGAACCGTGAAACTGATGGAACATTTCAAACGGGTTGGTTCTACAGCAGATAGTGCTTGTTCGAGAGAAAATTTTCCCACGGCTGTCTCGAAAAACAAAAAAACGCCAATCAAACATGAAAGTCAAACGCTGTCGTTCTGAAGTTCGTTTCTTTTAGGCTAGTCGGCTGGAAAGTTTCGCTGGATCACCGCTGTTCCGCCGTTCTAAAATAGCAATCCGATGCTAATACAGTTGCGCTTTTATGCAAAGACGAACAAAAAATGGTGTCCACCAAGGGTGGAGCATCGATGGGAAAGGTTCTGCAGCACCGTTTGGGGTTTTGTGATGTGAAAAATGTGACTTCAAAACATGACTTACAGATGCGACAAAGGAAAACAAAAAGGACACACATACACGGCAAAAATAGAATGCAGCAGAGGTGTACCGAAAGCAACGAAACCAAGAAACAAAATGGCCATTCTGAGCCGGAACAGGAAAGAATGCCGAATGACTACCATCAGTTCACCGTATCAAATGCCGGCGATCATCAGGCAAGAACACTTTCCTGCTGGTGGAAGTGAAAAGTTTATTATGCAAATATAAACATCATTGCCGTGTGTGTGTGTGTGTGGAAGTCAACAGAACGGGCCATTTTGTTGAGCGCGGGCTTGAGTTTTCGTTTGGGATTTTTTATTCACGCGACATAGATACGGTTCGGCGCCGCGTGATGACACCGTCGTTCTGGGTCGGCCAACTTTCAAGTGGCTGTTGAGTATTCCCAAGACTCAACTAGCACTGTGTTCGAGTGTCTGTGTGTGCGCGAGAGAGTGTGCTGTGACAATACGTCACCCACCGTGTCACCGTGGAAAGGGCTGAAAGATTTTACTGTGTGAAGCTTTTTGAAGAAGAAAGTTGCATAAAAGGGAAATTGTTAGGCGCACACTTCTCTCACGCTGCACCTACTTGGATGTATGGTGGTGAGTAACGTACGGCTCGGTACACTGTAGATTGCAGTGAATGCACGACTTGCGCCGCTGAAGGATACGCATAACCTCTTGACAAGTAGTGCACAAGAAGATTCTTGGGAAGTGACTGACATAAATGTATGCAAAGTGCAGAGAGGCTGCGCCATCATTGCCGACCGAGAGACGCTAATGATGCGCTAATGTATGACGCATGTTAATGAGAATCTTTAATTAAAACGAAAAACAAACCGGATGTTAGTACAGCTTAGCGTTTGGGGAATGGCGCTTTTTCAATTAGCCGTAAATTTGGCCATCAGTGCTCATTACATCTGATGAGTAATTATGTGCCAAAAGGGGTTTCCTTTGGTGCGTTTAAAGTTATGGGTTATGATGGAGATCATCAGTTTGTACCGATGTACTGGTTAGTGTAAGATGTGCTTCGTGTCACGTAGTGATGAGAAAAACGGCTCCGAAGCCGGCTCCAGAGCCCAGTGGCGGATCAAGCTTCCCAACAGTTCATGCTGTGGTATTGCTCTCTGAGCGGGGGGGGGTGTACAAATGGGAAGTCATTGGTAATCAGGAGGTCCCTTACCAACTGCTTCTTCCAAATAACGAGAGCGGGGGGGGGGGGGGGGGGGGGGGGGGTTGG
>KZ061544.1:67530-112432 GCA_002091835.1 Anopheles maculatus | reverse complement strand
TTCGGGTCGGTGGGGGGGGGGGGGGGGGTTATGGCTTTCGTATTTCGGGGCCCCCCAAACGGCGAGGCCCTAGGCGGCCGCCTACTCCGCCACCGTTTGATCCGCCACTGCCGGAGCCGTTAGTTCGGAGCCGGCTCCGGAGCCGTTAGTTCACCGTTAGGTCGTAAGGAGCCTGCTCCGGAGCCGTTAGTTCGGAGCCGGCTCCGGGCTAAAACCGGAGCCGGTTCCGGAGCCGTTTAGTCGGAGCCGGCTCCGGAACCGTGGGTGCACTCCGGAGCGCACATCACTAGTGTCACGTGGAGAAGGACCTTAATAATTAAAAAATATCTTTTATTACCGGGGCGGCCCGGTGGTAGATGCGACAGCGGCGCCGGTCTTCACACGGCAGGACCAGAGTTCAAGTCTCATCTGGGCCGTTCCCCCATAGTGAGGATTGACTAACCCACTATGCGGTTTCAATTAGTCTAGTAAGCCAGAAATGGCAGGCATGACCTTAAGAGGTCGTTAGGCCAAGAAAGAAGAAGAAGAAGAAGATCTTTTGTTTTTAATAAACTAATAAGATGTATCACAAAATAATTGAGAATTCATTTTCTTTGTTAAAAGATATGGTTAAAATATCTGGGTTATTAAAAAAGTATCATGAAAAGATTAGCAGTTATAACGATTGAAAGTTATTAAAATAACTTCTTAGCTCCATGTAAACAGCTAAGACCGAGAGCACTCCACAACACTTAGCACTTGTTGCTAAGACCAGAAGAGTAGCAAACAAGGAGCGAATGTCACATCCTGACAGATTGAGAAAGAGGCTGACATGAATTAGTTCAGGTTTTTGAAAAATAGAGGGCGCTTCGAGATCGAGTGACCTGCTGTGAGAAGGCAAATGAACCTATTCGGGAATTTTGGGAACGATTTGCGAGCCATCGCGATGTGAGAAGATCAGTAGCAAACAGCGAGCAAGAACAACACGATTTTTAAAAGTGATTTATAACTCTAGCTAAAACGTCAGTTCTCGCTACGCGATTAATTCGAATGCTAGCAATACTAGTGACCCTATAGCCATATATCTATATTTTGCTATGTAGTTTTTGCATAGTTTTTGTTGTGATTATATTACTTTGTTACGCACTGTATATGCTACTCATTTCAAATTGTAACGTGTAAATTTCAAGTAAACAGTCAGCATGTTCTAACAACATCATGATTGATGCACGACCGTTACTTTACACTAACTTAATGGCAAACAGTGTTGCCAACCGTAAAGATACGACTACGACAGCAACAACCAGCCCAAAGCCAAGGCTAATGTACAAACGTGAACCCAACACCCCTGCTGATGGCTTATGATTTATTTCAACTGCTTTTTTTCTCCGCTCGCATGACGTCCTGATGGTTTCCTTTTCTTAGCTCAAGCAAAAAAATAACTAGAAACCATAAACTCTTACCCGTCGGTACACTCCATTTCACCGAAAAGAGATAATTCGCTTCAGCTTACACCGCACCAGGATGTAGCTTTGGCGAAAGTTACACCACAACTAACGTACAATAAATACTGCATCCCGGCCTCATCAGTACCGTGTGGATGAGCGTGGAAAGCGACGTGGTAGAGCTGTGCAGAAAATCTGCTCAAGAAAGCCCCATAGCCGCCGTCGGTACCATCTTCAACCGGTTAACGAAACTACTCGTACACACGGTCGAGTGTATCTGCCGACACTCAATCTAAACTTGCGCGTAACAGCACCGTATCTGTTCGCGTTATGCCCTCTTACCCAATCTAGCAGCAATGCTGGCGTTGCCAAGCGCCCGAAAAACCCATCAAAAACGGCGACATAATCGCCCGACAGCTGGCACCTCTTGGTGCATCTTTGCTGTACACTCGTCCGAGCACAGCTCGGAAGATCATGATGTCGTTTGCCGATGAGGGTGGTGATGGTGCAACAAAATGCATCAAGAGCAATGGCAACATAGCGTAGCATTAAGAGGCACGCCCGCGCTTTTCCAATTTATTGCCAACCCGGTCCTGGTTGGGTGACGTTTCCAAGGAGTTTTGTCCCGCACGCGATGGTTGAAATATTTTGATAACAGCGAAAATGTTTCCTCACTTTATCATGTAAATTGAGAAGATTAACATTTTCACTAGCGAGAATCCTATTTCTTGTGGGGTGCGCGTTTTACCGTGATGGGAAAGTTGATCCGGAACAGCGAATACTTGTGTGTGTGTGTGTGTGTGTGTGTGTGTGTGTGTGTGTGTGTGTGTGTGTGAGATGAAGCTGAGAAAAGGGGTTCTCTCGTTGCTCGAGCGTTGGATGGTTGTTTTTTGTGTGGAGATGGCTTCAGTTACAAGCGTGAAGATGGATGTGCTGCTTCTTGTCAATTTCTTCAAGGAAGCGTGTTAGCAGCACCACACACACACAGTCTCAAGTTTGATGAATGTGCTGGAAAAGTCATCGAAGCGATAGCCCGTCCCGGCGGCAGTCCACCACGAGAAGCGTTCTCAATTAAAGGACTGAGCAGATACTTTGTGGAAAATGGCCTGCGAAAAGTCGCCCAAAACGATGCTCGTTTTCGGGTGAATGAATCCGGTTTGCGAATCACTTTGGCACCGATTTTCCTACCCATCTGTGATTGCATGTAACGAGGACGGGCAAAAGCGAGAGGGGATGGGTGTGCAGAAAGTGGAAGGAAAATGATTTATCATCATTGACGACGATTGATTGACGATTATTTTACGAGCGTGAGTGAGTGGAACTGCAGACAACGAGCGTCCGGGAAATGATAGAATGAAGAGAATCAATACACATCTCTTTCCAATATCGAGATGCTGCGGCACCGTAATAATTGTGTCGTTCCTACTTCAAAAGAGCTTTCCCCGAATTGTCTTTGATTGTCGGTTCCGGGATCGACAGGTTTTGATACAGCAGCTCGTTGCCGGAAATTAATGATAACTGATGTAATAATGTTGCATAAATTAATTTCAATAAAACAATCCACCGTGGCATCGAAGCGTTGCCCTTTTTGGTCAGGTATTTATTAATTTCGCTTAATCAATTTCACCTCAATGGAAATTTGACGGTGCTCGTCCGCTATTCAGAAGGGAGTTCATTTCGCTTCAATCTATCATCACTTTACAGCGTAAAAGCGTTCAGTAAATTAATACTGAAGCATTTAATTACACAGAAACGAGTCATGGCTCAAGTGTGTGTGTGTGTGCGTGTGCGTATTGTCCACAATTAATTGATCTTCTGGCAGCATGCTAAATTTATTGACCGTTAGAAAATTGATACCTCAGGATAATATTTAATCACCAAAAAATAATCCCTTCACTGTATCTGCATCTGCGTCACATACTTTTAGGCGTCGTTCGTCGCGCGTAACGCCTGCACGCCGTACTCATCGGTTAACAATTTACGGGTCCATTCTCGGGTGGCAAACCAAAAAATAACACCGTTTCACATTATGCAAATGAATGACGGGATTGAATCCCTAATTTCGATTTAATTGCGATCGATAACCAGCACCATCCAATAGTGGTGCTGCATTTAATTTGTTGCTGGTCCGGTATATCAACTCCATTACTGGTGTTTTGTGCGAAAGTTTGGTTGTGCTTTAAAATGAAAATTTGCAACCAGTACCATGTACCACTTTTGACTTTCCGAAGCGTGGAATGGAACGTGCTTTAGCGTTAAATCGTAAACGAAAACAGAACGGACTGCGAAGTGTTCGCAGTCGAGCTGGGTAAATATTTAAAGCTGGTCTGGCAACTTCGCACTGCCGGACCCATGATGTCATGGGAAATGAAATATTGCACTGTAAATAGAAGAAACTCCTGCCGGACTTTCACCTTGTTTGCTATAGATCTTGATTTTGTGGACGATGTTTTGTGTGTGTATTTTTGTTATTTTTGTGACGCAAAGAGAAGTAGCTACAACAAGCAAAAAAAAAACATCTACGTTCCATCAAGAGAGTCGCTTAGTTTGACAGATTTTGGAGCAGCCACCAATGTCTCCAACTGCTGTCGGCTAAAGCATGTCGCAAAACCGGGACGGACACACGAGCACTCGGACAAAACGCTTTATCATTCCGGTTGTGTGTTTTACTTCGAGTCAAGCACAAACAAACCCTTGTCCGTGTCGGTGGGATTAGCGCTAGAGGATCGTAACACTTCGCATTCGAAAATTCGTATTCTCCTCGGTAGAACGAAAGCGGGAAAACGGACATGTCAACCCTAACTTGGTGTTAAAGCATGTGTGTTTGTGGGTGTGTGTTAGAGAGCAAATAGAGTGAGAACGAAGCAAAAAAACAGGCAAGACTTTCCACAAAATTAAACCATCAAGCTTCACACATCGGGCAGCAAGCGAAGAAATGGAAACGCCACTTATGCTGGCGCATGGTCATCCACTGTTTTTTTTCATGTACGATCCCCAGAACCGAAGAATAGCAAATACGACTGATGAAAAAAAAAAAGAAACAAGAAACCATATCCGGCACGAGGAATAAATGTCACCGGAACGTGAGTGTGTCCGGAAAATGCAACCGGAGCAAACTCGGGCAGGAAGCTTACGAATTTTAAAGCCGTTTTTTCGGGTGTACAATGTGGTTTTCTGCTTGGTTTTTTGGCAAGGAACAAAGACCAAACCATTGATACCAGCATTTGGACGGCCCGGAAAATTGTACCCCGAAAAATCATCCCCTTTAACACGCATTACCCGCGATCGGTTTGGGCGCGGTGGACTTTTCCAAACTTTTGCAAGCTCATCATCAGCCGGAGGTCGACACCGAGGCAAAAAGTCGACCGAACACACACAAAGCAAGCGCATTATTTATTCATTTTCTCATTGTTTCCAAATCAGCTCACCAGCAGAAGGTGTTGGAGGGGTTATCTTGGTGGGTGGGAATAAAGGAAAGAACAGAACAAAAAACACGAAACATAAAAACCACTTTACGACGGGGTGACTACGTGCAATGAATATGCGCGCTGCCATGTGTTGAACGTTGTATGTGTGTGCGAGTGCTGTGCAACAATCGGGTTTTTACTTTTAACATTGAGGCACAATTTGGCAACAGTTGCTGGCACTGCAAACCAACAACCAACCAATTCCATGCTAATTTTAGGTACAGATCGGCGTTTGATACTACAGTGGTAACTGAATTTGATGTGAATATGTAGCACATATGGGCAAAACACACGGTGGTTTAAGGATGATTGTTGTTCTAATGATGGGTTGCGTTGGTCGGAAAAAGAAACGACACCAGCGATGAAACGATGAAATATTTTGTATTTGTTCGCTTATGTTTTTACGACCATTTTTATGTGTGTTTTAATGGTTGCTGTGTGTGTGTTTTTTGCCATTCAAAGTAACCGACAGGCAGATGAAAATGTTGTTTGCAGACAATTAGCAAACGCTTCGTGGGCGAAAGCCTTGAACATGAGGCACAGATAATTATCGCAGTCAGCGCAAGAAAAACACAGTGTAGTAATGGAACTTTCACATTAAAGGTCTTTTTGTAGACTGTAAAATTAAGCATAACGTTTGAATAATTGTAGATTGGTTTTAAAAAATCAATTAAGAATGCTATATACTTTATTCAATCATCTTAATGCACTATTGGTTATATATCTGAGTTACAAGATAAAATGAGATCGACTGTGAAAATTTTGAGGACACATTTTGAACATTTGTTCACCAGGTAAAGGACACCGATATACGTTCACCAGATCGTGCAGGTCATCAGGCCGCTAATGAAACCTGTCGATTGAAAACGGTTTGTACATCTGTTGAACTGAAGACCTCAAAGGACTAGTTCTTGTACTCGGATCCCATCTTGGACTAAAGGTTGATTGAAGATCGCCAATATGCTAACTAGGACATGCTTTCTAGCTGATATTCTAGAATCTCAGTATTGATCAAGAATCCTACACTAAGCTCTTGAAAAGAGTAATCGTTATATCCTGAACTTATTGTGTTTGTCCCAACAATTTTAAATTGAAGGCTCTACTTAATATATCCACCGTGCAGATCGCAAAAACAAATCGTTTTAGAAACAACAAGTCTCAGGAGATTTCACTTATAATCAAAGGACCTAGAAATCTAAAGCGTATCTTAACTAGGAAGCCTAGGAAAGCAGAGTTTTTATGTAAGCTATTTGTTTTAAATAGCTTCGTATAATCTTTATGATCGAGTACCTTTTTAAAATCTAATATAGTTGCAGCTATTACAGAAGACTAATTGCTCCTTCTACATGAGGTCATGTTCAAAGCAACCAGTGTCGAAGTCGACTAAGAATTATTCTCTCTAATGCTACCCTACGTAGGGAGCAAGCTTAGATCATAAATCTCCGAATGCTAGGCATCCTTACCTGCGTCGAGGATAGTCGGAACCTTTTCGTGGGCAGAAGAAGAAATCCTGATTCAAGGCATCTGTTGAATCAGTTCGAAATCCGGAAGAGGACTTGAACCTGCAATAGTAAGATTAGGATATCAAAAGTCGTTTTGAATTTAGTTGATTTTAATGTGCTTTAATTGTTAGATGTGACGAACAAGGAAATAATAAACATAGGAAACAGAACTTCAAAATGGTCAAAATGTTGTTGGTTATTTATAGCAAATACAAAATTTTATAGTAAGTTTTTTCAATGAAGTACCTCAACATCGCAAGATTTTTTTTGCATTCTCCAAAAACTTTCCCCAAAAAAGCTGGGTGCAATATTTTATGCACATAAAACATTCTAAAAAAGAAGTGTTTTCAATTGTTTTATAGCTACAGGCCAGGTTCAAACGATTCAGCTTTTAAACTTTGTCCCCTGTCCCGGATTACGGAACGAAATCGGTCAACCGTGCAGCTAAAAATCTATTTTAATTGATTATTTTGCTCTTCCGCGGTTTGTCTCCTGAAGGATTGGAAATAAAACATACAAGTAGTGTTAGTTTTTAGAAGTTAAATCCATATAAATAAGGCTACCAACTAGCTACTAAATTCCCTCCAAATTTGTTGATATCTTGAGGACCCCTAAAACTTGAAGAGCAAAATAATGTTCCCAGTTTTAGGATCCACGAAATCCAGGGTTTATGCGCACAGTGTTCTCGTCTCGTGGCAACATGCTACTGCTTTCCCTCAATAAATGAACAACGCACAAAACGTAAACACGAATCCTGCCCGGGGTTCTCTGGCACCGTTCGTGGCATGCCATGTGCACGAATGAAAAGCACACATGTACCGAAACGAAATGAAGAAAAATGTTTACATCCTTAAAGCATGTCATTTGACTGATTGGTGTTTTGTTTGTTGTTGGGTGTGCTGGTGGTCGGAGTTGTGACGGGAGGAAGAAAATTAACCTTTTGCCTTGCAACTCAATTTAAACAATCGCAAGTTTTCGGCAACTTTAGCTTTTCTTGAACGTGAACACACATAAATTGTGTTCCAAGTGTGGCAAGGTTTCAACACAATAGAACAGAGCGGCAGCAACAGCAAAAAACAACCTGGTTACTCTCATGATCAACGCGCATTGGTTGGTTTTGGTGTAAGGGAAAATAAATCGATCTTTTTAACAAGGCGAAAATCGTTGCTATTTGGTTGGAGTCGGGCAAAAAAAAAAGAAAAAAAAAACAGGGAAGGAACCTCGGTCGCTTTATTCTCCCGCTCGGCATTAAATATTAATCAGGGCTGCCATCTTTTTAAGCGACTTTCCAGTTACACTTTGACCGGGGCGGTAGTAGCAAAATGCTAAGTGATTCGTGCGATGGGGTTTTTAAATTTCCAAAATTTAACGTAATATTTCAGCTGATGTTGATGGTTTTCTGAAACAACTTTCGAAAAGTAAAACAATTTTTTTATCTGAAATATCTGACTGACGAGTTTGACATTTGTTATAAATTGTTCTATCCTACTTTTTGGTTATTGCTCTTTTTTAGACTGTAAAAAATATTTCTCTTTTATTATATTATACATTATCTATTCTTAAAATTATCTTTTTTTATATACGATTTTAAATTGTGTATTGTCTTGCTTGCTTGTTTTTGCTATATTTCATTTATCATTTCCTGTTTTGCTTTATTCTTTCTTCATTTCCTTTAGATTTTGGTTTAAGTATTCCCAATAATTTGATTGCTTTTATTTGCTTGTTTTAGTTTTATATTTTGACCTTTTCCCTTAACGTGTCTTTGGATTCAATTTTGAAGTTTTTTCCAAGCATAACTAATATTCATAACATTCATGGTGTTACCTTCCTTCACCCTTCAATAAGTTTCATGTTTAAATATTGATTATCAAATGGAAACTATATTTATAATTTTAAGCCTGGAAGAAAATAAATTCTCTTTAACCCAATGATCCGTTACTGATGTTAATAGGATTAACATTGAATAAATCTATATCCAAACTATTCACATTACCAATCGCCCTATCGACACGTTCTTCTACACTTCTCATCACGAACTTTGCACATTGCATACATCGACATACACACGTAAATGGCTGACGTAATTCTAAACGAGCTCCAACCAACGGTTGCTGTCGAGGCGTAACCTCACCTCGCAAATTAGATCAACGATTGACCTCGACTTGATAAGGGTGCAACACCGCAACCGGTCCAGGTCGACCGACCCCGTACCGACCCGGGGGGTCGAAGTAGATTCTGCCACCGGGTAATCCTAATGAAGCGCTCGGAATGTTAATTCACCCGACAGGACGAAACCGTATGTACGCCGCTAGGTTCGATTTCACCACCGGCAGTGCCACCGCACATCCACCAGGTGTATCAGGTCACCTGGGGTGGATTTAGTGGCCTCGGTTAGAATAACACCAGCCGGAGCGAGTTTTTCCGCTTTTCCCCCATCACTCGCATGCAGCGAATTGTGCCGAGGGATTAATGGACAGGGTTCGATGAAAATGGTTTCAACCGTCCTCAATCTAGTGGACGGGTAGACACACGCGATTGCCCGATAGCGAATCGATAAAATTGCAACCATAAACGATGCATGGACCACCGTTTCCCCACGGGCAATCTGGGCCGGAAATTCAGTCGGCCATGTAGTCGGCAGGGTGGGCAAAGTGAAGAGGATTGAAAAAATGTAAAGGTTTTTCCGAATCAACAAAAAAATCCTTCACACAACCCTCATTCGCGGATGAAAATCGAAAAGAAAAAAAAACCCCCGTAGAATATGGAACAGAAAATGCCCGGAAAAGGTTGACTGGCAAGAAAATTGATGGTGATTTGTTTTATTTTTAGTAAAATCCATCTCACCACGGTTCAGTTTGGCAGTCGATTATGTTTGGTAGCCGATCGGGAAATGGTGTCGATTGACGCGTGGAAAGGCACCAAATCTGATACTATAATGGAGCGGAAAAATAAGCCTCGTGTATGTTGCAGGCAACACCAACAAAATGTACAACAACGAAAAATGGCCGATCAGAGAGACGCAGGTGTTGAAATGGCTAACACGATACCAGTCAGTACACAAGAAAAAAATTGTTGTGATTTTGATGGGCAATCTGTGTAATAAATAATGGAAAAGATTGTTTGGGAATGAAGTTTCGATTATGATAAACGTTTGATAAATTATTTCAGTGTTTTCGAAATGAGTCTTCTCTATTCTAGAAGATAATTTATTCTATGCAATTACAATTAAAAGATGGTGAAGTTTTCCTAATTAATTAAGCTCCTGACAAAGATATGACGCAGTGAAAAATTATACATCACGAGTTTCATATTTCAATTACAAACATTACGCTGCAGTAAACACGTTCACAAAGCTCATTTGTGTCCTTTCGTTGTCTACATCATTCTTCAGAGTCTCCGAAATAAAAAGAAAACCCTACTAAAAATCTGTATATCTATAGAAATCTTTACAAATATTCTCTAACATTCTTTTATAGCCTTCGCCTGTTACAGCTCAAAAAAAGTGGGAAATTCTCTCGTTGCCGTAATTTAAAGCTTATCAAAACAACTCCTCTTAACAAAACATTCTTTCACCGTGGGGTTTTTCTTCGTAAGAAATTAAACAAACCCTTGGTAATTACATTTTTATGATTCAGCATTATTTATGGCTACGTACGGGTATACCCACCGGAGTCGCTATGGTTGCACCGTTATCGGTTACAATCGGTGCATCGGTGCATCGTTATTTCCCTTCGACGAACGTATTAAGGAAGAGTGGAGCTCCACCAAGTACCGTAAGGCGACGGCTAGATACTGAAACGAACCAGACATAATACATCACCGCTCTTTGATGATGACGATGTTACATAGAAGTAGTAGTAGTAGCGGTGGTGGTGGAACGCTTTGTCAGCACTTTCGGTTAGATCGAATTTAGATCGGTGTCGAAGCATCGCCCATACTTAAAGCAACATCGATGAAGCGGAAGAATGGTTTCGCCCATCGACTAGGGCACATTGTTCATCCTTGTTACGATGTTCATCGATGAAATGGCTTCTGGAGAGGTGCATCTTTGCGATAGGGATCGAACAAGGGCGAACGTCGTTGCTAAATGCACCTTGAACGGGTGCTTTATTTATAACAAACGCGTTCGATCGTTCGAAGCGTTTTGTTCGAAATGATTGATGTTTGTGTGGAATCTTTACGAAAACAAACGCTGCTTAAGGATAGCCCATAGTACCGCTAGATTATCTTGAGAATGGTTATTCAGACGTTTAATTTATGATTACTTTGATCATATTGATGCGTTCGAAATGTTCGACGAAGCGGATATTATTTATTACATCGGGGGTTTGGCACTTGATCGATTATTGTAGCGAGAACAAATGTTTGAATAATAAAGATTTAAAATATGCTCACAGTTTCGCTCAATAAAAGTAAATGGGACAGCAAAGAAAGCTTACATAATTTACGATCCTCATATTAGAATAGACAGCAACTTTTATTGATGGCAATATCGTTTTAAAAAGATCAGTTACTTAGAACGTACGAATGTAGGAAAGCTGTACGCGACCTTTACCCATCATGCGAACAGGCACACTAAAACACGGGGTTCTCGATCTTTCCAGCGAACAGCATTGAACCGAGAGTTTCGTCCTCGATGAAGAAAATGAACGGCCGGTTAGCATTGAAGATCTGAGTACCGTCGCTACCGAATTTGTTTACCAGTTGAATTTCTAATGTTCGCAAAGAAACAAGACACATATTAGGAGACGCAGCTTGAAAATTAGTGAGATTACAGTCCCGAGACTTACCAGTCGCAGCGTACGCTTCGCTACCAACTTCGTTGATGGTGATGCCAGCCTTCTGGAAGATCCTGGACACTCGCACCTCATCGCGCGCTCCACGTCCACGTGCCAGCAGGGGCAGGGATGCGTTTTGCGAGAAGATTTCACGAATTCCAATCTATATCCATGACGAAAAAAAAAACCCCATTAAAGTTAGCTAACGATGCTCATAAATTACAGTTCAATAAATCACATTTTACCTGTTGCAGCGGTTCGTTGAGCTGTTCGCTAAAATCGTACTTAAACTTGGGAATGGTAACGTTCACCTCGTTCTCCTCCATGTACCACAGTGCCTGATGCAGTGAGCCACTGTTGATGCGATCCATCACCTGATTGATGGAGCTGTCCGGGTTCGGCAGGATAAAGTACATCGCGAGCTTATCGCCACGGTACGGCAGGCGCAAAATCTTTGCACCGAGATCGGCCGAATGGTCATAGTAGAACTGTCCATTTTGTTCCATGTACTGGGCGACGGTTGGTTTACCGTTCGTGCCGTAGAAGGGCTTCACGTTGTTAACCACCTCCGGGAACGGGTACGTCCACAGACCCTTGAAGTAGATGACGTTCACGAGCGTAATGACGGCACCCTCGAGACTGTCCGGCGTTACGATTTCGCGCAGCCGGCCGTTCGTGTGCTGCGATACCCAGTTGTTGATGGTAACTGCGGCTTGCGTTGGGTTAGAGTAGGACACCTTTTCGAGCATCGCATGGTAGTGGGTGTTTGCGATCTGCTGATACTTGTTGATCACCTCGATAAAATCGTCCACGAAGAAGTTGGTCGCGATGTTCAGATCAAAGTCCTTGTTGTCCTGCTGGGCCGATTCGAGCAGCTGCTTGTAGTAGCTGCGCGTCAGCTCAATGTTTTCATTCTGGATGACGGAGCTGAGCTCGCGCTTCGTGTTCGAGACGGCATTACCGAAGCTAGTGTCCGACGCTTCGTAGATGAGGGTAAGTAGAATTTTCACCGAAAACGGTGAGAGGACCACGTTGGAGTTGTGGTTTTTGAAGATTTCCTGTAACCAGAAGAACATAATTGGGGTTTGTATGATTCTGTACAGTTTGCAGGTAGTAACAACCTACCTTGATGAACTTCAAGTCGAAATCATTTTTGCGCTGGCCTTGAAACGGGCCGTGGACATCATTTTGGGCTGCTGCGTCAAAAATTAAAAGAGCCGCAACTGCGAAAAGATGAAAAGTTACAGATTAATTAACAATTCTTAAAACTATTTTAGCATAATTTGTGATAGTTTCGCCACACGCACACAGTATACGGTGGGATTTTCCTCAGATAACCAGTACTAGCTTCATTTAACTGTTCCCTTTCCTGTCTATTCCCCCTGTTTGCTTTGAATTGGCCAGCACCGTTTCCTCCTCTACGCTTTTAGTGTCGTCAGTGGCGATCACTACAGTGTCAACAACCACAACGAACTGAACCGGGAAATACCGGTATTATCAGAACGATTGTTTCCCGACACTGGGGAATTCCCATCGGGTTCGCCCTCACGCACACACGCGCGGCTATTGCTAGGTATGTCAGCCAGCAAACCGAACGCAACAGCACGCACGCATCGCTTCATCATTATGCATGTGGTAGGCACCGAATGGCCGAATGTCGAATTTGAATGCCGTAGCCGGCACCAAACTTGTATGACCAGTTTTCAAAACACTTGACACCGTTCGTCAGCATATGGTGTGATCTTCGGTAACATGATGTGTGTGATCTTCCTCCCGCTGTACTATTCTTCGCAGGGCCCGACCGTCAGCTAATGAGTGAATTGGCAAACTGGTCTAACGACCTGCGAAACATGATCAGCAGGGAGCCAGAATTTACCTCTTGCAAGGAACAAACGAAGAAACAGGTTCCTCGAAGGAAACGTTCCACGCAAAGGTCAGGAACTAAATCGTACATGATCGCTTCAGTGTGTTTGTGTTTGTGTGCGCCGGGGAGTTACAATCAAAAAATTATGCCACCGATCGTGGCGACCTTCGGCTGGTGTGGGTCACATAAACACTGCACCTTCGGGCTATTCCCGCCTGCTAGGCACAGTTCTTATCTGTAGATTCTGACTGACTTACTGGGGCGACTATGTTACTGGAGCTTTTGTTTTTATAAAAAAGGCACCGGAATTTTGAATATTATTGAATATTAAATTTATCTTCGGTAAAGGAGCTACTAATTGAGAAACTATGAGAAGTTCGCTATTCTACATCTTATCACTTCTTCGTGCATAATGTTTAACAAATGATAATTAGCAACGGGCAGCACAGTTTTGCTCAGGTTTCACACTTACAGCACAATATCACAATGTTAAACTTATGCATGGTTGAACACCACCGAACGACTGTACCACACAACCGACCGAACTGCGAAACGGACAAAATGGTTCTGGTCATCTACGCGCGAGATCTCATCCCACCTGGCTTCGTGAGTGGCCGATCGGAGTTCAGTCAGGTTCGCATCATGCTGATAAACCGGTTTCGAGTGAGTGTGTGGAAGATCGGTAAGCACTCAAACTGGCACAGCCGTAACGGATCGACATCATCCGTCAGCAATAGTAATGCTAGTGAAAAAAAAGGAGGAGAGAAGCAAAAACTGTTGTCTAAAAGAATTATCATCTCGATTGGTGAAGTTTGATTATCAACATTCGTCAGTAGAAAGTCGTTTCTTTGGTATTTTTATGAAGCATTTTGTTTATTTAATTATAGTTCAAAATGTTTCTTTCTCCTACGATCGAGATGTGTTTGGAAAACATTATATTACAAATATAGCTAATTTATTGCTGGATCTCGGTTATACGGTGGAATCGTTTTAACCATGGCACCTGTTTAAACCTGTGGATCTTCCACCTTGCCGGCAAACAACCAGTTGCCCTTGCCTTCGTCATAGATCAGGAAGAGGAATGGCCGGTTGGCAATGAACTTGATCGGTTGGTTAAGAATCGTAAACACCAGCGTACCCTCGGTAGCGGCCGACGCTTCCGTGCCCTGTTCGTCCACAAGAATGCAGCTCTTCTGCAGTATCGTGCTCACCTTCAGCGGTGTGGTACGGCCGCGCGATATTAACGGCAGCTCGGCCTGGTCACTGAAAACTCGCGAGATTCCCAGCTGCTGTAGACATTCGCGCATGGAGCTCGAGTAGGTAATGGAAAACCGTGGCAACTCGATCTCTACCTCTTCTTCGTTCATATCTGCCAGTGCCTGATGGATGCCGAGCCGGCACCAAACTTGTATGACCAGTTTTCAAAACACTTGACACCGTTCGTCAGCATATGGTGTGATCTTCGGTAACATGATGTGTGTGATCTTCCTCCCGCTGTACTATTCTTCGCAGGGCCCGACCGTCAGCTAATGAGTGAATTGGCAATGCCGAGCCGGCACCAAACTTGTATGACCAGTTTTCAAAACACTTGACACCGTTCGTCAGCATATGGTGTGATCTTCGGTAACATGATGTGTGTGATCTTCCTCCCGCTGTACTATTCTTCGCAGGGCCCGACCGTCAGCTAATGAGTGAATTGGCAAACTGGTCTAACGACCTGCGAAACATGATCAGCAGGGAGCCAGAATTTACCTCTTGCAAGGAACAAACGAAGAAACAGGTTCCTCGAAGGAAACGTTCCACGCAAAGGTCAGGAACTAAATCGTACATGATCGCTTCAGTGTGTTTGTGTTTGTGTGCGCCGGGGAGTTACAATCAAAAAATTATGCCACCGATCGTGGCGACCTTCGGCTGGTGTGGGTCACATAAACACTGCACCTTCGGGCTATTCCCGCCTGCTAGGCACAGTTCTTATCTGTAGATTCTGACTGACTTACTGGGGCGACTATGTTACTGGAGCTTTTGTTTTTATAAAAAAGGCACCGGAATTTTGAATATTATTGAATATTAAATTTATCTTCGGTAAAGGAGCTACTAATTGAGAAACTATGAGAAGTTCGCTATTCTACATCTTATCACTTCTTCGTGCATAATGTTTAACAAATGATAATTAGCAACGGGCAGCACAGTTTTGCTCAGGTTTCACACTTACAGCACAATATCACAATGTTAAACTTATGCATGGTTGAACACCACCGAACGACTGTACCACACAACCGACCGAACTGCGAAACGGACAAAATGGTTCTGGTCATCTACGCGCGAGATCTCATCCCACCTGGCTTCGTGAGTGGCCGATCGGAGTTCAGTCAGGTTCGCATCATGCTGATAAACCGGTTTCGAGTGAGTGTGTGGAAGATCGGTAAGCACTCAAACTGGCACAGCCGTAACGGATCGACATCATCCGTCAGCAATAGTAATGCTAGTGAAAAAAAAGGAGGAGAGAAGCAAAAACTGTTGTCTAAAAGAATTATCATCTCGATTGGTGAAGTTTGATTATCAACATTCGTCAGTAGAAAGTCGTTTCTTTGGTATTTTTATGAAGCATTTTGTTTATTTAATTATAGTTCAAAATGTTTCTTTCTCCTACGATCGAGATGTGTTTGGAAAACATTATATTACAAATATAGCTAATTTATTGCTGGATCTCGGTTATACGGTGGAATCGTTTTAACCATGGCACCTGTTTAAACCTGTGGATCTTCCACCTTGCCGGCAAACAACCAGTTGCCCTTGCCTTCGTCATAGATCAGGAAGAGGAATGGCCGGTTGGCAATGAACTTGATCGGTTGGTTAAGAATCGTAAACACCAGCGTACCCTCGGTAGCGGCCGACGCTTCCGTGCCCTGTTCGTCCACAAGAATGCAGCTCTTCTGCAGTATCGTGCTCACCTTCAGCGGTGTGGTACGGCCGCGCGATATTAACGGCAGCTCGGCCTGGTCACTGAAAACTCGCGAGATTCCCAGCTGCTGTAGACATTCGCGCATGGAGCTCGAGTAGGTAATGGAAAACCGTGGCAACTCGATCTCTACCTCTTCTTCGTTCATATCTGCCAGTGCCTGATGGACCGACTGCGGTGTCAAACCCGAAAGTAACTGTCCCAGCGAAACCTGCTCATCCGGCAGCACCACAATCATTGACAGTTGGTTCTTGTCGTACGGCAATCGAAGAAACTGAGCGCTTAACTCGTCCGAGTGTTTGTAGTAGAAGATACGCTCACGCTGCTTCATGTAAGGCACCGTCCGGGGCACTATTCCAAATCGACTTGCGGTAGATCTTTTGCCGGTGTAGAACGGCCTCTCGACGGTTGCATTCGTTGGGAAGGGAATGGACCACGAACCCTTGAAGTAGATCGTGTTGATAAGCAGCATCAGCGCATCGTGCAGTGTGTCCGGTTTAATAATGTTCTGGATATTGCCCCGTGTATTGTATGCGATCCATTCGTTGATTTGTGCTGCCGCCGCCACCGTATCCTGGAAGTCCACCACCTCCGTCGACGCATTGTACCGTGCCACAATGATGCTATGATACTTCTGCATGATCGTCACCGAAACATCGTGAAAGATGCGATCGGTGATGAGTAGATTTTGTTGCTGCTGTTTGTACTGTAGCAGATCCGTTTGCAGCTTGGACACGGTTTGATCATTACCACCGCTGAGTGCCTGTAGAAGTTCACGCTCCGTCTCGGATCGACTCGCGGTACCCTCGTACAACAGTGCCAGCAGCGCCTTGACGGAGAGCGGCGATATCACTGCATTGCCCGGCGCTTTATGGAGCACCTCCTGGAAAGGGAAACGAGCAGTGGCGATTAAACTGATCGTACCGGGGCGCTGACGTAGCAGAGCGAACGAACGAGAACCTTTATTACGCCCCAGTCGAAATCATCATTCCACGGCCCTTCGAATGGTTGGTAGTCGACGCTGAAGCGATTTTGAAAGAATTTCCTTGGCGTTGCCGCGCTTGTCACTAGTGTGTGTGTGCACATGGAATAGAAATGCAGAAAGTGTGTTAGCTTACACATATGTTTTCAGGTACAACAGCTGATGGGATGAACGTACACGCAAATACACTGCATAACACTGCCCACCGTACACCGTGGAAGATTCCCATGTCGTCCGGCTTGTGTGATCAGCCAACGTTTACTGATATGGGCACGAGGTGTCGAAGATGGGCCGGAATCACGATCGCGGTGTTCATCCATGAGTGCCTTTTGTTGGGGTGAATGTTTCGTGAGATTATTTTGCGGAGTGAACGGAAAACATGGCCGAGGGTGGAATTGTGAATCCGTTGATAGTTATCATTAGGATCATCAAGAATCATGGATGCATTGAAAAGTTCAGGGAATTTCTGTTCGGGCGTTTTTTTTAGTGCAGAAACTGATGTAACTTAATTTCGAGTAGATAGTATTGAATTCGAAAACGTCATTCAATATCTCTTGACGGGATGAAGTCACAAAAAATGACGCCAATCGTGTAATGGATTTTCAGAATTATTCTTACTACGTTACCACACAGTCTGTTCTAGAGGCCGACGCGCATTAGATTCTTTCCAAAATCTTTAGTTGATTCAAGCGAACCTCCTAAACGCTCATAAATAATGGCACAATGAATCAATCTGTAACGCTTTGTTATGTAAATATATTTTCAGTTTACGTCATGACAACCAGGAAAATCAACATTCGAGCCAACAACATGCATTGTAATTGTTGCACCAGCAGTGCATCATTCCTTAATAGGACGATTGTTGATGGACGTGTACAATTGACTCACCGTCCTAATTCTCTGCAGATTGTTTCCAAGAAGTGGCTGTCCACTATCTGTGTGATTTGATTACCCGTACGACGGTAAAACCCAACTTCTCTTTAACGCAACGGGTGGTCAATGGCTCGGAGGGGATTCTTCGCTCGTTATGTTTCGTTTTATTGCAAAGTAGATTGTTTATTTTCTTATCAAAACTTACACACTAAAGGAACTAGGAATATTTTGTTACACTTCCAAAGCTCATGGTGGCGCAAACTTAAACAGATGTTTGTGCCTGGCGCAGCTGCAGGGCGATTGATTGAGTTTACGGCTACTTGGGGCTATTTCTCTCTTCAGTCGGTGTTGCGTCGTCGTCTCGGCAATGAAAGTTGGCTTGTTCTAGTGTTTCGTTACAAACTATACCCACGCGTTCGCTTACACATAGAATAATTAGATGCTTGCTTGTTTCATATGTACTCATATGTACTCGGGCCTGCTGTTCAAAGGGCATCACGCACAGCAACTCCCCTTTGTAATTAAATTCCTCTTGTATTTGTTTGTCCAGATGCGTTTTCTTACGACAATTTTGCACTGTGTGTCCCGAATGTGTTAGGGTGTGCTGTGCGTAGGATCCGTCACCTTCCCCACGAACAGTAGCGCGTTAGTTTCCTCATCGAGTATATAGAACAAGAACGGTCGGTTGGCTTCGAACACGATCGGTTCACCGTCGTAGCCAAATTTGTTGACTAGCTGGATTTCTGTAAATAAAGCAGGACAGAAGCATGAATGAGTGTTTCGTTATCAACACTTTCTAGGGGAGTTTTTTTTCTTCGTTAGAAGTTTTTGTTGTTGTGTTAATATTATGATAAGGATTAAAAACTGTAAATAGTAGAAAAAAGGAGCAGACCGGTTCTACAGCAGCCATTCGCTTGTTACTTGCTGTAGAGGGTCAAAACGTTATCAGTAAGTTCTGCCGAAGTTTTTTTTCTGTTCCTTTCTTCAACTTGGAAAAACATTCCCTGCCAAGGGGAAGCTTTCATGACGTACCTGTGGCAGCGAAGGCTAGCGTTCCCTTTTCGTTGATTTCGATTCCTGCTTTCTGCAGCATCTTCGACACCTGTATATTGTTTTTGCTGGTACCGTTTGGCGCCTGTTCATTGGTAGGGGAAAGCAACGGAAGTGCTGCACTCTGAGTAAAAATGTCGCTTATGCCAAGCTGGTAGAAAAAAAATGAAAAGCAAACGTATGTATGAGATTGGAAACTTATCTCCCGTACGATACGATTTATGTGGAACGTTGACTTACGTTCTGGATGGCTTCGTTCAGCAGTGTGCCGTAGTTGAAGCGAAACTTTGGTATCACCACGGTCACCTCTTCCCGCACAAACTGCTGCGCTATCGAGTCAAGCATGGTGGGCGTGAGGGAATCAGTTAGTGCCGCGAGGGACACGTTCCGGTGCGGCAGCACCATGTTCATGCTGAACTGGCGTCCTTTGTACGGTAGCCGTAACACTTCCGCACCGAGCTGCTCATGGTCGGTATAATCGTACAGATCCATCTGGTTCATGAACTCGGCTGTCACTGTTTCGCCGTCGGTGACGTGGAACGTCCGATTGTGCGTTTGGTCGTCGGGGAACGAGTTCTTCCAGGATGCCTTCAGGAACAGGACGTTGGCAAGGATTAGCTCTGCATCCTGTATCATGTCTGTGTTAAACGGAAGTAGACAGCGAGAGTGAGACAGAGAGAAAAGAATCCATCCTAGTGTTTATCGGCTAATAATGAGACATCCCAAAACTCGGGAAGTGGTGTCACTTTGCCCACTCTGCTCGAGCGACACTAGCAATCATCTCTTACCTTCTGTCACTAGTTCCGTGATTCGGCCACGGGTTACCTTTTCACACCAGTTGTTTATCCGATCGGTGGTCACCTTCGTACCATTGAACGATACTCGATCGAACGAGGTGCGGTACGTTGCCTCCAGCAGGTCCGTGTACGTCTGCGGCAGCTTCCCGTGCGCTTTGTCCAGAAACACTTTCGTCCCAATGTCGAACTCATAGTCACCGTTCGTTTGCTACCGGGGAAGGCAGAAAAAGAATCAGCAACCATAAACAACTGTGTCCATGCTATTGATCTAGCAAAGCCTACCGCTGATGCGTCCAGAAACTGGGTGTAGAAGGCACGCGTCCGGTTCAGGTCCGGATCGCACAGTGCCGTCTCGAGCTGTGTCTGAGTAGCAGTGCCCGGTTCGGCTGCCTCGTACAGCAGCGTTAGCAGCAGTTTGATAGAGAACGGCGAAAACACGACATTTGAGTTCTCGTGCTGGAAAACTTCCTGAAAGTGGGTAGAATACGCGGGGAACGCAACGGTAAGCAATCGACGAGTCTAGTGCCAATCAGTGTACTGCAGTACGCGGCCTGGAGTGTACTTACCCGGGCGAGACGCCAGTCGAAGTCATTTCGCGAGACGAACGAGGACTGTTGCCGGTGGTGATGCCTTCGGAAGGTGTGCACGGTACCGATGGAAATCAGTAGCATCAGGACTGCATCTGCAATGAACCGAAAACCGGGTGAAATGTAGCGCGCCCATATCAATACACCGAGCGGAACCCTTCTCTCCCGGCATTGGGCCCAGCAAAAGCAAAACGGTTTTGTGCACGGGGCAGTGAATAATGTAAGCATTCTGCGTCTACAACATCGAGTTGTATGTGTGTATGTTTCTTTTTTCTTCCTTGCATTCGTCCAGATGCTGTCCGTCTGTTTACGTATTTCGTTTCGCACAAGTGCAAACATCGTGCTTGCGGTGCGACCGGTATGGAACGTTCGTCAGAAGCTTTGGTATGGTGAATAGCATGACGAATTCCGAACATAATGTAGCTGCTGGCTGACAGGCTTAACCTTTAGACGTAACAAGTACTTCCCGCTGGAGAAGGTACCTAGATGAGAAGTGAATGGGCACAAGAACTCTCGACATGAGTTTTATTTGGAACAAATGATGTTCTACTGCGGAGAAACGGTACGATTGAACTTTATTTTCTACGTTGAAGTAAGTATGCTTCTGAGCTGGTAATTGTGTTGATCTTAGCAATAATTTTTAATGCTTTTAACTAATTTTTGAGTAACCTAGTAAGAGAATTCAATTGAATCCTACTCATGCTATCCACACGAAAAAGGCTAAGGAAACGTTTCTTTATGCTATTCTATAAGCTGTTAGAAGCTATAAGTTTAAGTAAAACAAGACTAGTTTAAGAGCAAAATCGAACTTAATATTCGTGTTTGGATCTTTTCAGTCTAAAGTTCTGTGTTTGTTTACAAATGTTTTCAGAATATGAATATTCGAGAACCAAAAATCTTAGAACACAAACTATTTGCGGATATCAAACGACACTGAACTTTATACTCTAACACGAAACTAATCGAAGGTTGTTTCTCAACAAACGAACATAATTAATGAAACACATTCAATTTCATCCTGTATGCTAATCGGCCCACAGTATCACTAGCTAAAGTTCGTTGGGAAGTATTGCACAAACCACCCGCCAAAGCAAAGCCGACCGAAAGAATCTCCAATATTTTACCAACGTTTTATTATTCCTTTTTTTTTGTCGTTGATCCCATCGTACCATGCCATTGACACCCAGAAACCTGTTCGAAAACCTGTTAGCGGTGTCGGCTTAATTGACTGTCTCTCTCTCTCGAGAGAACATCATCGTCAATCTGCATAAGCTTCCCGAAAATTAACACAAACCAGCTTACGTGTGGACGGATCGTTTCTGCCATCTCATGTCGATCGATAGCTGGTTTCGGTATTGGTTTCGGTACACCTGGACTTATTAATATTCAATGTTTTGACTGGGAGGCGGGAGATTTACGAGGGGTGTCTTCTATTTGATACGGCGGTACGTGCAGTATGCTGTCGTAGTTAGTTGCCCGTAAGCTGATTGATTAGCGTCAACAGCGTCAACGCGAATCGTCACGCGTTGAGGTTTGGTAATGTGTTTTGCCTGAATCGGGAGCTAGAATCGGATCTTGCCTTCACCTATTAGAAAGTCATCAGTCACGACGACTTTACGGTAGTGCATATGCGCACACACTAATCGTATGGCCGGTGGTAGAGGAAGCGAGGATGAAAGACAGTGGACGGGGTAGGGCATAATACGTCCGGAGATTGATTGTTTCAAATCGTGTATGATGCGGTACGGTGCCGTGACGCAAGTGCTTGCTTGAGATAGAGCTGATTCATCGTCCGTCTTCCATCGCTAGAGTCGCTAGAGAACGGTGGCGAAGACAACCTTCGCCGTATGAAACACCGAAGCCATGTAATCGGTACCGGTTGGAATAGGTAATGTGTCACCAGTAATTGGTACGCACTCGGGCCAACGGTACCCCCTTTTTGCTTCCGTTTGTCCTAATTATGACGTACCGGTTGACAAGTCTCGTACGTACAACGCGACAATAAAGCCCAATCGAAGGTATAATTTACACGGGATTTTTCTTTCGTGAACCACTTGAGACCTTGGCCTCAAATGCAACTTGCTAGCGGGAACCTCTTGAAACGCGTGTGTACGTTAAAACCAATGACACTTACAGCACCAGATGCTAATGGGGTCCACAGATCGCATCTCGCTTTGGAGGCTTCACAAGTTCGGGCGGGATCTCAAAACACCGAGACAGCTGTTTGACAGCGAGCGAGCACGAGCGCGCTCTGTTGTTATTTACGCTTCGCCTTGTGATGGATGCCTTCACACGCGTACGCACATTTGCTGCAGTTCTGGTGATGTGTGTGTGTGTGTGAGTGTGATCAGCCGTGCGTAATTTACCACACTACACGATATCAGGTGCACAGGGAATGCGACACAAACACATACAATCTTAACTACTTTGCCGTACTACACGCGAAACAGTTCCAAAACTCCGGAAGATGATCCCGGCAGCGCAACCGTTGACCTTGCCCAGCTTGGGAATCACCTTAAGAACAATAACAACGCACACGCACACAAAACAGTAGCAGCGCAACAGTGGTCCCACGTTTGGACGGACGATCGTGTCGGCACAACTTGGCCGGTAAGCGAACAAACTTTTACTGAGAAAAAAGATCAGCGCCGCGCGTTCGCTCGATCGAGCGCCGATGATTAGCTCGCGATGCGCGGTTATGCGATCTCGATCTCGTGTGTGCGTGAGGGCACGCGCGAGTTCCGACTGAGTGATCCACCGCAGTGGAGGTAACTCACCGGCTTTAGCGGCATTGGAAGCTACCGTAGGAGAAACGATCGGTATTAGCCGACAATGTGGAATGCGCCTGTGTCCATACTTTGGTGGGGATTCTCGGCGATAATCCTAATCGTGTAAATTCCAACGAGGATCTATCGATTTGTTATTTGGCGGTTTTATACGCTTGGTAAATGTTTTGTTTATTGGAGAGTTGAGGGATTCTTTGACGATTGTGTTGTCGATCTGTTGTGAAGATTAGAGGAAGCATGACAAAAAGGGATCTATAAATAGAAATCCTGTTTTTTCTAAAATTCGAAAAAAACATATTCTTGTATAGCATCAATATTTGAATCATCGCATTTGGTTGGGTATTGCTCGTTTGGCAACACAGTTCCACTGGCACAGTAATGATGCTGCCTCACATGGTTGGGGAATTCCCAACGAGCTGTTCAAATATTTGCTTAACCGACCCCACGGGGAGCTATATATCTCAACGCCACTTTAAGGAAACAATGTAGATCTGGTCTACTGTTGCCGAAAAGAAGGTATGCGTGAGCTTGCCAATAACAGACAAAAATAAAAAAAAAATCTAGCACGATCATTGGGAAACCCCTTCTAACCAGAGCACAACAGTACACTCCTGTGCAAATACCGGTACTCCATAGTACATACTGATGCTGAACAAATCTCTACCGATGACGTTGTATGTTTGTCAGTGGTTTAGAAGGGTATGAGTGTGAAAAAAAAAAAATGTGTGAAATCACTTTTTCCTCTGACGCACTTTGATGGACGGTTAACCTAGTGCGGCCGTACGGCTATTAGCTGTGCCGTAGGTGAAGTGTAATTCCTCACCAAATGCTCACTGGAATTACTGGCCAACGGGGAAACTTTTGTCGCTGGGAAGTGGGTGAGAATTTCTACATTTCTTCCACACGTGATCACACCAACAGGGTCGGTGCAGTACAATTGTTCGTACGTGCTAAAGTAATTGTGCACCCAGGCTGAACCGACTGCACGTACTCACACGGTACTCACGATTTCTTCTTGGCGTTCCGGTGTAAGACACTCTCGCCCCAAAACGGACCAACGCCGAAGGACCAACTTTCCAAGAGTGAAAAGTGTAGAAAAGCAGCAGCAGCAACACTGCAAAAGTTTCTTACGGTCGTTTGGACAGCTTCAAATTAACCTTACGGCGAACCGGACGAATGTCTGCACAAATTTATTGACCAGAAAATCAGAAGCGATTGCAGCTGGCCGGAGAACGGTGAAAGAATTGGTAAAGTTTTTATTGTACACTGAGCAACATAACAGTCAAAGTTGGTTCTTATTATTGAATTGAAGTAGATTTTTTTTATGTTTTTGATTAAAAATTGTTTCTTCATGGATTGGTTGTTGTTATGAACAGATAACTAAACTTTTTAAGCTTGTCGAAAAAACATTATATTTGTGAATACCAAAAAAATTATGAAATCAAATCAAATGCATTAAGATTTTCTATAAGATTAATTTTGCTTGGTACTTCTAACTTATAATCATTAAATTTATATGTTCACGGATTCCTTTGCTTATTCTTATAGTTATAGTTATGACCATCAAGCAGCAGCAAATGGCCCGCCGTACAAAAAGTTAATTCAAGCTACCCACTTACACTGTTGTTCTCGCCTTGCACCAGTCATTAGAGAGATCTTTGGGCTTAGGGTGTTGGTGTAAACGTGCCAAAAGTCCTGAAGTGAGATGCTGTTGCTGCTTAAGATGCTTGCAAGACACACACACACACACAGACCGCAGACTTCATAGCATAGCCCGGTGGCAATGGACGGTATGGCTATGGCACGAGCCGGGAGTATGTGTAGAATGTAGTTTTCCCGACATCCATTTCGCCGACTACTCGCTAACGGTGTGGCGGGTTGCGGTTATCGTCCAACCGTATCCACTGTACGGAATTTCTTCGAATGGGAGCTCTTTGTAGAGGGAGGGTGGCGCAGTAGTCACACACAATTATGTGAGAGCACAAGTTTTACGTTCTGTAAATACATCAGTCGAGAAGTTTTCCTAACTTTGCACTACTGATCCGTCGGTCGAGTACGACCGACGCTGTGAGCTGTGCCTTTTTGCTGGCATTTTTCGTCTTTTCGTTGGGATTGGTTTGTGAGAAAGAAGAGGGAAAAAAAAACAAAATGAAGAAACCAACCAATATTGCTCTCGAGAAGTGCACACCGACCTAGCCAAGATTTGCCAAAGGGTTTAAACTTTGAAGAACTATGGCTAAAGAAGCTCGCCCAATCGGAGCCGTTTTGTAGTGGGAGAAAGTAGGATTAAGCATGTACGCTGGGCTTTTGCATGAGTAGGTTGGGAATTCTAAGATACCAGGTGGAACGTGGGAGATTTCCCTCTCTCCCCTCTCTTTCTCGTCTTCCCTCTTCTCGTTCTTCCTATCTCAAGACACCCGAGAAGAGAATGTGTAATTGAGCCATTTTGTAGAGCAAACGATTGTTCGCCTCAAATTACACAGCATTCCGGACCGTTTCGAAATGGAAAATCTGGGAAAAATGGGCCATACACATATATGCACATAGACCTTGCCGATAAGGAATTAACTCTCAGCATCAAGAGCGGAATACGTTTGCACAAGGTTGCGTGGACCTGCAACGGAACCAGTTTCACTATGGTTAGATGCTCCGTAATAGGGGTTACCGGCAGTGGTGCGTTGGCAAGAAGTTTTATGTGCAATCGGTGAAAATGGATTGGAATTATACGTGCGGGAATTACGGACTCAGATTAAAACCGAAGCATCTTGAAGCTATTTCTTTGCCATACCAACGCGGGAGCGAGAGTACTGCGAAGATTGTGTTGTCCTAGGGGCGATGCTTTCTGTTGGAAGAGAAATTATTGAAATTCTTTTTCCGTTTCGTAGTAACGTAGTGGCACGGGTTACGAGTGTGGCCTAGAGTTGGGCAACACGTAGCAAACGTTCACGTCCGTAAGGCTTTCAACCTGCACGCAGACGAGCACCAGGGGAACCTTTTGTGCCGTAGAACGATTCCGAAGCCTAACCACAGCTGGTTGTACGGGGTGGGAACGATTTTTAAAAAATATTACGCGTTGTGGCTTTTTGCGTTTGGTGCTGTTCCAAAAAATCTCAACTCTTTTACTTGCCTTTCTGGTTTCGCATACCCACTTTAGACGTGCCCGGAATGTTGTGGCTTTGGAGCCACAGCTTGCGTGGTTACATGGGGGAACATATTTCTTTCCATTTTAAATGGTACATACCTCGGAGCGTTCCAGGAATCGGGTCTTAATGCGTATTTGATTTTTCGTGGAAGAAAGATTTTTCTTGGACTGTTCTGCATTGTTCAGTGTACACACTGTGCGATAAGGTTTGGATTATTCTATTTACATGAATATTGATCATGCGGTGTGGTTGGTACAAGAGGTCGAAAATACCAAGAACTTATCCGTTTTAGGTTTCTTACATTTGTTGATGTCTATATGACTTTTGATTTGTATTTTTTACACCTTGTTATTGGTAAAAGTTTGATCTGTTAGGTTATATTGTATCTGTTATTTAAGAAAAATGACTTTTTTACATACTTTAATGATTTTTTAGCTACTTAATGTCAAGCTTTGTACCGTTTTCGGGTTAAATCAAAGCTATCTTTTTTCATGTTCTATCGGTTGTTTGATCTATGCTATTTATTTTCCATTTTCCATTTTAGTTTGGTACTGAATTTCACATATTGATGAGAGCTTTTATGCTTCGAATTTGCAGATTACTGTTCCTGTATATATTTACAGTTGTTGTTGTTTAGATATTTTTAATATTAATTACAAGACACACAGTTTATTCACTGAATCGCAAACATCCGTTTGGATTTAGACATGAAATAAACATTTGAAAAATCTCAACAACAAAAAACAGTGTGCCACAGCTGTGTTTACTATTGCACAAGAATCACAAACGAACGATATTTAATTAGAATAAATGCTCTAGCGTATGTGCGGATGCGTGCGTAAACCCAGACGTCAAGTCACGTCATCGTGTCACTGCTAGTGCCCTGTTTTCCGCTACATTTAAGCAAATGTGATTCGGTTGAATAATGAGCAGACAAATATTATCATTGCGGATTAAGTAATTTCCATACGCATAGCTTTTTGGAAGTCAAATGTTGCTCCGGAAGATGGCTGGCGATAGCCTCTTCGGTGCAGACAAGCTTCCGATTGGGACAGAATCTTCGGAACGACAGTAGAACATAGCTTTCTCCCATGGTTTTTCCCCTGTACGTGTGTGTGTTGTATGTGCATATTTCATGCAAACGTTCTTGTTTGTCACGGGTTTGTCTTAAATTAGATAATTCCTAACCAACGTGCCCTGCTTGCTTGCTTGGGCGAAAGATTTGAGACATCATCGGAACCGCGACGCCGCCTGGTTCGTTGTCCTCGGTGTCCCGCTGGCACTGAATAATGTATACATTATTGGCAGACGATGTGTTGAAACAAATTGCCTACTAAGGCTGTATGAATATTCGATACTGATGAAAATTCTAGCCCTCTTCTAGTGGCCCCCAAGCGGACGACTTTCCGGCCAGTGTGTTCGGTGTTCGACAAGCGTGATCTCGCATGCATACAACTACCCCCGAACCAGGCAACATTCTGCCAGGGCAGGGGGAAAGAAAGGGGCGAGCAACCGTGCGGTGGAAAGGTGGCAAGCGTAACTTACTTTCTCATAGAATTATCTCGCCACAATCAGCTGAATTTATGGGCCGAGGAAAATAAAATACAATTTATAGGCAATAAATATAAATTCGATTACTTAACGCCTTCAGCTCGCCACACTCGTCGCGCTGCGGTTTGTTTCGATTGGTACGCGGCGGCATTTGCTGATTGGCCGTGCGTGTGCTGGGACAGGTTAGCCTAGCGAAACGGTGCAGATGAAAACCACCAACAGAGGAGCGTGATACAGACACTGACGAGCACGCGTCATTCTTATAATGCTTTTCAACATCATTCTCTTCGCAAACGGTCGTTCTTTAAACGACAGAAAAAAGGGTAATAGAGCTCGCCGGAGAAGCACAAAACGCACGAACCACAGGCAACAGGCGTGTGCCGGGTGAAGATTAGCGGAGTGGGCCCACTTAAGCGTAGGAGACCCACGAGACGCATAATAGAGGACGCAAAGTAACGTTTCGTCGCAGTATGCCGATCGATATTTTCCTTTCCGCGGGACGAGATGGAAAATGGAGTAAGAAAGGAGCGACAAAAAAACCCGTCATTCTTTTGCGGGACATCTATTTGCTACGCCTTCAAGTTTACGGCGTGAGTTAAGGGCTGTCTGCATATTTTTCCTTGCCCCGGTTTGGTTGTTGTTTCCACGGCTTGTTGTGTGAAAGATCGAAGGTACACGGAACACGAAAAATGGCACACCAGAGCGTGGCATCGCCGCGTCATCGCCAGCCTCGGGACGGTAATTTATCGTGGCTTCGAAATGGCTTTCGCGGCATCCGTTTGCATAGCGAGTGGCACATTTCGCGAACGTCATTTGTGAAACATGGACCCGGGACGGATGATTGGTGCTGGTAGAATTTGTTATATTTTGTGTGTGTGTGTGATGTTTTGACCTATGGGATGTTCTGCTGAACTGCTGCCTAGTTGACCTTTAAGGTCGTGTTTGTTGGTGGTTCAATTTGTTTAGTATTTTCTGAACAAACGTGTGATCGGTTGTTAGGTAAAGTTGGGGAACTACATTGAGCTTAATGTTGGTGAGTAATACAGGATTAGTTTTTGAATTGGTTTTAATTATTTCTAAGAACGTTTTACCGGTGCGGCTTGGTGGTTATACGATAGGAGCGCCGGTCTTTACACGGCAGGACCGAGGTTCGAATCCCGTCCAAACTGCCTCCCCGTATGCACTACTGACTATCCAGCTACGGGTAAAACCAAGTCATAAAAAGCTAGAAATAGCAGGCCAACACCTTCTGAAGTTATAGAGCCAGAGAAGAAGAAGAACAGTTTTAGCACATCACTTAGAAATACAAGAATATTAGCAAATGAGTTATGATATAAATTAAACATCAAATGTGGAAATGACACAGCCAGCTTGAGTAACTACGATTGATATGAAATGAACAATATTTTCTGCACATTTGATACAAATATGTCACCAACTAAGTATGATAGGTGGTAGACGATCTTAAAGGGCTTTACTGGTTGGGTCGTCCGGTACCATTCTCATGGCATGACAAGCCTACCGGAACCTGGCAACTCTTTCATTGTCCTTCTCGACCATCGGGGCTACAGATTCTTCTAAGCATCTTCCTTTAAAACGCGGCTAAGAGAGATTCGATTATCCAGACTTTTTGGACATAGTCCTTCACTAAGAGGCATATATGAGTATTCCTTCTTATTTGGCACTACAAATTCGAAAAGTTATGGCCTGCTAATACAAATGAGGAACAAAGTAAACCAATGACCGATGGCGAAAGTCATCAAAGCATCTAGTTCATGTGAAGGAAAAATGGCATGAAGCTCAAGCCATGGATCTGGTGGGACCCTTTTTAAATTATATACCATGAGCTTACTGTGCCATCAAGTAAATTGTTGTTTATTGTTGCCAAAAAATATTAGTTAAAAAGACTAAAGTTTTTTCTTAGTGTTGATTAGAATGTGTCAAATATTAAGGGTTTATTAAGATCATCACGCCGTCCTCAAAGAACTTGATTTATGACTGTAGTACTGGTTGACAACACCAAATCATTTCTCAAAAGGATGTCATATTTAGCAGGCCAATGTAAAATGATCACTTGAAGTTGTTCCTTTCAAATGTTCAAAACTAATTCTTCGCATGAAATTAAATAGCCTAACATTGTCCTGATACAATTACTTCACTTGTTCTTGCTTGTACCTTTACCTACAAAATATAAAAAAAGTTAAACGATACAGTTTAAAGCACAAAGGCGAGTTTTTCTTCACCTTCGCCTTAAATGACCACTTTGCGGGCTAATTGATCTTCATCACGCCCTCGAAAATTTACCAAAAATCAGACGAGCAAAGAAAAGAAAACGAAACCAAATCCTTGGAAGAGTAAACAGTACGAACTTAAGCAAACAAATGCCACCGTTGAGTTGGCAGCAAGTGTTTCACTTTGTTCACCTGCCTTTTCTTCACCAGCGAATGACTAACTTTTGCTTTTTCACTCTCCCTTTTGCTCTCTCTCTCTCGTTTGCGCTATATTTACACTTGCCACAAACTTTAGAAGCGAACAAATACACTTGAACGAGAAACAAAGCAGAATCGGACTGGTGGAAAATGTCTTCACCTTTAAGACCTTCTCGGCATGAGGTTTGCCTGATTTAAAAAGCGAAAAGAGAAAATGATCGTCACTAAATCGATGCGCTTTAAGAAAGCTCGGTTGCTGTCGATTTTTGGTTCGTTACCTCTTTTTATGCTTCTCGCCGATTCGGGCTGTTTGTTGCAAAATCGAATCAGTTGAGGAGTTTTGGGGCGAAAAGTTGTTCGAATATCGAATCGATACCCGCACCGACTGGGGGTGCCAAAAATACACGCGCTCAACTGTGTTGGTGAAAAGCTTGAAGAGAAAGAAAGTTGGGAGAACATTGGCTGGGCAGGTGGCTGGCACTGAGCAGTCGAGTTGGCGAATTTTTACAAGGGCAGGTATTTTTATGCGAAAACATGATGGGAGGCCTTGCAGGTTCCGCAGTGCTGTTCGGTGGTTCGGTTTGAATACAAATGAGGCAGACCGAAGAAAATGCTGAAATCGAGCATCGGAAAAATGGTACCCACCGACGGTGTTTGGGCCACGGAAAATCTCCATTTCATTCAATCAAGGTGTGAGTAAATCTTGCACGCGACAGTTCACGCTCACACTGTGCAGCATCCGCAGGCGAATGGTAAAGTACACGGTGGGATGTCGGTTTTCCTTTTTTTTTGTTTCGGGCATTGTTGTTCCTTGTTGACAACAATTTTTCACTAAGTGAAACTTTTGAATAATATAAAAGCTTCCCCTTCCCTGCGCGAAAGTTTCGCGCTATTGATACTGGCAAATGGAAAATCACTTCACACATAATCATACCGATACGGGGAGGCAAAATTGCAACAGTGTGTCTGCAAGCGTAGTTGGGAAGCAATGGTCGTCCCTTGTACAAAGTAAACGAAAGCGAGACAGAGAAAAATAAAACGTGTCTCTCACGAAATTCCAAGCAATCAACAACATCAACAATAGCCAACCGTGCTACCCGAAACCGATCCAGCGAATCGAGCGCCACACCGAATGGTAAAACTTTTAGAACTCATTAAAAAAAATCTCGTTACTAAAGTTATTTTCTTCACCTTGTCCCGGTGAGTAACGGTTAGCCGTGGGGAGATTTTCCGACCCCACCCAGCCAGGCACCGCACCCCAGGGATTGGCCCCTTGCTTTTTTGTCGGAAGGGATTGGAAAAAGCAAATGGGCTGCGAAAAGCTACTGTCGACGCTTCCGCCCACAGTGGCGGTACCAGCTGTGTGCACGGTTCCTACAGCAAGAAATAATCTGCATGAAATTGGTTAACGGAATAAAAATACATATTCAAGGCAGAAGTTTGGGACTGTAGTACTGGAGCCCTGGAGCATGTTGGAGTTTTTTTTGTTTGGGGAGGTTTTTTTGCTGTTGCTTCTGTCTCTTCTCCTTACGGATCATTTTCCTTCGCGAGTCGCAGGTAGGCCGAAGATTGGCCGAGAGGGCCTTCGTTATGATAAATCGAAAAACGGTGTATCGGTGTAATGGGTGTTGTGCATTTAATGGGTGTGTTGGCGTGTAATGGAAAATTAGGGACCCAATTGCCCGCCGGGTACAACGGGCCAGGCCCTTGTACAGATGCCCGTGGTACCAGTTGTGCTCTAATATTAATGCATATTTTTTTCATATATCAATACCCTTTTCGGCGGGGGGCCTTCTTTTCTTTTATTACATTTGCAGAGCGTCATCATCATGTGGCTGTACAGTTGGGTCGGTTTTTTGCTGGCAGGACTTTTAGACATTACGGCCTTTTCTATCAATACGAATAATCAGGTAAGTGGAATCGATCGAACACACATTGCTTTAATTTCGTATACGAATATTTTAACATCACATTTGAAGTATTGATTTATTATTTTAAGTTGTTATGTTTATCTTGAGGATCATGCTGTTTGTAATATTGTTGCCTTGGATTTAAGAGAGTTTCTTAACTAATTCTATTTTCAATAGGACTAGTTGAACTTACGATAAGCTCTAGTCACGCAAGTGTTATAAAGAGTTAGAACAAAACATAGCTTAAACAAAATAAAGAATCTCGAGAGGTCTTGGCTTGTAGTTACAATAGCTGGTCTTGTGTACAGGGAGACATTCTAGACGGAAATTCCAACTGCAGAGTGATGACCGCTGTCCACACAACACATTTTATACGAATTAACTTAATTTATTTATTTTTAAAGAACGACCAAAACATAAAAATCTTTTGATCTAACCGATGCAATACGATCTTTTTCGGCAATAGCGTAAAAAACCCATCAATTGATGTAGTAAGTACATCAGAATGATAGTGTAGAAGTCCGGAAAACTGTCAGGCTTTCATCGGTCAGAATTTCAAAAAATGGGAGTATCATTTTCGCTCAGAGTTGGGTGTCTTTATTGGCAATTCGTAATTTTTTTCTAATCTGAGCCTAGATGAGCTACATTGGAAATTGAAATCTTCAAATTAAGTTTATTTTGATCAACTTCTATAACAGATACTCGAAGAAAATAGCTTGACATATGATTTAATAAGAAATTTAACACTGACCAATATCTCCCTATGATTGTTTTCTTTAGATTTTATACCTACAAACTGTTGCAAGATCTGAAGAGTCAACTAAAACATTGATCAAAATGTATACAAAACCATATAGAAACAATTGTTTTAACTTTGTAAGCACCCCTCAGCATTATTTCACACCTACATGAAGTCAATTGAATTGTGATAAAGCTTCTGGAAAGCGTACTTTAATTAAAACTTTAAGCAATAAATGTCAATATCCCGGCTCAAGCGTGAGCCAACAAGCAAAAATAACGCTCCAAGTTTCTAACCTTACCATGCATAAAAATTTACTCCTGCAACATCTTTACGCTTGATAGCTTTAGAACCTTAAAAAGAAGAACCTAATAGGCCGCTTGCCTACAATTCCCATTAGGGCGAAGAGTCTTCGTAATGAAGCAGCTCACTTTACACAAAGTCACATTAATTCTGTGCCCATTAGAAGACACCTGAAGATTTTCCCTGTCTTTGGAACGTGAGGTGTTAGTGCGAGATCGTACATTGTTCCTTATCGTGCCCAGTACCATCTCGGACCGGATACGAAGCGATCGAACCTGAATGTATGGGACACTATTCAATAAAGTATCGCCCCATTGACCATCGTAAATTGTGTACCATTAGCTTGAATGTTTGGTCGCAAATCAACGCAAAACGGCAAACCTGCAAGATAGGTACGGTGGGTGCCTGTACTGTGCACGATGAACTTTAATCCTGCAGACAAGAAAGAATGGCTTCTTGAAGCAAAGGTGAAATGGTAAAGTTTTTGTACGGCGCTTTTGTAGTCATTTGTCTTGAGTATGCAAGATGGATTTTTTTGTCCGCTCGGTACAAGCAAAAAGAAAAAGCCAACCTTCCAATTTGTGGTTGGACACGAAACCGAACTTTGTCCTGCCGGCTGGCACTATGAATGGCAAGCTCCAGCAGTGCTTTGCTTCAATGGTCGGAAATTGGCGTAAATATGTCACTTTGCTGCCGGCCATAGTTTCCGCTCATGTGCCAGGGCGACATTGCGTTGTCCAGAGATTCAAGTGATGTTTTTTTCCCCGGACTTTCTTGTGTTCGTTTGTTCACTTCATCTCATCCAGAGCTCATGATGCAGTGGGCAGGTTTCATGAAGAGAAGTGAAAGTTATTGAGATGGTCAGGAAGTAAATTTAAAATTTTACGACGCCCGGAACCTTACCAAAGGCTTCCGGAGATTGCGTCGGCTAAGGGGATTCTTGTTTTTTTTTTTGGTTTGCAGATCTTTTCCATACTCCGGGTTTTTTTTGCTGCTGCTGTCAACCACTCTGAGGCTAAGGTTTACAAAGGACACTGACGATGACGTTCATTTCCTGCTTGCTCCATGAGTCCTGCTTGCGTTTGGTAGGGGCGAGCTAGATTTTAAAGAGAAAAATCTCTTCGCTTATTCCAATTTTGTTTCGGAACGTTATCCTGGGCAGAAGTTACCAGCTCAAAGTTGCCATCAATTGGTCGTGCACGTTGCACCGAGCCAAAGGGCTTGCCTGACGTTTGCGGAAGGTAGCCGAAGCCGGTTAGAAAACTTACGGTTCAATATAGATTATTGAATATTTACCGCTTTAAGGGAGATTATACGGTGCTCGGTCCCTTTTTGCTAAGGGCGTACGGCTCGTTAACTCTGATTGGATTACGTAGCACAAGGTTTGAAATCAAGGCATTGAAAATGCAATCTATTGTTTTGATGGTCGGGCCCTATGCCGATCATCCGATGCATGCTTGACTTACGGATGACAAATGTTTGTTTAATATCCGGAACAGTGTGTCACAAAACTATAAGATTAGTTGTGTTTTGAGCAAAGAAAGTAATGACAATAAAATTAACACAAAACATGTAAAAGAAAGCTTATCAAACACTTTTAATAAGAAAGTGTTTTTCCAAAGTATGGGGATAGAATTGTTTTTAATTGTATCACTCGAAAGACTTCTAATATAATCTTCCAGAAGTGACTATCAAGCCAAGGGTAGTCAATATAGTTGGAAATTGTAGAAAAGTCTCGCTCGAGTTTACAGAGTTAAGAAAAGAAGAAGAGAAGACGAAACAGAAAAAGAAACGGGAAAGAAAAGAAGAATATGAATAAGATCAAGTAGGAGAAATGCTTAAGACATGCCTTCTTCATATGCTTTGAAAAACAGATAAACTATTAAAGAATCCTTTTTACAATAAAAAAATTGCAGTCAGCCGTAGGATCAGCAAAGAATTTATAATTATTTGTAAGAGTACGTTTAGTAATTGAGTAATGTATTGTAGATAGAGAAATTTTTAGTGTTTCAAACAAAAAGAGTATAGAAGAAAGGAATAAAAAGTCATAACTCTAATCACCACAAGTAGAAAATAAAATAAGTTAAGTTTGAAATAGATATAATCGTACAATTGTGTGAAGGAAATAATAATAAGCAATAATGTTTAGACCTTCCCCGATCACCATTTTCAATCATCATTTTGATTTTAATTGTAAATAAAATAAGAGTACGAATATTTATGTTTTGCCCTGTATTTATTGAAGTTATTAAATTATCGGAATAATTTGGTTATCGATACATCACTGCCTCATGACTGTTTTAATTTGAACTCTATCGATTTCTAATGCATTTTCTTGTTTCTTGCATGCTCCGGAAAGATTTATGATCCACAAATAGGAGTAAATTATGGTAAGTATTCACTCCCGAGCTCAAAACTCAATTATATTTTATTACTGTGCGATAGGACCTTGTCAGACGCGTTAGTTCGGAATCTTAAGTTCCAAACAAAGTACTTTAATTATTTTAACGATCATAAAAGGAACCAATTATTGAAGATGAATTGCCGGTATTGATCGGATCCGATTACTCTCGTCCATTTCGGATGGCAGCGATAGCAAATTGTTGCTCTCGGAATTGCTTATGTTTTCTTCGAATCGCTTTATCGCATTGATATTTGCGCTACGGTCGGCAAACGACCGTCTACGTCTTTCATTTCCGTGTGTACTATATTGATTTTTCCTCCTTTGCAGATAGTTGCACGGTAGGCAATGGGACGTACTATCACGGCGAAACGTTCAAGCTTGATTGCCGTACACAGTGCGTCTGTCAGGTAAGTGGCTACGCTTTGAGCTAGCGGGAACCAACATCATCATCATCATCATCATCATGCAGCAAATATAGTAGGAAGTAGTGAATCAAGCTTCCAAGAACCACTCAACCATTGCTGGGAATGAAATTTTTGCACAACAATATTCAGGATTGCTGAGCAGCTGAGTTTTGGTAGAATTGTTTTCAATGCGAAGACGAGCGAGTAAATATTAGAAAGGATTTTGTTTTTCATTCAGTAACCGGTGATCAATTTAAACAAATAGGGAATCCAATGGCTATGGAAACCAGATGCTTTTTTTTCTCCCGAAAGCAGAACCGTTGACACAGCGAAAGTATGAGCATCAATGTTTCACAGCTCAGTAATTAACTGTCCGCGCCTGTGATGCCAATACGATAATTACATTTAACAGCATTTCGAAACGAGGAAAAAGGTATCGTTTTTTTCCTGCTTCACAAAGATCCTTTATCCTTCGGGGTTCTCGGTTTTCTTTTTCCGGAAAATAGGTGAAAGAAAGCAGCAACAAAAGCAACACGAAGGTATATTTACTTTACTCGCAACAGTTCGTTCGTTCTCCCACAAATCCCGCACCACTTTGCCAGGAAACTTGAATCTCCCAGGTATCAGGATCATCAAATTTTGTCGCCCGTGTTGGAGATTTTCTTTTTCCCCCGTGTGGCTCGCGAACTGGTCAATCTGATCCCGGCTATCGTTTCGGTAATTTTGCTCCAAATTCAATCAAGACCATCCCACAGGAGCGTGTCCAACCGTACAGTGGTGGGCGATGGTCGGCAAAACCCGGCACCGTCGTTCCGACGGGTTTCGGAAGAAAATTCGTTTTACAACCGTCGAACTGTTTGTTGTCTAATCAAACAAAGTTTTCCGCCACACCGGTACAATGTAAATACGATTGGCCGGGGCGAAGAGAGAATTTAAATTTAGGCCCACTTTTTTTTCCTCCTACAAGAGAATGGGCAAAAGGATATCGTTTCCATGTGACAGGGTGGTATTTTTTTGCTTCCTCCATTTATCCTTCAGCTAGGGAAAACCAATTACTTGATAGTCAATATTTGATCTGATGCTGTGGATTCTTTCACGCTGTTTTTTGTCTCCTTATCTCGTGCTGGGCGATAATTTATTTCGCTTGATGTTCGCGTCTTTGGGAGTGTTTCGTTGGTTTTTTGTTGTTCTGTTGCTTCTCTATTGAATCGAACTGATTGATCTTTGATATTTTTGAAGATTTAGGATGAATCCGGTAGTTAAACTTTGTTTTTTGTCCGTTTTAAGTTACAAATTTTACGACACAGCTGTTACTGGGCTGTAAGTATTATTGTTCCAGTGACAAAAACAAAGTAGAAAAACCGGTTTTAATGCACTGTGGAAAGGGAAGCTATAAAATTCGATCACTTTTGTTGTGTTCAAGGATCTTTTTGATGTTGATTTTTTTCGCTTTATTTTACAGAATGGTCGACATGCCTGTTCGACACTGTGTCCACACGAGAATCTACCGCCACCCATCGACACATCTATTTGCATTGCACCGAAGCTAGTGGAGCTGCCCGACCATTGCTGTCGAGTGTGGCTCTGTGAGCAGCCGGCAACTGATGGTAAGTATGAACAGCATAGTTTATAGTACATTAAAAATTATTATTTATATAATTCATCTCGACAATGCCCGGGAGTAGGAAAATATCTCGGCAGAAATTCCCTTTCAACTTTGCGAAATTTATATTAAATCAGTACGGCGTCAAGACGTCACATAGTAACAAAATTTAGTATTTTTAGATCATAGATTATTACAATTTAGGGAAGATTTTAGTTTTTAAAATCAAACATTAGAATAAAGGACTGGTCGCAGCCATTTTGTACTAATTGTGCCTAGTTGGGAAACAAATGTATTAGAAATCTAGACAATTTATAGTCAAATATTTTTATCAAACAATCCATACGAAAACAAATTAAAAAGATTTACCGAACGCCGAAATAGCTCCATCGTTAAAAGCCCTGATGGAAAGCGGCATCTTAATTGAAATCGTGCCTTAATGTTTTTAAATACGGAGAACTGGCTCTATCTGTTTGAAGAACTGTCTGGGACAGTTTAATTGATAGGATTTTGAGAATAGAGAGTTGCATATAAGGTTTCGATTGTTTGAAAAATTGATCTTGACTATAGGACGCTCTAAATAGCTTCTTCTTTCTTGGCCTAACGACCTCTTAAGGTCATGCCTGCCATTTCTGGCTTACTAGACTAATTGATACCTCATAGTTGGTTAGTCAATCCTCACTATGGGGGAACGGCCCAGATGAGACTTGAACCCCGGTCTTGCCGTGTGAAGACCGGCGCCGCTGTCGCATCACCATCGGGCCGCCCCGCACTAAATAGCCTAGCGGTCTATTTAATTATTATTTAATGTCATTCATCTATATTTCGTACGAAATGCATTGCAATCAAATTTTGTGCAAATAATAGCTTAAAAAAATTGTGGAGCAAGAATTCAAACGTACGTAGTTAGCTCATGTCTGACAGTTTCCGCGTATTAAAGAGACAAAATGCACCACAAATTAAGGGACTATCAAACTTGATAAAATACGAGGAATTCAAAGAATAAGAATGATTTCAGATTAGAGAGAATTTACTGTAAATTCTAAGAAAACAATTGCTTGCTCTAGGCTATGTACTTCTGTTTTAAACCTTTATACGCAATAGGACTTAATTTAAAGCTCACCATATTTTTTTTGCTCATGCAGATAGCCATATTTCCCGTTTGACCATGTTTACCGAACCCAATTTCACAGATTTCGCATGTGAATGTATCTTCTTCCACTATCGTACCACACTCTGGCCAACCATCATCGCTTCCCGACCGGGCTTCGGGTGATTTACCGACGGACATGCACTTTTGTGTTCCCGGACATTTCCGGTACGCTTCTTGTGCTTCCGTTTTCCATGGAATCTTTCCCCGAAATAAAGGATGTCACTTGACCACCAAGAGGTTCCTTTATCCGGGTGCCCAAAGCCCCGCATGAAGGTCCGACGCGCTGTATACGGAGCATCATTAATTTCGGTTGTTTTCCGTATTGTGTCGTCTGATAGTGGCGGAATCGGATTGCTTGTTTGTTTGCCTTTCTTCCTCTGTGTGTCTCGCGGATAGCTTCACGTTGCGCAAGTGAGATGTATCTGTTTTGGTTGGGGAGCGTCAGTTTTTTCCCCTCCTATTGCTTAATTTGGTTATACATTTTTGGTGTACTTTATGCGGTTTCGAACGAGTGGTTTCGAAATGGTAGCGATTCTGTTCATGTTGTGTGGTTTATCTCTGAACTCATGTAACGGTTGAGCCCGTTCCGCTGCATTGGTTCGGGTTTAAAACCACATTCGGTGGAAAATAAAACTGTGAAAAAGAAGCTTGACAAACGAGAACTAGGCCAAAAAAAAACAAGCGCACTATACACACATCTCTGTTGGACGTTGCATCCGTTACAGCGTTTGTTCTGATTTTTGCTGGTTCCCTTTGCAGTGAACGCGACCTGTTACAACTCGTCCACCACGCTGTGGTCACCGTGCTCGCAGAGCTGCGGTATCGGAACGTCGACCAGAAACATCACCACAACGCCTGGCTGCCAGAAGCTCAGCACGATACGGCTGTGCGAGAATCATCGGTGCAACCGGGAGAGCAATAATTACTACCTCGCCGGTGACTACGCCACCGAGGGTAAGCAGATCGTCGAGCTGGCTGCGTCGAGCAATGGTGACCGCGAGGAGGATGGTCCGGCTGTGCGGGAAAACGATCGTCGCAGTGTCACTAGCCACAAACAACGGCTGTACGATGGCGATAGGAGCGGCAGCTACGGTCCCAACAGTGTTTCTCTGCTCACGGAAAACGAACATCGAAGGCGGGTAAGTGGCGCAATTGGGGCTGGTCACGGACACGCTGGGACCATCTTTCAAATCTGGCGTGTCCTGGCGCTATTCGGCAGATAATCTTCCATCGGCTCATTAAGCTTGAAGTCCGCGCGTTTGGTGTTTCCGGCAAATATTGTGCACGTTTCGGGTATTAGCCGGTGCGGTAATAAGGATGAATAATTATCTAATGACTTTCGATCCGCTCGTTCTTGGGTGGTTTTCTATTCTGCTTTTCTCTCGCACACACACACACACTGTCTTCCCGGCAATTACCCGGCACGGCAGAAGGGTCACGAGTGCCGAAGCATTCAGCGAACGGCTTCCTCCCGGCTACGGCTTGGTCCGTGCGTTTCGCGAAAGCTTTATCGACCAAAATCCTGCAGCCTATGTCAGGATTCCAGCATGTGTTGTGTGCCTTCAATAACCACTACTATTAAGGTAAGTATCGAGGATACAGGAGGGAAAATCGTGTTGGTGGTCTGTAATCGATATCATTATTTGTAAATATGTATGTGTGTTACAATCTGCTAGCATCATCATTAGGAATAATGTTTGTACACGAAACACGCGTCCCTCGAGCGTTGTTTAATTGATAGTAAATAGTTCTTTAATAGTCTAGCTTAGGATGGTTCAACTATGTGTACTAGGTGGTAGTATCTTCCCTGTCTAATTTAGTTGGGGTGTTTGAAAAATATGTAATTAGGAACTTTTTGTTGAATGCCACAACGTTAGCACTTGAACATTGTTTTGGTTCGAAAGCGCCTGCAGGTATGCAATTTGATAATTCGTGATTTGGTCACTTGCTGAAACTACTTGACTTTTATAAAAATGTAATGATCTGACTCTACACACCTCTTGACTCTTGGCTCATGAAAAAATAAATTAACATTAAATAGCTTATATTACATACCTTCAGGCGGACATAATCGTCAAGAGCTAATATGCATCATGTATTCAAATATCTCTTTGATCACATCTAATTTTTAAACAGGATACAAAAACTAAACAAATACAATACTGTTTGGCTTAGCAATCTTCAAGCACAGTCAAAGTTAACGCCTTTAATTTTCACTGAACTGCCTACTATCTTTCAGTAAATGGTTAACTACCGATTGTTTAAAAAAATACCTCTTGAACTTCGCTATTAAACTTACTTTTAGTCGAACTTTAAACATTTATAGCTCAATTTTTAAAAGCTCTAATAATGCATAGTTTTTATACATTCAAATAGATTCTTGTATATAAAACGACTACATTTAACACTTCATAATAGGTTTACCATAAGCCACATTTTAATTGCACGTTCATAGCTCCATAGTAACATTTTCGATTACAACTCATTTGCAACATTATCGCGCCAGCAGAAAACCCACACGTAACCGTCAGCTTAATGACCGCCGTTCTCATGCCCATTCGGCGTTTGTTGCCCCTTCCATCTCGACAGGTTGAATTACTGTGCCCTTTGAACTCTGGCGATCCGTTCGATTTCATCGAGCACGGGTACGACCTGTGGGACAGTGCGTCGATCGATCCGCTCGACCAGGAGATGCTGCAGTCCCGCCAGATCCACATCGAGAACAAGTTCGTCGACGTTCAGTGGGTGCTGAAGTGCGAATGCGGTCCAAAGGTAAGTGTATTCAATCTCGGTTGGCATCGCTCCGTTCGCTCCGAGCGAGTGTCAAAGCCCATGAAAATTTTATTTTTCCCCTTCTCTGTGTGCTTGGGTCCTCACAAAATGGGACTGTATTCGTTCACCCTGCTGGACTCTAGCATTAGCCGGAAATGAACCTGCAAAGGTATTCTGGTCTCTCGGCTTTGATCTATTCGGAGGTTTGTTGCCGGACACTCTCGCTGTCCGCTGGGTTCGGTTACAACGAGCAAACGACAAATTACACCATCACGTGGCCAGATACTTTCACCAACACCGGAATGGCTTCCGGTCTGGGCTAGAGTGTGGGCCATGGGTGGATAAAGAACGGCGCATACCACAATGTATTAAAATAAATTGGTTCATTTCCGGGACAAAGTGTGCTGTAGTGTGTGCGTCCCATTTCGTCCCGGCCGTCCACTGCTGATAACCGTTTGGATCATGCAAAGTTTGCGGAGAATATATTACCCCGAGAGCTGCCGACTCTTTGTGGGTACGGAGTCTTTTTTCTTGCGTTCCGTTCTATGGGGTTTTGTTCGCTAGACGGCGAGAGACATCTTGATTGCACTGCACGGTGGTGGTAGGTCTCTTTCAGATAAGTCTCGAAACCTTTGGGCCAAACCTGTGTTACATCGGTACTGCGGCAAACGAAAGCTGCAGGGTGAAAGTTCAAAGGATAACCCTTATGTCGAGCAGGGATAAGACGATACGACGAGTACGCCACTTAGCAGTAGCGTCACCGTAAGCGGAGAAATTGAACACACAGATGAAATGGATCATTAAGGCCCGAGGCTTTACTGTGGTCGTACTGTGTGCGGTGTGTGCCGGATAAGCGTACACCGTAATGTTTGTTGGTTTTATAGAGACAACCTGCCGGGTATCGAGTCCTGGAAAAAAGCCCAACCCTTAGTCTAGGCAACATCATCATAATCATCGCCGACAAACGAACCGCATGGTTCGCAATTCGATATCGGACCGCTTCTCGCAATTGTAAAGCATTTGCGTGGGAGCAGTGGAGGTTTCTGTTGTAGATGTTGTTGTCGGTAGCACTTCTTCCAACGTTCCCGGTCGCCTCGTATCGAGCGAATCGATAGAATGAATTCAACCAGTGAACATATTTACCTTTACCCTCGGTACCGTACTAACCGCAAACCGCAAACAACATCTTCCACCAGCATTCGGCAGGGCTCTACATGCATGCTGCTCCATTTGCGCAATCAAAACAATTTCCATAACACTTTCCAATCACCTACCACTCCGTACTGTGACCGCGGGCATACGCGCAACTGAACAGGCGGGCCCCCTGGTAATAAGGATGTCATTAAGAGGTTCGATTCGATGCAAGAAAGATAAATAAAATCGAACGATAACGGTTATGGTGGTGCCTGGAAATCGGAGCACCCACTACAGCTGCGGTACACCGGCAAAACGACGTGCTGCCGAAAGGTTGCAAAGGCTGTGGGGAGTGAGAAAATTGGTTTCCGAAAAACGGTTGCCTACCTTCAGGCGTAAAGCTGTGATAAACGTCTTGTAGGTGCTTACAAATGGGTAACTGCACACGTCTTACAGTATCTAGCGTGTGTGTGTGTGGCACCTTAAGGTTGTGTGGACGATGAAGTGTGTGTGTATGTTTCCTTGCCGAAAAACCCCCTAGAGGCTTCCCGGAGAAGATGGTAAAGTGTTTTTTGGGTCGTACGTATCAAGTGTGTCGGGGAAAAAAAAGTGAAACCGAGAAATGTGTCGAATGAGCGCTATATGTCACAAGGACTTCATCGAGTACGGCTTGCGAGAAACACGGTACGGCACACAGCTGCACAGAAGAAGGGAAAATGTCACAACGATTACAGGCGGGTCGCTTTGTTATCAATCATCGTGAGTGACAAGCGAGAATCTCTAGCGCTCTAGTAATGGGGCTAGAGATTTGTGGCACGGTGATGTAATCGCACAGTGCTGGCGTAAGTTTACAGCACATTCGCCGGGCGGTGGCATGACCAAAGGGTGCGCAAGGACCGTTGTGTGGTAGAGTTTATGGAATTTTCGTGTAAATAATATCTGTTTTGACTAATGATACACCGGGAGACCGGGGTGAATGTGATTCGTGCGAACTGGCATCGAGCAAGCAGTCTCACCTGCCACATCTCTTGTCTACCCCGGCTGAGGTATTACGAGCTGACGCGCTGGGCTGAGGGCTTGTTAGTTGGGTGCCCTTTTTTTGACAGGGATTTTGTGTACGGTCAGTACAATGGAACTATGGTTTAGCATACCTGTCAGTGTGCATAGTTTTTGTTGAAAACGGTCCGCTACGGCGGTAGAACAATATGGTCCTGAAATTAATACATTGCTAAACAGGTTGAATAATGTATAATGCTTCTGTTGGAATTTAGTTTAACGTTCCAAGAAACGAGAGTTTCGGTTCCATTTTTGGAATATGTAATGTAGAAAAGTTAAACGCGTGTGAATTCATTAAATGTTATGTTTCATGGGTTAACAATTAGGCCAAGTTATCCCTCACGAATAAAAAAGGATTCATGTGTATTATGTTATGTTTTTGATAAAAGTAGTTTGATTGAAACCCAATCACATAGAGCACAGAATCATTATTGTTTTTATATATTAAAGTTTGTTTAGATTCATAATTCCAATTACGAAAGTAAATAAAAAAATTACCAATATATAACCGTTTTAAACATTACTTGTAGACGGTAAAGAAATGGTTCCGTTCGTTCATTGCAAAAGCTTTTCGAAGCTTCAGGCAATGGTGTTCATTTGGGTTCGTTTTCAAATAATGAGTAACTCAATTTGTTATAATCCAATATACGCTAGAGGTTATGGAGAAAATGAATTGAATAGAGGAAATAAAATATTTCCTTTTACGAGAAGAAAATTCCCAAACGATATCAAAAGCTCATAATGATCGTTACTGATGGTTCGTTTGAGAAAATAAATGCTCATAAAATGAAAATAAATGGGTTGAGAAAATATGTTGTGTTAAAACTGTGCTTTCATGTGAAAATATTGAAATCAAATAACAGACGGAAGTGCTGACAAGAATTTGCATAAATAAACATTTATGTTTTTCTTTAATTTTTTCAATCTTTTGATAGCATAATATATTTAAATAGGCGATTTTAAATTTACGAACCTTCATGTTCAATAAAACTTTGCGGAAATTAAATGCAAAGATATCTTTTTTTACTGCGAATGAGTTGAATCGAAAAGAATCCAATTTTTTATAGAAAATTTAACTCAAGAAATCCTTTTTAAAACGTTTTTCTCCCAGTCCGTTACCAGTGAAGCTTTCGTTTAGACCTGTTTGTTCAAGAGAAATGCAATTAATTTGTCGCTTGCTTTTGCAAATGCAAAAAAGCCCCCCCCCCCACACCCTTGCATTTCGTTTTTCT
>KZ061544.1:0-65776 GCA_002091835.1 Anopheles maculatus | reverse complement strand
AAGCATCATCACTATTATCATCGCATTCTACTTCTATTCATCCTCAAACCCAGCCCAGACAAAACCACAGCTTTCGCATGAACGTATGAATGGTTTCAAACTCTTGATAGGTCTTTTACTGTTGTGGGCGAATGGGAAACAGGGAACCAGTAAAGAACACGAACGCTACCGACCGACTCGAGAGCGAAACACTTCCGACCGAGTTCCCAATACTCGCTCGGCCCCCGGTCTCGTACGAAAATGATAATGAATGTACGAGGCTAAGGAATGCTTTCCTCCTGTACGTACGTGAGTGTTCTGGTGGATTCTTTTAACGATTCTTAAAAGAGGGAAAAAAATGCGATGAAATTCTGCGATGAACACAAGCCAATTGGGGTCGTGCTGCAACAGCGTATGCACCGGTATGCAGCATATTTGACCGTGGGTATAGTCAAAACGGTGCGATAGATACAATTTCAGGACCAATAAAGCAAGGGGAAAAAAACAGAATGCAACGCAGCTCACCGGTGATTGATCCTAGCGCATACAAGTGATGACGGTGGTGAGTTTGCTTATATGAAACGATATCGAAATGTAGAACGTTCCGAAGGGCTTTTCTTATTTGTTCTGAGGGTTGGAACATTGTTCATACAACGATTGGGGGTTTTTTCGTTGGAGGAAATTGAAAATGAAACATATCATTTTGTAGGTTTTTGGTTGATGAATTTAAAATTTAAAGTTTTATGGGTTTAGGTTTCATAAAAATGGTTAAATATCGCATAATGATATAAATTTAGTACTCGCTTAAGTATTATAAAAGTTTCAATTCGAGAAATATTTATTTTAACTGCTTTTAAAATATTTTTGCAACTACAACAGAAAAAAGTCAACAGAAAATTTAGTATGCATTATTAATTACTACATATTTTTTCACGGTGAAATCTAATAGAAAAATTTGATGAATTTTCTAGAAAAGTGGATTTAAAGGTGGTCTTATTTTAATGTCCATCACTGAAGATTTAATTTTAGAATATTTTTTATTATTTCTTCATGGTTTTTAAATACTTTGTGTTATAGAATAACTATTGCATTAGACTTTTTTATATCAATCGTTGTACAAAACGAATCTAAACCAGACAAAAGAAAGAACGAAGAAATAACCGATTCAAAAGAAATATTACGCATGGTTCTTGTGCATTATGTATGGTTGAGTTAAATTTGCTGAACATTTGTAAAACACCTTCACAGAACAGAAGAAGACAAAAAGCTGTAAGTAACAAAATAATGTGAAAAAATGATTAAGTTAAAAGAAATACTAATAAATGAAAGCAAATGATCGGCAACCGAAGCGATATCATGTTGAATTTTCCTGCACCAAACCAGGAGAAGAAATCAAACACGAAGTAGAATTTAAAAAACAAACCAAACCAAAAACAAAACTAATGAAAATCTATATATACTTAACCCCATTTCGGGACATCTTGCCGTGTATTGCGGTTAGCGGACAGAGAAAAGGAAGGAGAAAATATGCTCTTAACACACAAGATACACATAAGGCAGACAGACAGACCCAAAGACCACATTTCCTACACATTTGTACAACCACTACAGAATTATATATTCTGCACACGATGCACACGGGAGACGAAAGACGATGGCACACAGAAATCCTTTACGCTAGCGTAAAAACAACTTGAAAGGAAATTTGAAGATTCCACGGTGAGCGCGCGTGTGAGTGTGCTTGTGATTATATATAAATATATCATCGTTGCACATACCGTATGTACATATGAAAATAATAGACAAAACAAAACAATCCGATTGAGAGCAGAGTATTATAAAAGTTTCAATTCGAGAAATATTTATTTTAAATGCTTTTAAAATATTTTTGCAACTACAACAGAATAAAAGCGAAGGAAAATTTAAGTATACCTGATATTTTACTACATATTTTTTCACGGTGAAATCTAATATAAACATTTATCGGATTGTTTTGAAAACTGGACGTAAAGGTGGTCTTATTTTAATGTCCGTCACTAACGATTATATTTTAGAATATTTTTTCTTATTTCTATCTAACATACTTCATGAATTGTTAAAACTTTGTGTTGTAGATTTACTATTGCATTAGACCTTTTTATATCAATCGTTGTACAAAACGAATCTAAACCAGACAAAAGAAAGAACGAAGAAATAACCGATTCAAAAGAAATATTACGCATGGTTCTTGTGCATTATGTATGGTTGAGTTAAATTTGCTGAACATTTGTAAAACACCTTCACAGAACAGAAGAAGACAAAAAGCTGTAAGTAACAAAATAATGTGAAAAAATGATTAAGTTAAAAGAAATACTAATAAATGAAAGCAAATGATCGGCAACCGAAGCGATATCATGTTGAATTTTCCTGCACCAAACCAGGAGAAGAAATCAAACACGAAGTAGAATTTAAAAAACAAACCAAACCAAAAACAAAACTAATGAAAATCTATATATACTTAACCCCATTTCGGGACATCTTGCCGTGTATTGCGGTTAGCGGACAGAGAAAAGGAAGGAGAAAATATGCTCTTAACACACAAGATACACATAAGGCAGACAGACAGACCCAAAGACCACATTTCCTACACATTTGTACAACCACTACAGAATTATATATTCTGCACACGATGCACACGGGAGACGAAAGACGATGGCACACAGAAATCCTTTACGCTAGCGTAAAAACAACTTGAAAGGAAATTTGAAGATTCCACGGTGAGCGCGCGTGTTTGGGTGAGTGTGCTTGTGATTATATATAAATATATCATCGTTGCACATACCGTATGTACATATGAAAATAATAGACAAAACAAAACAATCCGATTGAGAGCAGACAACCACTCTTTACGAAACCGAAACGGTAAAAGGTGCAAAACCTTAGTTAAAGTGAATGGAAAATTACAGCTTCACACAAGATCAAACGAGTGGGAAATTGTTAAATTGTTTTGCAAAAAAGGTTTGGAAGAAAGGGTTTTGAAGTGATGCAAAAATAAAACGTGTATACCCAAAACTATCAATTATGGGAGTGTATTGAACGGGAAACAGACATGTAAAACACAGCGGAAAATGGGACACACGACCGAAAACGGTGGTTGACGGTGAATAAAGAGGATAAAAGAATAATGCAAATAGATTTGTTTTGATGTATCGTATTTTTAAAAGCAAAACAAACAAATAATTTCACACTTTGTGGATTTTCTTGAAGTAAGTATTAACAAATAAATAATTAGGAAAACTATTTACATTTTTGGGTAAATTTTGATCTCTACTTTTTTTATTGAAGTTAATGTTTGAATTTTACATCAGGAGTTTAATAAAGTTCATTCGGTTTTTAGGCGAAATTCAAATATTTATTATGAAAAATTGGCGACTGTTTCAATCCCTAAAGTTTTCCCATCGTTTATTGTGACTTTTTACCATGTGTGTGTGACAAATTACTCATACATTCGCGAAAAAAAGAAGGTTCTTTGGAGTTCACTTATCCATTTTTGCAATTCCTCATAATTTGAGAAGTGCTGCTTAGTTAGGCTATGTTCCATCGATCGCAAAAGGTGGTAATCAGAAGGTGTAATGTCTGAGCTGTACGGGCTGGTTTGGTAGAATATGTTATTTAAGTGTTTCCAAATATTTTTCACCGACTCAGCCATATGTGGACGAGCATTATCATGCATTTAATGATTTCGTCATGTCTTTCGGTGTATTGGGGTCATCTTTCTTGTAATGCTTGGCTCAAATGCATCAGTTGTCGTCTGTAGACATCTCCTCTGATCGTTTGGTTCTGTTCTAGCAGCTCATAATACACCACATCCACCTGATCCCACCAAAAAATTCAAATTTGAATAGTTAACGACGGTTGCACTGAGACCGCATGAACTTCTTTGTACTCCTGATAGTATTTTACAACTTTGTTGATTAATCATTTGTTGTCCGTAATGACCAACTTTTTAACAAAAATTCACAAAAATATAAATAGCTCTTACACATGCACAAACAAAATGTTTCGCGTATATATCCGTAAAGGCTCACACTTTGCACGATCCTTTTCACAAAAAAAAAACGAAAAAAGAAAATATTATAAACATAAATAATTACATTTTGCCCACCCTTTACGCGCCCGTACACGAGGAAAGAAAGTTTTTCTCACGTCAACGTCTATCGGTACCCGGGGCTAGCCCGCAGTGTACATGTGAATAAATACGGCAAAATAACGTCCTGCGACACCGACCGGCCCGGCGCACGCTACCGAAGCGCTCGGCAAACAGCAAACCCTGCAGAGTTGCTAATAAAATTTTAATCCATTTCCATTAACAAGGATAACAACCGCAACCGCATCCCAGGTTGATGATGGACCCGGCGAACAATAGGGCTGAGCGCCGGGCGGGCTGCAAATGAATCACGAGCCGCGTGTATATCGCTTCCGCTGCAAAATGACCAATCGAACGTGTTAAAGGGGGATGTGTTAAAGGGCTGGTGTTGGTGGGATCGCGTTAAGGTAACGTTTGGGTGTAAACTGCGTGAGTGCGGTTAAGTGCAAATTGAAAAGTGTTATCGTACCGGACCGTCCAGGTCCCAACCACGTCCGGGGTTAAGAAGCGTCATTCGATTTTACCAGAACACCGCCCGTTTCTATCGGATGTTGCAGTTTTTGTTTGTTTTTCGTGCATCCTACTCGTTATTAATGCATTATAATTATTTTTGTTGCTGTATTTGTTTCGATTTGGGGTGGGGTTTTCACTGAGCAGTTCACTGCACACAACCACCTTGAAACCCCGTGACAGCAAAGGACAATGCATACAAGTGCAGTTTCGAGTGTTTTTTGGTCTTGAAGTGTGTTTTTCGTTGCTTGTGTTTCGAATGTTGATAATTTATCAATGTTGCTGAGGGCAGGTTGCACAACAATGGCACGATGACAAGTGTTTATTTGTGCGATGGTTTGCCCTCTATATCGAGAAAGCCATTAAGTGTTGTGGTTGTGTTGAAATGAAATATGGAATTAATACGTACGGTACATCGGATCGGTAACATAAGCTTTGGCGTTAAGTGAGCTTTTTAATGGAGGTTTATTTTATTTTATTTCGTTCTGCGATAAACTCTTTTCGAAAAACCCATAAATGCTGGTTGAAAACGATTGAAAGCTAGTTTGTTTTGGTATTATTTATTCTTTTTAAATCAGATCAATTTTTCAATCAATCAATTATTTTTAATATAATTTGGTTATAGGGGATATTTAAGTTTTTAGTTTAAAATTTAATTTTTTATGTTATTTTTAAACGCTAAGCTTTGATGATTGGGTCATTGCTGATTGTAAACGTCAAAACTCATGAAAAACAGGATTTTTTATAGCATCCTCACTCCAATTAAGACATCTTCTGATACTCAATCCCATATAAAGCTGTACAAGGTCATATTCTGACGTTAATATTCCATTCTAAAACATGGATTACTGCTGTACCTTGGAGTTCAGCGTGAACTCACTAAATTGTAGCTAAGTCAAGTATTAATTTATGGCATCATTTATAGTTGCTTAATCGAGATTATTTAAGGCTGAATTATAACTAAAATGATCCTTGAAAAACAGATGAAAAGAGATTCAAGCATAGATTAAAAAATCTGTCTATTCCTGGTTGATCGTCGAATTGAAAAAACAGTCCTTAAATGCTTGTAGTGTTCATGTCGTTGATTTGTCCTCTAATGTCATTTATATTATATTATTTTCGTTAGTTAAATTAGTGAATGCTCTAATTCTTTGTCTGATGATGTGCAATCTCTTTGCCTAATTCTTCTGATTCTTCTGAGGTCGCTAACGATTTAGCTGGTCATATGGACTTTTCTAGTCCTCATGTTTGACTCGTACCGGTGAAACATCAGACGTAGATTATGCAGATGAAATTTTATGAATAGCAGAACCGTGGACAGAGTTACCTTTTAACCGGTCGTTCGTAGTGTGAACTGAGTATCGAATCTCGTTGTATGACTGCGGATAGTATGCCAATTGTATGGCTGGCTTCTTCTAAAAGGTCTTTAAAACAAGAAGACGAAGACTAGGGAAGACTCCTCGCAACTACGATTCATCGGATATTTCAGACGATACATCTCTGCACGATTGTGTAAATCTACTGAATCCAAAGAAATTTGTGATTATAGTATCAGTAAAAAATCCAATTAAACCCTTTACCTTGCACAATATTTTAATAATTTCATTTATTTGTTATGACATATCAATTTTATATATCAAATAAACCGTTCTGGCTTATTCTCTTACTTAACTGATGCCTAACAAACACATAGCTTGAGCTTCTTCCAATATAGATATCCATTTAGCAATCCGTTCCACTATTGATCCAACGATAATATATCAATATGAATAGAATGAAAAGCCAAACCCCTACTACAACCCCAAAGCAGTGTGCATCTTTTAATGAAGCGATAAAATAAAATAAATCAATACCACTAATGAATCCCAATCGCGAAAATCGCACCGCTCCGATGGGGGAAGATAATTAAAACGGACAGCTCAAATTGACTTCCGTCCGTTCGGTGTGCGGTGGATACGCTTTCCGTTTTCAATTTTTTTTTTCTGTCTGTGTGTGTGTCTGACGCCTGCAATATGAGGTGGAAAAATGATTTTCCAATAAATTTCGCGTTCATAACGTTCATTATGCTTGAGCGGTTCGTTCGTTGCAAAAGTTCTCTCGAGTAGCAGTAATCTGCCATTGGAGCAGCAGTGAGAACTTGAATAATAGCAGTGAGACCGTTCTTTTTTCATTCCTTATTTAGGACCTCTACTTGCTCGAATCCCTGAAGCGCATAAAGCAAGTGGAGCTGCTTGTTTCAGTTTTTTGCTCTTTAACGCAAACCGATCGGCCAAGCTTGCTAAGCTAATGAGGTGTTTCGCTGCCGTTGAATCGTGGCGTGGTGATTGTTAGACAAATTGAATTAGTCTCGTGTTCGGTACTGCCTTTTTTGTTCCCGTACTCGCACTGGTCTTCTCGCACCGTTGTTTGTTAGCAAAATTCGATGACCAGATTTATGCTATGCCATCAATTTTCATTTGACTGCTTAGCGCCCACTTCCGCCCGGGCTGTGTGCTTTGTCCGGCAGTAAGACGAAATCCTTTCCACCTTCACCGGTGCCAGCCAGAATCCATCACTCGATTAAGCTAACAAGCGTACCGAGCGAGAGACGGTGACCGGAGACATGTGACGTTGTTTATTTCCTTGTTATCTACTAATGAATCTATCGGGCGGAGAATTAGATTGCAGCTGGTAGAGATAGAGCACGGTTAGATGGCTGGCCAGCGTGATTGCCGGAGCTTTTGCCGGTGTAATTTCACAGAGTGTCCTGGCGATTTGTTGTTCCTGGGACGGAATCGATGTGATTCATTGAATATTGTTAATAAATTAACGATTTGTAGAATGTTAGTTTGCTAATTTAAAAAATAATCGTTAAAGATTGTTTAGAATTGCAATAAAATGCATTAAGTAATACGACTTGTTTCTTTTAAAATTAAATCCCTTTTGATTCAATCTTATTTAAATTCAATTCTATTTTTTCATGTTCTTCAGTGAAGAATCGCGGAGTTTCGGATCGATGTGTTGCAATAGTTACCAAACGTTGTGTTACTTTCAAGTTCCAAAATTCAAGAGAGTGTATTTCCTATTTCTGCCCTATTTATAACTTTCTTATGAGTGTCGTGAACGCGAGCGACACTCATCACTACTCACTGTACCCTTTGAAATGTTTCAATGAGCAAACTTGACGAAACTAGTTTTCGTCAAGTTACTGTGACGTCTAAGCGTAAACATTCAGTTTGTCTGTTTTTTTTTCGATTTTTAAATAATGATTTATTGTTTTAGTTTGTGTTTTATTGAGCTGTATATTTTATTTATATGTATTTGAGCAATTAGATAAGAATAATTTTTTTCAATTATTGTAATAGTTTTAAAGTAAAAAAAATCTTTTTATTGTTCAAGATTAAGATGTTTTAACCTTTAATATCGTATTGTTCATTCATTATTAACATTCATTAAATTTTTAGCTATCAATAAAACAAAATATCATCATTGACAAATCTTTTATTTATTAAATATTCATTTTAATATCTACGTCATCATATTCCATCATCAAATTTGTCACAATTCGTTTAGAAGCTTAAATTCTCTTACAGCCCTTGACATATTTATGCTCTAGCGGCAACCCAATCACCCAATAAATAACACGGAAAATTACTTCATTCCATGCGCTGTCCGCTGTGATCCAAAATGAACCATCGACTTGATGGTGTGATTTATCGGCCTACGGACGTGTATGTGAATTGTCATCACGTATAGTTTGGACGACAATTTGTGCTGTCCCGCTGGCCTAAGCATCCTTGTAGCTGTCGGTTTGCTAAAATCTTTAACTAGGCACAAGGACATTCCGGTTTCCGTGCCCAACGTTTCCCCACTTCCTTCTTTAGTGATATATGATGAACTCGACCTCACATCGATCCGGTGGCTAGCGAATTGGACATTTCTGTTTTTGCTGCTGCTGCGGACGATTGCTGCCATTTGGAGAAGGTAAATGTCTGAGAGAACGAACAACTGTACGATGCTTTTGGTCAGTCGGGACACGTTCGTCTCATTCCGAAAAACCGTTGCTCGCTTCATAATATGACGATATTTTCATTTCCTTGAAACAGTGTTACCCAACGGTTCGGTTGCACACGGTTTCTCCACCCTGCATGGATTGCCCGGTGGAAGGCTTTTTTTTCCACAGCAGATGATCGTATCGTTCACCGGTGCTGTCCGGCAGCTAAGGGACACCAATTTGTTGATGCCATCGAAGCGCCTTTTTCTTGACCGTAGTGAAATGGTTCCCGCTGTGCCAGACACATGCAAGCGCAAATAAAACTGTGGCCGATGAACGAAGTGGATGGTTCGGAAGCGGAATATGCCTCCCGGGTGCTAAACATAGGATTTTATGATCAACATACGCTTAACCGAGAAGTCGAGTGCTCGTGTCACGTCGAGGACAAGCTTTTTCACGGTGAACAAACAGGAGCTCATCACTCGACGCATTGGCCCCAAAAATTGGAGTGGATGGCAAAGCCATAGAGGGTGGTTGCGACGGCGGAGTTGAGCGTGAGGACATCTTAAGAATGTGTTTTTATGGGCTGCAAGTGGTGGGTGAATTTGGCGATAGTATCGTTTAAGGTGCGACCATTTAATGCTGATGTCTCTTGAGTTGTGCGTGTTTCCAGCAATTGACACTCCATATTTTGGGTGAATCTAGAAATCATTTTGAGATTATTGGATGAACATTCAAATGACTCAATGACATATAATAATACACATATTTCATTACTGTTCAGGTATTTTAAATATTTTTGTATCTTCAAATCCTCAAGCACTCACAATACATCCAACCAAATCGACATCTTCAAACGATTTACGCCACAACGAAATACTGATACCAACGGCTCAAATTGCAATTACGCTAGCAACGGTCTCTTCCACCCAAAGCTAATACTCTGCCGGAACTGTTTGGAGTGATTCGTGCACGAATTCGTTCCAGGCGTTGGTCCATTTCTGTCTAGCCGCCATCTTCTCGTCACCCTCCATCGAGCTGTACTCGATCGAGTTGAGAGCGAGCTTTTTCAGCAACCGTATGTCCGCCCGGGCCGAGGCGAGTCCCATGAAGGCGACGAAAAAGTCGTGACTCAGCGGTGATGCACACCAGAAGGATGGATCGTCCGAGGACACGACCACGGGATAGTTGTCGGAGAAGTAGAAGGCACCCGGATGATTGCGGAAATCTTGCACCAACTTCAGTACCTGGTTGGAGATGGGGTTGAGTTCGATGCATACTTGACGCTTCTTAATCTCTTCCAGTACGACCGGATGCTTTAGGGCGGCAAACCCGTGACCGATGCGTTTCGTTCCCAATAGGATAGCGTCGATCTGGAAGTTATCGATTGAAAAGTATAAATGTTATTTGATTTGCTATCGTTGCACTAATGCTAACGACTGTAGAATGTAGATAAATGTGTGGCTTATGTCCCGGCGAAACATTCAAATCAATTAAAATATAATATTTAAGTGCAACCCAGACATACAATACAATGCTGATCGGTTTTCGTTAAACAGGGACTCTCGTGGAGTGACATATTAAGCTAGAAAAGGACGAGACTTATACGAGATCAAGCGTATATCTTTGGTAAGCTTATAAAACAGACTTGGTATCTATTAAATTCTTGACAAAAGCTAATCTAAATCGCCTATACAGAAATTTCCCAGACTTTCAATTAGGTACATTTTTGTAAATTTATGTCCTTTTCAAGAATTTCAGTAACTGAGCGAGTAATTCAAATTATCAGCACACGCGTAGTATGCCATAATTACTAATTCGAAAGCATTTGATACTGAAATAGTCAAAAAGCCTATAATTACTTCTCCTATCAAAGCCTGCTATCAAAACGCCACAAGCAGCCGAGTATGATGTGTGCCAGTGATAAATCCGTATGGCAACAAGCTGTCCAGGAGTGTAATCGGCTTTTTGGTCTTATCATACCTTTTTTATCAATGACGTACCGGTCCTAACCTCTAATTCAAATTTAACCACACACCCTTCAACACTGAACCGTAATCTAATATTTGGGTATCGATCGCTCAATCGATCCACCTGTCACATTCTGCGTGGTCTTGGCGATAGCTACCACGCTGTGACCATTGTTACCCATCTTATCGGTCTACTCACCAAGTTTTCGTCCCGCCGTCCAGCCCAATTCGTTTCACCGGCATGGAAGAAGAAGTTGATTGCTGGTGGTAGAGTGAGCAGCCGCTCGTTGAAATCCGTATGCGGTCGTCCAAGGTCTTCCTGGCCGACGAGGTCAAAGCCGGCGATAAAGTTCGGGAAGCGTTGCTTAAGCTTTTGCACCAGCGTAAGGTAACCGTCGAACGTGCTATCGTCACAGAACTTTAGCGGTGCGTAGATAAACTTCACGCCCATGAACTTGGGATGTGCGCGCAGGAACTTTTCCGACTGATCGACGTACATTTGCACGATGTCTTCCGGGGAGTATATGCGACCGTCAAGATCGTACACCTAAAATCCATGAGACGAAAGTAAGTTAGTTATTTTTAGCAAGTGAACTTCAGAATCTTCCACTTACCGGAGGCAACAATCCCCGGAACTCTAAGTAAGTAACGTTATCAGCAAGCAACTCTTCCAAGCAGCCGTAGAAATATTCCTCCCATACCGGGCGATACGTCACCATCGGCTCGAAACAGATGAACAGTGCCATAAACTTGCGCCAAACGTCGTTAATGTCTCGGTGAGCGTTAAGCGGATCCTTCGTGTACAGTGTGAACATCTTCCGGATGGCTTCATCGTACAGGTCATCACCCATCGAGCTTCTAATATCCGCCACCGAGCGCCATTCACCGTCAGCTGACGGTTTGGTGCGTGAGAATTTGTACACTGGCATTGGATCACCATCCGCCTGCGGTATGTTACCACTCTGCCAGAGATGTTCATGGCGTGTGGCTCGCACGATCAACTCCGTACTTCCGATGGCGGTATCGTGTGCATGCAAAACGCCACCTTTAGGCATCTTCTGGATCAACTTAAACAGCGGCGACTCGTTGATGCGTTCGAGCATCTCGAAGAAATGTCTTGCCGATACAAGCTCGTACGGGTTCTCCACACCCTTGGCCAGTTCCTGCTGCTTGAGATGCATCACGTACCGGTTGAGTCGCTGCTCGTCGGAACTAAGCACCAGATCGGCACCGAGTCCACGACCCTGTTCGCGGTCGAAGAAATCCGCACGCTGCCGGCTAAACTCATCGTACGAGGGACGGGAAGCCATTCGCGAAATAACAAAAAAAGAACTGTGACAAACCTGTGCCTCTAGCTACAAACAGAACAAACGGAGCTACACGGAACGCGTTCGCGATAGTACTGAGTGGGGTAGCACAATCGCGACCTACGCGGAGAACCGATGCTTTATGTGAACACAATAAAAAAAATCACACGACAGCGTAGAAAAGAGCGTCAAGAAAAGATAATTTCAGTGCGATCTCCACAAGATATCGCATCGAGGCACAATGTGAAGTGGTGTTAGGTTCGCCGGCTGTTGGTGTCGTGTTACCAACACCATCACCACCATCAGCACGCCAGTTCGGTTTGACGGACGTCATCGTTCGGGGTGGCAAGATGGCAACACTCATCCCCACCCGATCCGACGGCGTGGTTGATAATGCGGTGGATCGATGGGGTTGTGTCTGTAGGCACTATGGTGAGGCTTGGGATTATCAGAACCGACCACACTCCTACACAAACAGTTCCTCCACACAACCATACCACCGGACGGGGTGGTTCACGCAGAATTCATTGACAGCAACCCCACACTTCCCAGGGTTCGGTGTGTGTGTGTGTGAAGAGAAAAAGTGGTGACCGTGGAAAAGGGGGGGAGAACGGTTTTGTTTATTTTATTATTGTTGCCAAACAAACAACTGTTTGTTGCTTGTTTGCTGCCACTTTCGCTCGTACACTTATCATTCGCCCATTTCGCACCGGACCGTGTCTCGATTGTGGATTAAAAATAATAGTAGCGTTTCGTTGTTGGTCGTGTTGCTTTCGGAATGTGCAATGTTCTCACTTTTTATTGCCATATTCTGACACTTTAGCTGTGGCGGTTGATACGTGGCGGTTCGGCGGGCAGATAAGACTGCCAGGGCTGGGATGAGAAACGACCATCCGGTTTGTCTAGCAAGCGATTGTTGATGAAGGTTTTGTAGTGCAAGATAGGGCGGGGGTTCGGATTTTGAGTGTGGAGCAGAAAAATGCGATCAATCAGCAAAACATTATGGAGTAGAATGGAATGCTAAACATTCTCCATTCTTTCTAAATTTTAGAGATGAAACGTTATTTTTATCTATCTTTTTAAATTATTAGTTTTAACGCAGTTAGTTTTGGTTTTCAACTCTAAATCTCGCTATCTATCTTTTTCTCTATGTTCATCAAAGTTTGTACTCAAAACTGAGATATCAAGGTTCTCTTGAGTCTTTCTGACATTTTCGTGCATACAGATCACCTAATGAGACCATGGTGTGTTCAAAAGCTACTTAAAATGCAGTCTCTATTTTGAGATTATTTGACTGTTCGATATCGACCTTCAAAGTTTGCAATTTCTCTTGGCGTGCGGCCTTTACTCAGGATCGTCAAAATAGTAGAATGGATTGCACGTAACTAACAGACCTGATCCCTGATATCTTTTCCTCGATTCTTGAGGTTCTGTCGATCGGACAGTTTTTTCCTTTGTCTAGCAAATACTTGTTTACAACACCAACGCCATCAACAATATCAGATTATGGCGTTAGAAAGCCTCATGACCACGATAGTTCAGAATCGTGTTCAACAAAGAAAATAGTCACTCTCAGGATACTCACTCAGGGCTCTTTATAGACAAGTAGAAAATCGGCTTGTTAATGGTTATCGTAATGGCTACTTTACAAAACTCATGGTAGAAGAACAGTCTGTTTACTTTGAAAAACTATCTTTCTGAGTGCTGAGAACGCTTCTTATATATCGTGGCCGATATGCTATTGATTTCAACAACTCTCGCTTCTTAAACTTTACTTACTTCAATGTGAATAGTGTCCCGAACCTATGTAAAGGTAGTATACATTGTAAACGTTATTATTAAATTTCGTCTTAGGGAGAATCTCTAAGCATTCTATTGTTCATCCAAAAGCATAACCCATGTTTTAACCGTCCAATCATGCTCCAATGCCGATCAAATTCAGCAGCAAAATAAAAACAACTATAAAAGGCAATACCACTCTGTACACATTGCACCAGTAATGAGAATGTTTCACTTGAAGCACTAATATCGGATATGTAATAACAAAAAAAAATTGATCGCGAGCCTGTGTGTGTGTCTTCTGTATCTATTCCGTACAGCATTTCTCTATTTCCACTCACAACTCATTTCGCTGCTCTGCCAATATCTGTGCGACTTTCGCATCGATGAAATCGTTCCAGGACCGGTCAAATATTGCTTCCGCCGCGCGCTTATCCTGCTCGTTCATTAGGCTGTAGCGCAACGAGTTGAGAGCCAACTGTTTCAGCACCCGCAGATCCTGATGCCCCCCGGCAATGCCCAGAAACGCCATGTAGAAATCGTGACTGAGTGGTGCCGCGCGCCAGAACGATGGATCGTCCGAGGACACGACAAGTGGAAAGTTGGACGTGAACAGTATGGCTGCCGGATGATTCCGATAATCGGCTACCAGCTTGAGCACCTGGTTGGACACGGGATTGATTTCGACACAAATGTCTTGCTCCTTGACCATCTTCAGCAGTACGGGATGCTTGAGCAGCGCGTATCCATGCCCGATTCGTTTCGAGCCGAGCATAACAGCGTCAAACTGAAGGGTTAGAATGGGAATAGTTAGAGCGCACGCAACAAACGGTGATAAGAAATGGTGAACCGCGTGTACGTACCAAGTTTTCGTCCGACGGCATACCGTGCCAGTTGGTTTCGCCCGCATGAAACACAAAGTTAATGGAGGCAGGTAAGTTCAGCAGCTTCGGGACCAGCCCGAACAAAGTTCGAGCTCCATCCTCCTGGCCGACGAGGTCAAACCCGACAACGTAGTCACCGTACTGGTGGTGCAACCGTTCGGCGAGCTTTAAATATTGATCCACCGTTTGGTCGTCGGCGAGCCGCATCGGTGCGTAGATGAACTTTGTGCCGGCGAATCGTGGATGGGTGGCTTTGAATTCCTCCGTGATTGTTCGGTAGATTTCTACCACATCCTCGGGCTTGTAGGTATTGTCGTCTAGGTCGTAAAGCTGCAATCGCCGTCGTATCGGAAATGGTTGATAGTGCTTTAGTTAGGGTTATACTGTTCGGCGAAAACTGCTATACTATCTGATTGAACTGATTATTAGTAACTTCTTGCTTTAATTGACTTTAACTGGCAGTTGGAAACTTTCATAAAAAAATAAAAAAAATCTTGACTAACTGTGAAATGAATTATAATTCTTGACTACTGACTTCGAGCTAGACAATCTTTTGAAAAAAAACCCCTAAGCTTCCACGTGTCTTACGAGATCGTAATAGCTTTGTTTAACACAATGAGACACTCACGTTACGATGCGTTACATCACCCTAAACAATAATTCACCTATCTGTCTCTCCCCTAGCTGTACGTTAGCAACAAAAACGCCATCAATCATTACCGACGACAGTCAAATAGAGTCTCGTGCTCCGTTTGTGACCCTCCCAGTACCACTATCGCTGTGCTTACCGTTGGCAGCAATCCTCGAAATTCCAAGTACATCACGTTATCCTCGTAGAACTCTCGTAGCGCCTCCCGGAAGTAATACTCCCAGACGGGTTTGTACGTGACGATGGGATCGAGGGCCAGAAAAATCTTACCAAACCGATCCCACACATCATTGATGCTACGGTACGCATGCAGTGGATCCTCATCGTACAGCGAAAACAGGCGACGTATCTGCTCATCGTACCGGGTGGCACCTGTCCGATTTCGAACGGTCGACACCGGTTCCCAACCGGTACCGCCGGTCGTGGGTTTTGCACGCGAAAAGCGGAACTCAGGGTCATGGCCATCGGTGAAGTTACCACGCTGCCAGAGGTTGGGAAAGTACGTTGCGTTCACGATCACCTCCGTACTGGCCAGGGCGGTATCGTGCGCATGCAGCACGGCACCTTTGGGCATCGCGCGTATGAACTGAAACAGTGGCGATGCGTTGATCTGATCCAACACTTCAAAGAAATGGCGGGCAGGTGAAAAGTTGTACGGATTGATGTAACCAACGCTTAGTTCGTCGACTTTCAGATCCATCAGCTGATTGTTAACGATGGTTTCGTTCGCAGTCAGGATGATGTAGGATCCGAAGGCATCATCTGCTTCTTGCGCAGCTAGCAGGTTCCGCTGATCTATGTAATCATCTGGCGATGGGCGTGTGGGCCGTTCTATGATCGTGTGCGCCTCCGGGGTAGGGAGCAGTGAGCATAAACAGCACATTAGCAACATACCAACGCTTGGATGGGAGATAGAGAACATTTTCGTCGTGAAAATTGGTCTTCGTACCATTGTGCATTATTGTTGCTTATTATTGTTGCTTAGAGCTTCAACAGGACCAAACTAGACGTCTTTGCTTTCAATGGGAAAACCTTTATTTATTCAACTACTACTTCAACAATTTGATTGATCATTTCATCGATATATTTGCATACTAGACTTGTTTGTAACTCGTACTCAATCCTTGTAGAACTTGCAGCGAATCTAAATAGAATTTTCAATATATCATTTAACTGTGTGTCCTAGTCCTAGTTATAGTCTGTCCCGTTGTGCAATCCTTACCATTATAAGATACCAAATCAGTTGGACGATACCCGACTGAATGATTAATTGAATAGTAATTGTATTATTTGTGCAATCTTAGGGTTTGTATGATGTAATTTTCATTTAAAATTGATGTGAGTATAAGTATAAGGATATAAGTCATTTCTATTCATATTAATTATCTACAAAGCATTGAATCCTACAATTAAATTCAAGACTTTCAGTTTAATACCTTTCAACATTATAGAACCTTGGAACATTTTGTCGTTTGCCTTGAGTATATGTCCCTTCCTGGCCAAAAAAGCTAATTATTATTAATGAGTTGGTTCTCAAAGCAGAAGAATATTTTTATGAATCTCTGAAAGCAATTGAATCCTTTCTTAACTTTTTCTTGACACAGTTTACTAAAGCATTGAATTGTACATCACAACCTGAACTATATTTTCACGCCACTTTTGTACCCGTAAAACTCGACTAACCTATTTCATTTCTTTATACAATCTTTCCTATCGCTCACTGCTCCAATTTGCAACGCGGGCACATAATTTGTTTGCGTAGCATCAACCGTTGATTGTGCAGTTCCTGCGACCGTACACACATAAAAAAAGGAACAGGACCTCGGAAAACGAAAATATGCCACCGATTTGCTACACATTACACACATCGGAAAAGGATAGAGAACATTTTCGTCGTGAAAATTGGTCTTCGTACCATTGTGCATTATTCTGGCTTATTATTGTTGCTTAGAGCTTCAACAGGGCCAAACTAGACGTCTTTGCTTTCGATGGGAAAACCTTTATTATTATTAATTATTATTATTAATTATTATTAATGAGTTGATTCTCAAAGCAGAAGAATATTTTTATGAATCTCTGAAAGCAATTGAATCCTTTCTTAACTTTTTCTTGACACAGTTTACTAAAGCATTGAATTGTACATCACAACCTGAACTATATTTTCACGCCACTTTTGTACCCGTAAAACTCGACTAACCTATTTCATTTCTTTATACAATCTTTCCTATCGCTCACTGCTCCAATTTGCAACGCGGGCACATAATTTGTTTGCGTAGCATCAACCGTTGATTGTGCAGTTCCTGCGACCGTACACACATAAAAAAAGGAACAGGACCTCGGAAAACGAAAATATGCCACCGATTTGCTACACATTACACACATCGGAAAAGCCCCACACACGGAACGGAAGAATATGACCGAAAAACGTTGTCAGGTTTACTTGCTTTTTTATTCGGTCGTTGTCAGAGGCTAGCTAGCTGCAAATTTGTAGCAATCGGATGCAACCGTACGTCCGGCTGGATGCATGTTTGAAATCTGTCAGCGTGCAAAATCACCACGAAATGCCGTCAATCAAGAGCGAAATTTTCGAACGCCAGCATCGAGACGCGGGCCGTCGCTTTCTAGCCTGCAACGGACATCCCTTTGGAGTTGTGACTGTGCACGGTTCAGGGCACACCTTTTCTTCTCCATCGTGATTCTTGCTCATTGTTGAATAGTTAGGAAAAACACGCGCGGAAAATCTACCCCGGTCCCCCCCCTAACCCATCACTCTTCCACGTACGCACGTACCTGATCGAGCACGTCACTGATGGTTGAAAAACGACCCTTCTGCAACGGTCCAACGGCGTCGATGCTTTCTTTGTGAACGCCATCACAGCCGGGGCACAATTTGTACGCGAGAGAAAAACGCCGTTCAATCGAACCCGTTCAATTTCACTGTGATCTTTTTGATCTCTTAATCAAGCGTGAGTGCTCGGTCCCAACCACTGTTAGTTTCTTTCGCCACTAGAGGGTTTTTCGTGGACTGGGTCGAAAAGTCAACCGCTGTTGACGGTTGCCCGATCGGGACGCCTTGTATGAGTCGTGGCCGGCTGCCGCGTACAAACTGACACTGGATTGTGTGACGAGCGCCTATGCATGCTTGCACAACCGCGTACCAGTAGTGCACGTGTGCGTGTGGGGAAGACAATCTTGAGCTCTGTACGGTTCGTCAAAGCCCCCAAAACCTATCGGCCAGGGCATCGGTGTGTGATGCCACTAATAGGTACCCGGTGCTGGTAACGTGCTAGTAGCATCATTGTATGTGTACTCATTGATTGAGCATGAGATTATGTGCGTGGTTGTGTGTGGTTGATGCTGTACCTTACACCGGTCCACATATGCACGACTCATACACAAATAAACAAATCGATCGGTGATAAGGCGCAGAGCAAGGTGTTGGATTTCCCGCCACAAAAGGGCAGTAACCGTGCGGTTTTGACGTTTTGATTATTTTTATACTTACTTGCTTTTATTTTAACCAAAAACGAAATTTGTTTTAATATGCAATAAGCGATCAAAGCGATCTTCTACCTAATAAGAACATCGCATCTTTCCTAGTTATTTAGTTGGACGGTATATTTTCTTAAGATTTTGATGTATGGAAAAGATGGAAATATCTTATCACTAATTTATCCAAGAACCTTTGTAGTATAAAAGACATTGTTCTTCGAGATCATTCTTCTCGTTTCGTGGCCTAACGACCTCTTAGGTCATGCCTGCTATTTCTGGCTTACTAAGACTTATTGATACCGCATAGTTGGTTAGTCAATCCTCACTATGGGGGAACGGCCCAGATGAGACTTGAATCCCAGTACTGCCGTGTGAAGACCGGCGCCGCTGTCGCATGTACCACCGGTCGCCCCATCTTTGAGATCATTAACAGTCTCTATTTGATACTTTTCGATTAAAGAGCATAGCATCTTTTGAACTCTTTCAGTTCCCACCTGAGAATTCTAGATATACATCTCTTATACTAGTAAGAGGAAGATGCGGGATTCAACATCAGAGGCATGATGTTACCCCGGTCTCTAAGATTTTTTGGTCTCGCGGATAACATAAAAATCATCGGACGGACATTTGAAGTGTTGTACAAGACATATACTCGAAGGAAACACGAGGCCGATTGGATAGGATTGAGCATCAATGTGATTAAGACAAAATACCTGCTTGCCGGTGTGGCGATGATCTCGAATTGGTAGAGCAGTCTTCTGATATCTTGAAACGAAAAAAAAGGCGAGGATGCTCCTGCGATTTAGAGGATTCCATTCACATTCCTCTTCCATTCACAACAAATCTTGCAATGATACGTCCAGAGTTCTGGGCTATGATGACAGAGGACGTCAATACTCTAATTATTTTCGATCGTCAAGTTTAGCAGCCGATAGACTCGAGGTGACAGACTATCTTTGGTATGTGCGTGCAGGACGTGTGGAGAACAAGAATGAACCATGACCTAGGTAAGCTGTTTGGTGGTGCTGATATTCTAATGGTGTTCAAAACTGGAAGGATACGATTATTGGAGCACGTTCGGCACGAGGCCTAGGGGAACATAGCGAGCTCGGGATCAAGTGGAGTCACACCTGGCGAAAATTGGATGTAGCCATGTGTGTCTTCTAGACGTCCTAAAAAGAACTGACCAAGTAGAAGATAGGTAGGCAAGATGCTACTGACGGGCCATGGAAGTATTTTCTCCATCTTTCAATATCTGGATCAATTATTCCTGTAGGATTATTTAATGGCGTGTGTTCTAGGTTATTTCAACTTCTTTCAAGGAGGCAAAGGTCGTGTTGCCGTTGGCATCGTCAGGATCAGGCCGCTGCACTCCAATAAAACGAAACATTTGATTGCAATATCGTTTAGCAATGTTTTAAAGTGATGGACACAATACTCATCAATTAAATAATAATTAAAACACATTCATGTCAAAAACAAACTCGCACATAATTACAGCAACATCCAGTTCCAGGATATCCTGAGTTAGCATACGAGTTTGTTTACCGTTTTTCCTCATGCAGTTATTTATCTGGAGTCGATAATTGCAATTCAATGGAAAACAAAACCCCATTATCGCGGAAATAATGCCCGCTTACACGATTAGCTTCATTTAATTGGGTGACCGTGTATCAACACATGCGCCCAGAGTTCGGATCAGCTGTAATTTTCCGCACCGCTGGACACGTAGACGCAGACAAGCCTAGAGCATAGTTCGGATGGATGACTGCCACTAGCCACCGGTAGAGATAAATTTACATTGTCATCAACGACGAAACCGTAGAGATTGTGGTGTTTCCGTATCGAAACCGGTAGCGGTTGTGATTAAACGTTTAACGATTAGGGTTGATGTTTGCACGTGTCATCGGAAAGCTGGAAATACGGTGTACAAGAATTGCATAAAAAGCCGTACCCGAAAAACACACACACACAACTGATGCGTCGCACCGAAAACTGTAGCGAGATTTCCCCAGGCACGGGCGGCCTAATTGATTTAGCAATTTGCTCTCGGTTTTATTGATGTTAATTTTGTCAACATGTGGTTTTTGGTTGGTGCATGGGACAGTCAACGGTCGAAGGCAGCATTACCCTTGCGGTTCGATACACGTCTGGCACAATTTTTTTGTTGGCGTTTGCGTTGTTGTTTTCCGTACCTACGGTACTTATTTACACACCCAGGGCGATTCGCTACCGGCCGTTCAGAAAGGGCAGCAAATGTTACCGACATCGTCCGGGTTGAAACACCAGCCGGAGGGAAAGCAGATCACATTGAGCGCCACAAACGCGTACACGTCCACCTCCGACAGACCGTAAGTGATCATAAAATGATCCAACAGGTTGGTGGAAAAATTTTCCGGCTCGAGCGCATCCTGGAAATCGAGTTGCTTGTTAGAAACGGTCGAACTTTGGGCTTTGGGATTGGATTTACAGGAAATGTAACTACCACACGAAGCTTTTTATGCATGGATGGAAAAAGCGAAGCTCAGGTGTAGCTGTATGAAGGAAAAGCTCGTATGTGTGTGTGTGTGTATGTTGAAGAAGGGTTAGTTGATGTTATTTTCGCTGCATATATACGTATTCTGGCGATAAATGCTGGTCGGTCGATGGCTGTTGATGTCCCGGTTTTTCAGAAAGGACAGCAGATGTTACCGATGTCACTCGTGTCGATGCATCCGGACCGGTAGCAGACGATCGAATATCTAATGAACGACGGACCAACGACGGTGGACGGCGACAGCTTGGTACCGTTCGATTCGGCCAGCAGTTCCAGCAAAGCGCTTGTCTCCTGTTGATGATTTTCGGTTTGGTTTTGCTGTGGAAGAGATGTGGAGCATTCTTTTGCAGAGCCAAGCACAAATGGGTTGCTTTTAATGAAATGCTTGCATCCTTATCTTTAGACGAAACATTTCTGCCGCATCAACAGCACCAATTACGCCCGATGAAATCTGAGCTGATGTTAGCGAACCAGCTGAAGCGATGGATGGTTAGGAAAACCGGGATTGCTTTCTTCAGAATTTCCGGTGTGTCCGGGCTAGTGATAAATTATTTCACATCAAGCAACGAGCAGTATGTTAAATGAAAAATCTATATTAATTAACATGCGAACCGGTAGAAAATACACAGGAAAAAGACGCTTAAGGAAGGGCGTGGACATAGGAACATGCAAACATTGGACACTGGACACGAGAAGTCGAAATCGACGACCGGAAATTCAAACGGATGCAGCTGTTTGCGATGTTTGGGTGTGTGTTTCATGTTGGTTGGGTCGATTTTAGCACGAGGGCATCGAACAAATACACACACAGACGGAGTAAGTCAAATCAAGAATCGTAGCAGCATCAATTGGTCCGTTATCGAGCTGGCAGGAAATCATTATCGATTCACCGGGCGCCAGACTTTCATCGAACGAGCTTGAGCGTTGCGTCCTACTGGACGGGGTTTGCATACTCATTTGGTTAGCGAATTCGGTAGGCAAAGAAGCTGAAGGCATGTAGCAAAGTGTAAATGGGGTTTGAAATGTTTGAAAGAACAACCTGTTGATGTTGGGTGATGCATTTTCCTATCGTTTAGCAAACAAATACTTGAGTTCTTTATAATCGATTTAGAATAGGTTTTATGTAGTCGTTTATTTGAATAGTCTTCTATGCCTTTTATTAATTTTCTAGTGAGTTAATCTCACAAAACTAAATATCTTAATGAGTGCATAGTAGTTTCTTTTTTAAATATGGAATAATCTTGAACTAATCTTTTATCTTTCCCCAAATTATTTAGCTTCAACTGGTGCAGCAAATGTAGCAAATGAGTTTTTCAAGCTTTCATCAACCAAACGTTACCATCATAAGCAACGTGCTCGTCATAACACCGTTCCATTATTGGAATAAGAAGCGCCACAAGGGTCACAATCGACCTGTATCCTCTACCCTGGCTCGAGTGACGCTATTAAGCGGGGTTATAAAATTTCTCTCCCCAACTTTAGCGCCACACTTTACGACTCTGAGCTCTGAGCTAGCTAAGACGCTTCGTCTGCAACAATCCTTACCGGATCCTTGCGTATAGGACGCTCCCAACCGTCGGCGGTAACTGCAGCAAGACGTTCTCACTCGCTTGCTTATATTATAGATTGAGGAAAATTAATTTATATTTAAATTTTCATCTTTGCTGGTAGATGCGCACCGCTAGGAAAGGACAGAACAGGGCAGGTCATCCGGATCATTGCAGGCGGGCTCACATGAACACTGGGTACGTACCGAAGTAAGGGAACCGTTCGCACCGGAACGGCTGATACCATTGGTGGACGGCTTAAGACGCCGAGCTTGTGCCGATCTTCGTCACACAGGATACGGTGAACCCTACAGCGAGACGGTCCAGTGTTTGCCTGTGAACCACTCGAGCAAGACACGGTTTGGAGCAAGTTTTTATGGGGCAATTTTTGGCCGCCATCGTTGTCCTGATAAAGGAAGCGGTAATGCTGCTTTATCGGGCTAGCTACGAGAATGAGTTCTTATTCGGTATGTGTGTGTCTATGTCGAGTGAAATGCAAGAAGCTGCGGTACCAAACCGGCCCCGACCAAGGGACAGCTTTAATGAACTGTGCAAATTGATTCCGGTGAAACTGCGCTAACTTTTTGGCAAAACTTGCGGACAAAGTGACGTACTATTGGTGGTCTAGATGTCAATGGGGAGACAAAACAGGATGACGGACAATCGAAACGTTGTAGTTGGGAAACCAGTTCGAAACCAGGGGAGAATCAGGTTGCAGAACTTTGGAGATCGGCTGATGAAAATGGAATGCTAGCGTTGGTGGTGTAAAACTTTTCCCTGTTCGGTTCTCTGTTTGGTGGTTACAACTACAAGGGTAGATTAGTTTTTGTCAAGTTGTATGGCGCTATTCGTCATCGTCGGCACATCGTGTGCTGAACTGAGTGCAAGTGTTAATGCACCATGCGAATGTGTGGTGGTTTGTTCAGTAAGCATTCTTTGACCCGATACTTTTTGATAGTGCTTCTTCTTCTTCCCTGGCACTACAACCTCTGTAGGTCTTGGCCTGCCAGCTATTGCTAGCTTTCTGTGACTTATTTATACCCGTAGCTGGATAGTCAGTCCTGCGTACGGGGAGGCGGTCCGCCGGGATTCGAACCCCGGTCCTGCCGTGTGAAGACCGGCGCCGCTATCGGATACACCACCGGGCCGCCCCATTAGTGCTAGTCGATGTTTATACCAATAGCCTGAAGAACACCATGTTTGATAATGAGATTGAACATTGAAATCAGTTTGTAATGAGTTTTCCGAATATTTAAGGATGTAAGAGACCCTAAGGAGAATGCAAACTCAATCATATATAGTTGAAAATTATTGGACAAATTGATTTTAAAATTAAAAGACATAAGTTAGATAAGGAAGAATCGATAAGAAACGAAGTCAAGCCATAATACAAATATAAAAGCTTCATTTGGACATATTCTTTCTTATTTAAACTCTTTCGTTTTCATTCCTAAGAGTATCCTGAGCCATTGAATAGCTCGTCAGATCATTACATACATTTGTTATACCCTAACTACGTGACAAAATGCACTTCCCTTGTTCAAACGCTGACTGTTAATTGACGATTTGACGGCTCTTCGAACTTTTGTTCAACAAAAAAGGATCATTCACAGTGCTTTCATTTAGCTTTGCCAAAAAACCTAGTACTCTTCTGGTAGAAAAAGAGGAACAAAGGCAACGATGGTAAATCAAAACGAAATGACACAAAAAAGTATCAAAAAACCAATGACTTTTCCACGATCTTTCGTCCCAATCCCCGTCACCTCTTGTAGCCTTTTGTGTGATTCATTTATTTACAGTTCAAGCGCATTGGCATCCCTCGAAATGATGGTGCAATCGTTCCGAATAGTTGACCTTTTTTTCCATCACTCCATTGGTTGTGTCAGGTTGGGGCAAACAATATTATAACCGGGAAAATGAGCAACCGATGGGCAGCGGGAAGCGTAAGAAACGAACCAAACCCCACACTTCCATCACCAGAATTAAACTCCTGTCTGTCTGGCTGGTGCGATTTACTCACCTGTAAGGTAACGAACTCAAAGTCCTTCGGTATGTTGCTCGTGTGGTGCGGTAAACGTCCTTCCAGCGCTCTGTCCAGATGGTATTTGATGAAGTTTTCTCGATCTGCGGAAAATGAAGCGCACGAAAATCGGCATTGAAACCGAACCAATGCGTTTAGTCACTCGGATCAAGAGTCGGATAATGATTGATGTTTTGTCGGGATTTTAGCGTCAAAGAACGCCATAGAACGTCTGGCAGAAAGCACCGGCTCTAATCAATCTTAGTCTGCAGGTACAGCGTTTTCTTTGCAACTCTTTGCAACCGTGCTGCTTTTGGGGCTGGAGTTAGGGTTTTTGCAAAGTTTTGTCCCATTAGTTGGCAGCCGGAGCCAACAGTGTCCAATGTAGTGTTGGATGTGCTGGATGATAGGTACTGAGTCGAGGTGATTTCTTAACTAAATAATTGATGAAGAGGTTGTTCGTAATGCTTGGACTTTCATTAATTAGAAGTTAAGTAATTGATGCTGGTTTAGAGTTTCGAAAAGTCCTGGGTACATTAACACTACACATTAATTAAACACTCTCAGTACCGTGATTGGCAGAGTGTGGCTCTTGGTTAATTTTAATTAATCCTTTACTACTCACTGGTAAGACATTGTCCTTTTAATTGACAATCGAAAGAAAGTTCTGAGAAGACATAGAATCTATGAATTCAAAATATAATCAAATCAAATTAATTGCTAAGCAAGTAAGCTTTGCACAAAACCAAGACAAATAAAAAAAATGTTTAAACCATTTCAATTCTTTGCCCACTTTCAACCATTTCGCAATTTCAGTTTTCATAAATCAATAAATAAATTAATTCTTAAATTCTCTCAATATTAAATTTGTTCAACATCATCTCATTTAACCTTCTTGTTTACTAAAAATACGCATCACACAAAATGGCTTGTGTAAAAATAAATAAAAATATCGCAACACCCAATCCGTGCCCCCAATTCGCGTGAATCATGGGAAAACAAACTGGCCCGAAATCGATCAAATTTAGCTCCGCCAATAAATCATTTCGCCCGGCAAAGCCAAACACGTGAACCGTTTGTGAATGATAACAGGGTTGATAATTAAATAGAAGATAAACAGAAATCCATAATTGTTTGGAAGGTGTTCCCAAGCGTCTAATTGCATTCGGAAGCGTATTGGAAAAGCTTTATCTTGCTCTCACGCACTCTCTCTCTTTCTCTCTGCTAGATGGAATCCGCTTCGGCGATACTCTGCCATACGATCACCAGAATTGGAAAGGTTGCTAGCACTAATGACGACTCTAATGTATCATTTTGATGCAGCGAGATACGAAGCCTTAGCCAGCGCTGTACATCCACATCCTCGGCTCGGATTGCAATAATTGCATACGCCTGCAGCCGTGCGTGGCGAATGTGGCGCTTTAGGAAAACTAATTCCAGAATTCATCGGAAGTTAGCGTTGGCCATCGTTGGCCGGAGCCGTTCCGCAATTAAAACTAATAAAAGCAGTTGAAAGTTGGTCAAGCAGGCCGTTTGCTGCCGTTCAAGAAAGATATTGGCTCTGGACACGTCTCTCTCTCTCTCTCGCTCCTTTCACCTTCCACTTCTTCGCCCCGTTTGACCTGACTTACCTTCCGGTGCAACGGCATCAAAGTAGAGCTGTGCTGGCGTGGTTGTCGATTTGCCCAGCACTGCATTCCGTGCAGCCCGGTGAACCGGGCTGGCCCCATTTGCGGTGCAAAGTTTTCCCACTAATCCAATGGCAATCAACAGGATGCCGGCCACACCCAGGCCAGCTTTGCGGGGGCGACGTTCTCGACGGCGTTGCACCATGGTTCGTGGTCGTTTAGACGACTCGTTTCACGTACAATCACTCACTCGTTCTCACCAAACACACGGGAACGCTTTAGAATGCACTTCAGAGGTTGGCTGAGGTCTGGGAGGGGTTGGGAAAATCCGGGATCCCTTTTCACACAAGGATAATGAGCGAATAATGGTGCGGCTCTACACGGTCACGAGCCTGACGGATAAGGCATTCGGTGGAAAACTTTCGTCCTTGCGTCTTGTGAGGGTTTGGATGAGAAGACGATGGACTCGTATTAATTACACACACGCACACTCACTCCTACACACACACAGTTTAGCCACAAGGATAGCCAAGAAGGATGCGTGATGCCTTCGGAAAACCGTAAAGAACGATTCGATAATTGACACACGCATACACGCACGAGTTGGCGCCCGAGAGTTCCTTAGAAAGCGAGCAACAATCTTCGGAAACTACACTAATTGACTTTTAGTTTCGCCCAAAAAGCGTACGGCGAACGACACTCCGAAGAGAAAGGTGGGAGACACGATACGAGGAGAGTAGTAGGAATCGACACTTGTTGTTTACGGCACGCCACAAACCGTTCAATTGAGGCCTTTCGTACGCTCTCGGCCCTGTTAAGAGTGTCGGCCAACTCGCCAACGGTTGAGCCTTCGGGATCAAGATAATCGCCGTAGATGAGAGCACTCCAGGAAAGGGGGTGGGAATGGTGCGGGCAAAGTGAGGGTGAGTGAGGAGCGGTGTGATATGGGATTTTATGAGCCTTCTCGATGGCAAACACACATATACCGTTGGCTTTGTTTTTGGGCTCATAAAATCATTAATTGCCAATGCCACCGTGTTGAGCCGTCTGGTGTGACTTCAGCACTGACTTCTGGATTGGAAGCAAGTGGAAGGAGAGGTAGGGAGGGCATGTAAGGGAGGTGACGTTCGGAGGGGACAGTAATTAATGATGGGTCACCGAGACGGGAAATCGAATCCGGTACTCGCTACGTTTAATTGTGTGCGAAAAAGTGGTTGGAAGACAACGGCAAGGAACAAAAAAAAAAAACAGTGACCGATACACCCTGGATCGAAGAAAAGGCGAACAGGATGTCCTGTGATGAGCGGAAGCGGACCACTTTCCCGCCGGCCGGAAGCATCCATGTCCTTCGGGCGGTCGTCGGTTCAAGTGGATCGCTTGATCCGGAGATCTGATTTCGGTTCAACGACAACACTCGAGTGTGGCGGGAACGGGGCGAAGAAGTAGTGGCTGTGGGGGGTGCGAAGGGATAGCTGTATGGTCCCCCCCTATGACGCTGTTTGACTGGTGTCTGATTTATGGTACCGGTAGCCGTGCGATACCGTTAATGTGTAGAGTTTAATTGGTATTTCGTCAAGCTCGGGGATGTTGTTTTTGCTTCGCTGGGAAAAGCCAGTCTGTATGGTTCGGTCTACGCAGCAAAAAGAGAAGAACCGAATGCTTTGTATATTTTTTTGTTTGACAAGGGAATAAAAACGGGCTCAAAATGGATGAAAAGTGTTTGGAAACATTGTTGAATCCCATATGAGAGATCCCAGAGCTGTTAACAGTAGCAGAATTATGTTGCAAGTTGAGAGCGCTACTTAAGAGGGCTATCAGCGTTATCGAGTTGTAAAATTTGATTTGGAATTGCGAAATTGTTATGCTTAGGTGTAATTACTGATAGGGAATTAGTAGAGTGCATACAAACAGCCGTTTGCAATGATAACATTGGAATTCAGGATAGGTGTAGCATTATCTCAGTAATGTGAGATGTTTGTTCCTACTTTACTCCGAGAGGGGTTGGCTGTTTTGTTAAATGGTGTCCTCTCACATCCTTCTTCTTCTTCTTTCTTGGCCTAACGACCTCTTAGGTCATGCCTGCCATTTCTGGCTTACTAGACTTATTGTTACCGCATAGTTGGATAGTCAGTCCTCACTATGGGGGAACGGCCCAGATGAGACTTGAACCCCGGTCCTGCCGTGTGAAGACCGGCGCCGCTGTCGCATCTACCACCGGGCCGCCCCATCCATAGACCTTAAATTACTATAAAACTGGAAAGATTTATTAAATGATTTTATCCTCATTACAGAACGTAATTCAAAGAACATTATGTTGCTTGTAAGGTACATTTTTTGTAAATATTAACTCTGTAGCTGTAACATCAGCAATGAGTCAATAAAAAAAGTAAAAAAAAATTATCTAAAATATATCGCTACCTTTTTCTTGAAATGAACTAGAAGACGAAGAGAGAAATATCGGAATAGTGTAGTTTTTCTTTTCAATTAATTAATGAAGCTTTTTTATTTGTGAAGTATTAGAACGAAGTCATCTTGCAGCATCATCTTACCTGTTTTAAATTGCCGGATAACCAGGCCTTTTGACGAAAAAAAAAAACAGATTGAGTGTCACATTATAAGGAAACCTAGGCCACTACACCTAATTTATACTGATATATATTGGTATTAAATCTTTTTAATTAGTTTTTAATTGGTTGTTAATAAATTTAAACCAAAGAACGAAACATGTTGATTCGAAACAAAAAGCGCCATCTGCTAGCAATTCGTGGTACTTGCATCGTCTGCATCTGGCGCTTGTATGCAAAAGCTGTACGCAAGCTTTACAGGCAGCTTGCAAGTAAAACAGCCTTGCCTGGAAGCTTTTTTAATGATAAGTTACATTACTGATTTTGGGTTTTACATAATAATTCGCTTTTTTATATTTTTCATAATTAAAGAATAATAGTTTTAAAACGATCCCTTAAACATTAAAAAGAGCTATTTGTTGTATTAGCTATTTTGTGCTGCTGTAAGCTATTTTGTGCATTAAATCTGTGTTAATTTTATATATTATCAAAGCTGTACTTCTGCTGTAGCTGTGTATATGTAAATATGATGCTCTTGATCTACTGGTGTGTTAGAGCTTAAAATGAATTAAGCATGGTGACAGTCTCTAGATGAAACGATTGGTCATTTATTCCGATTGATCCCTAGCCGAGATAATATTTTCAGACCATTCATCGTATGTAATCCGTTGTTTCACTGAACATATGACCGTCTAGTTCAAATGATCAGCATCTGTAATAAACTAACTAGACAAATAGAAGCGTAAGTATAATAAATTTAATTTGACCAGAAATTGAGTTGAACTAAAAATCCATATCAAAGCGACTCATCAAATCCACTATATGTTTCATGCTGAAACTTCAATTTCTTGTTCTAAATTTTCTTTTAATTTTCCATAAGAACGAGATCGAGTCCATATTTTTGTCTGTTAGAACCAAAACCAGCTATTGACGACCCGAGAATGACCACCAAACAGCTGAATAGTTTTCTTGCATATTTAAGCCGAACTTACTGCCAAGGAAAAGGTCAAACCAGACATTCATTTTCCTCCAATACTTGTTTTTTTTGTTGCCTCCCCCAGCAATCACTGCCATCCCAAGTTCAAGTGACATAGAACATGGTATGCCGGCAAGAAAAACAGCGTATCATGCACCATTCCGCAGCCGATCCACAGTCCACCGTGAGTCGCTTACCTTCCTCGGTCAGCTTCCAGTCCGGCAATCATGACAGCCCAAGTGCGGCAACAATTCAGTGACCTGATTTTTATGCAAATCATCAATTGATAATTAATATGCAAACTTCCGATACCGGGCGTGGGAGACCGGTACGGGCGAGTGCAATTCGTACTACGAATTTACTACGATAGCGAGCCAATTTTCTTTCAGTTAAGCTAGCGCCTATAAACAATCAACCCTTCCTCGAGTTAGCTACAAGGATGATCAAGTTTCAGGTTAAAACATGTCAGTTTTTTTTATTTTCCACCCTTTTTTCCGCTCCCATCTCACCTGACCGTCCCGGAATCGTAGGTTTCGGAATCGCAGCTTTCTGCAACCGCTTTTCGGTACGATACACAGTAATAAATATATACAAAATGCTGGTACAGCATTGGTCACCGAACGGTACGGTCCACGACGGACCTGCCTGCCCGGCAGTTGATTATGCGTTGCGGTTGCGCTCTGAAGGCGGGACTGTTTGTGGTCGAGTTGTGGTGCGTGTTAAGTTTGGAAGTTTTGGTTGCCTGCTTGTAAAACGGGCTTACACAGTACAATTAAAAGTTTAATTCGTATCTAACATATTACACAGTAAAACTGGGTGCCGTTTGTTTCTGATGGTTTGCGCCATTTCCGTATTTGTTTTTCCATGTTTCCGTTCTACACATCGCGCGCTCTATCAACAGTTGACATAATAGTCAGGCTTTTAATTGCTAACGTGCACGATCGAATACGATCGTACTCGATCTACGTCGGAATCCCTTGCGTTCTTCCTGCCGTGGTTGTATGATATGTACAGATTTGTTGAAGTTCTGATAGATTTTCTGATACGTTTTGCTCGTTACATCTCTCGCTAGTAACACTTTTAAAGGCACCAGTTACTGGTAGACCAGGATTTCCCGATTCATTGTTTAAAACACCAATTAGCTAGCAAAAAAAAAACGACCTATGGCTAGTGACTTGCCTTCTTGTTTATCTCTTCCTACCTTCCCTGCATATGTCTCTCAACGTTATCTCAACTCCGAAGCACCTCAAAGTTTTAGCTTTTACCGATTCTCCTGGTGGACATTTCGAAATCTTGATATCAGAGCTCTCTCTCTCTCTCTCGCTTTCTCTACACTCCGAAAGCATCCCTAGCGTTGTATGAAATCCACCAACATAACCAGTCTGTTCTGTCAACCCCCTCCCCTGTTGATGCTGCTCACCGTTGAGATCAATTTCGGTTTCTCGATGTTGCTAAGCTCGCTAATGTTTCGATTGTGCATCCGACACTCTTGGTGGCAGTTTTCGCGATCGAGATTGTCTGAAGTTCGCGATCAGGCCTGGGCCTGCATAGTTTGCCGCAGATTTGATATGTTGTTTTCTGGAGTTTTTTTTTATCTGCTGCTGATCAACGACGTGTGCCAATTGTTGATAGTGAGGGTTTTGTCTGTCTCGAAAAGCTAACAGCAGTTGACAAGGTACAGTCCCAGCACGGCAGCCAAAAGGGTAGTAATACTGAGCTTGATGCCGGTGATGGTGCTTCCTCCATTGCCGCCATAGCTGTCCGGTTCTGGCCGATCGTCCGTATCTGCTGCATTGTTGTAGTGCGTGTGTTTGTGATTTTTGTTGGGATAAAATAGGGGAAGAAATAGTAGAAGAAAAAGATAACAAACGCATTGCTTCAGGTTCAACTCCAGGCGCTCCGATCACACGGCAAAGGTGCTCCACTACGGCGGTGCATAGGGACGCTCACAACAGCCGCGAATCGGTTAGGTGTAAAATGTGATACACAGTTTCTGAAGGATGTCACAGAAATAAAAAGCACAACTAGCACGGAACTGTGTAACGCAATGCGCGGCAAATGAAAACAACAACGATACTAACTAAGCGATAACAAACTGAAGTTTGATCTTGAGCTAGCGCTAGCCTTACTAATATGTAGCCCTGCAGAAGTAACGTCTCTGTGGTCCCGTTTTTGCAACACCATGCAGCAATACTGTCACTTATGGAGGAAGAATTTTTGGTGGTAGTTCCAATACATTAGAGCGGCTGCACTGAGAAATCTGTCGCTCAGCAGGCTTACAATACTAACACAAACAAAACGCTTACACGCACGGGAAACTGACAGCGAGCAGTGAGAGTGTGGCTGTGTTCTACATTGCACGCGCAACACGTTTGGCACATTTGGTTTTAGCCACGATTAGCTCCGAAGAATCCTTGATCGGAGACACAGTTGATGTATTGCTTCTGTCTCTCATAATGCTTCTGCTACGCTAAACAACTAAACAGGCGGGTGGTTCTATTTTGTATGGATATGTTTGTGTGTGTGTGTCTAGTTGCGTATATTTGATTGAACACAGCTTGCTGTCACACTGATTCGCAGTTCCAGTCGATTCATGGCTGGTGATCTTCATGCTGAGGTGTTGTGAAATGGGAACGGAGAAGAAGATTTGCAAACGGTTCCCGATTCCGCATATGACGGTGAGCGCAACATAAGAGTTACACAATTATAGATAAAAGAGGTAATCAAAATTATAACAATTTGCATGTAAGAAGAAAAAGAAAAGAAGAAACAAAACAAATCAAATCAGTGAAGGTATTCTGGTGTAGTGGCAGTTCTACAGATATCCATCACTACTGATTCCCAAAATGGTGTGCAGATACGTGCAATGTGATGGAGTCATATGGACCCACTCTTGTTGTTGACTACGTTCGTGCGGCAGCAGCTCTGAAGGAACGATGAAGCGTGCATTTTACGGCAAACGTGCAAGATGTTTGGATACTCTTGTTGATGAAGCGGATCCAATTGTTTTCTAAGCTACAAAAATAAAACCGTGCGTGCAAGATGTACCAATATGGTGCGACATTACTATAAAGCTACATCGGAAACTACTTTCGATACAGCTAAACCGTCTAACGTGCAAAGCGTGGTGAACTTTAGCATATGTTTTTAAAAACTAAATTTGATTAAAAAAAAATTAGTTTGATCGAATTTTCTCTCGTGTAAATGGTGAAAGTATATCAGATGTCCAATCAATCCGAATCGTCTACTCGTTTTGGGCAAATAAACCAATATTGATCAACCTCTCGCCGATCTGTAATTCGCTGCTAACCCACCGTTAAGTGTGACTGTTTCGTTAGTTCATGCACTATTGAACACCGGCATAATGATTAGTTTTAGTAGTGAAAGAGAAATGTTAAGTAATACACCATTCAGGAGACCGAAAACTCACCAAGAAATGTGCAAATTAATTTAAAATAAAAACATTGTGCTACTCAGGCATTACCAAGGGGTACCAACTACATCTAAACTATATGCATCGTGCCATGTTCAAAGAAGATTTTTACTGTGCTTTCTACCATAGCATCTTGTGCCGTGTACGGCGTTGCGTTTGTGTTGTCAACTTCATTCCAATATAATGCTCAAGAGTACTACATTTACTGTTCACAATCCGGAGGTGCGTGTGCTAAGTGCTACGGAGTACTAGCTATCACACTACATTTGGCTCGGATACCGGGTTGGTCCGGTTTGGAATATTTTCCCAACCCCTGCTTTTTTTTGGATCCAACCGTTTGCGTTGGATGTGAAACCGACCTGCTTTGGCTGTAACAGTTTTGTGGAGTGAGGGGAGTAGTGTCCAGGCAGAGATGCAATCGGATTTGTTGTTTTTTTTTATACAAATTTTGGAACGGCACAGGGCAAGACAAAAGTTGACAAGTATTAGTTGTAGATTTTGGTAGAATGCGTGTTACTCGGTTAGTGACTAAATGGTTCACCTATCGGACGCATATTGACACATTTGTTTGGGTTAGGGAAATCCACTTGAAGAGTCGACTGTTAGAATGGGTTCGTTGTTGTTAGAGTTACAGTTGCGCACATGAAAACAACTCTTTGTGCGCGATGATGCCACAGACAGCGAGACGTTTTTATCTGTTAGTTTCATTTATCTGACGTTCATGGATGGCCCAGTAACGATCAGGGTTAAAACCGTAACATCCCGCGATCCCGAGACTGATCGCAGATAAGCATTCAATGTGGAAAGATGGTAGCAGTGGTAAGTTAAGATACGAAGAGCAGTAAACACAAACCTTAGCGAAGGATAGCGCTCAAAGTTCGCTACAAACAGAAGTACACAGGGTGGATAGGATAGAGCAATTAGAAGTTAAGAGCGGATGCAGTAGAAAGGAAACGGGGCCAGGCGATGGGTCCGGCCTTTGCGGACGATTTACAGACCGTTGCGACTGTACGGTTGATAGACATCGGTAGCTACAAGATAACGACAGAGCACAACACAGATAAGGGAGCAATTAGAAGTTAAGAGCGGATGCAGTAGAAAGGAAACGGGGCCAGGCGATGGGTCCGGCCTTTGCGGACGATTTACAGACCGTTGCGACTGTACGGTTGATAGACATCGGTAGCTACAAGATAACGACAGAGCACAACACAGATAAGGCATTAGACATAAACCGCTAAACTAACCGGAACACTAGAAGCGCAGCAGCAGGACGAGGAATCAAAATCTTCCGCTGGAAATGATTGAGGAGTTTTCCAAAGTTCAACAGACGTACACAGGCAAACACAGACACACAGATATGTGGGGAGTATTAAGTAATAGCTTTCTCATGAAACCACACCACACAGAAGGGAGTCAACATACTCCCTTCCACAGCGAAGACACAAACGTGACAACTGACATCGGCCCTGAAAGGCGGACTGAGCTAACCAGCTACTTTGCATTCTGCGCACACACCAACGAACCAAGCGAACACGATTACGAATAATAAAACAACGGTGAAGAACGCGTACAAGAACGATGGAATTGAAGCGGGTACGACGACCTTGGGTAGCTGTCAAAAATCTGACAGGCACCACGATCATGACCTCGATGGAGACGGTTGCCTTTTGATTTTGAAGGATGGAGATAGTGGACAGAAAGAGGGGAACGGGGGAAGGAATGTGGGAAGAAACAGGGAGCGTGTACAGAAGGTATGGTCGGTTTCACTTACCGGCATCCAGAATCAAATTGGTGATATCGTCGGGATGTTCGTCGGATTTTTGCAATCGTACATTACCTAGCGTGGTGAAGGTCGACGGTGTGTTCTTGCAGCCGTACCACCAGTGGGCCGTCGGTCGGGGGAACGGTGGATCGGACTGGTCAACCTGGAAGTGGCGTAAAAAACAGTGTTGCGATCTATTAGCGATTCCGTACGCCACACCGTCATTGATCGTTTCGCGGTCTCACCGACGCATGGCGCCCGAGAATACTAAGTACCGCGCGGCCTAATCTTACCGTGAACGTTCTATCGTTAAACCGATAGTACTTGTCGTCCTTGAAGAAGTAGGTGTACCCGTTGGTGTACTGCAGTGCCGCATCGATACTGTTCGGCACACCTTCCCAGTTCGAGATGGGCTTCGGGTAGGTGGACTTAACCGGCGGTCGCTTCAACGGGTCGAACCGCCAGAATTTGCTACCCTTGTAGAAGTAGATCTTACCGTTGCCGCCCCACACCATCGCCGCATCGAGATGGTCCGGCACGCCGGTGAAACCTTCGCTGATCTCCTTCGGGTAGTCACCATCAACCTGGCGACCCTGGTACCGCCAGTATTTGGTGCCCTGGAAGAAGTAAGTCTTGCCATTTTTGTACGTAAACGCAGCATCGATGTTGCCTACAATAAGTGGAGATATTCGAAATGTTAGAGAAAGTGTTGGTAAATAGGAGAGAACCACATAGGAGATACATGCCCGGGAGTCCTGGCCATCCGTCAGAGATCTTTTTCGGGTATCCCTCAGCGACTGCATTTTCCGTCAGCTTGTAGTACTTATCGCCCTTGAAAGCGTACGTACTACCATCGGCAGTGTTGAATACGGCATCGATCTTTGGAGATGTGCAAAGCTCCGATTGCAAATCTTTGGTACCACCACCTCCGGTACCGCTACCACCGCTACTACCGCTACCACCGCTACCACCGCTACCACCGCTTCCAACGCTTCCTCCATTTCCTCCACCGGTTCTTGTTTTTCTTCCGTAGAGAGTTTGAATGCCCTGTAAGGGTGAATCAATCAGAATCTGGCATAAGTCTTCCTGCACTGGTACGAACAAAACAAAAACCTCGCTTTAGCTCACCTGAATATCATCCGAATCCAACCGGAATACGGGATCGTAACCACGGTAGAACGGTGCCATCAGCGCCGATCTCACATCCGAATGACTCAAACCAAGCGAGTGGCCAAACTCGTGAGCCGCCACCTGGAACAGGTTAGTGCCTCGCTGCTTATCAATGGTCCACTGTTCCGCGTCGTCAAAGTGTGCATCACCACCGTACACCGGGAAGTACGCATGGGCCAAGGTACCGCCCGGACCATCGAACGGATCACCATCCCCATGCTCGTTCTCCTCGAACCGAATGTCGATGTGGACGGCGCCGGATTTCTTCGGCGTGAAGCGTAGATCCGTATACTCGCTCCAAACGCTGAATGCCTTCGCTATCTCCTTATCGACTGCCGTCCGTTCCAGCCGCTTCGGGTACTTGGATATCCGGTAGGTGAGATCCTTCACCTTCCAGCGGCTACCCTGCAGGGCGTACCGCTTGGAGCGTGTGTCCGACCCAAAGCCCACCTTATCCTTTACACCGCACCTTGGCAGTGACATTAGCTGCATCGTTTCACCATCCAGCTCGCCGGTAACGTTCAGCCCGGCGAAGCTCTGGAACTCCATGATCGCTTTCTCCCATGTGTCCTGATCCAGCAGGTTCCCGCTAGTGGGGTTCCGATACTTGGGGCTTAAATACCCAAACTGTGAGAGGTAGAGCTGTGTGGGATGAGAATGGGAGAAGAAGGATCGTGCTGTTAGTATCGTACGCTGAGAAACTGTCCAGGAGACCATCTTCCGACCGGAAATGCTTGGGTGCAGCTTAGCAACACAACAGCACAGTAGATGCGCATCTTAAAGACTAACAGAGCGTCTGTCAAGCTCTCGTTCGAACGCAATTTCCCCCCTACGTAAGGCTCACGTGGTGGTGTAATGCCCTTCTGCTTCACCTCCTAATCGGTCATTATTCTGACCGCCGATTAGCGATTCTAGCCAGGTACGACACGCAAAGAGTATGGCCGTTTACTAGCAAGAAATATGAGCGTGAAATTTGCAAGAAGCTGAAGCCCTTCTGCCAGTGCACGTTGCATCGCACGGTTCCCGTTCCATCGGCGAGACGTCCGAAAAGTTCGAACAACAACCACCACCGCGATCGTGGATGCACAATCTGATCGATCGTCAATTAATATTTATGATACAACATTCCGTGCACGAACTGTCCGACGAGTTGACACACGTACCAGAAGAAACGATTTTTCATAAATCCCAGCGTTCCCGCCTGGAGGAGGTGTAACATTTATTGCGATCTACCAAGAATCGCATCCAAAATTATCTCCTCCCAAGGGCGAAAGGTCAACACTTTGGCCGGCGAATCATTTGCATGGTATCAACATTCGCATACAATTTGTCAGCTGTCAGTAATGCTCCGGGCTTGCTTTGGTAGCGCTCTAATCGCGATAATGAACCTTCTACACCCGGGTGATGGGGGATGAGTACCTTTGCCTTAATTAGCCAATCTTGTAATGTGAAGCGTGACACTCTGCCGCCACGTTTGCGAAGGTTTGCGAGCGGGGCAGATGTAATTGCTTGTAATCGTACTTTTTGCTCTCCTCCCAGACCTTCTCATTGTTACAAAATGAATCCGATTGCTTATGGTGATCGGTGTTTGTTGGTGATCGTAACAGCAACACACACAAACATTCCCTTGCGACTTTGTATGCACAAACAACAACATGGATGGCGTCGTCAGGGCACGAGATTCTGTTCTCGCTTTTTTTATATTATTTGAACGATATAAAAAAATGATGATAAGCAGTTTTTGATGCAGATTAACGTGTGGCAAGATTTATTTAATGCAGTGGTAATTCTTATCTACTATGACACGATTGAGAGCGAGTCCGGACGGGAATTCAAACATCAGCAAAAGATGTGAATGTCGTCAAGTCGGCAGAGAGAAAGACTGTTGTTTGGGGTTTTCCTGCTTACATTACATCAAATGGACTACATAATACCATTGCAGCAGCAGGTGCTAAAATGTTAGCTACAACAGGAATAGATTACTTGGCGTGGTTCGCCCATGGCTTAAAGTTCACCGGAATTTCCGGACTCGAAAACAAATGTACACTGAAATGCCAATTCCATATAAAAGCATCGCTCTATCACCAGTAACGTAGCGTGTTTCTTTTTCCGTTTCTTTCTGGCCTTCCCTAGTGCGTTGACTGGACCAAACCATCAACACAACCTCCTACAAGGGCTCCTTGAGGAAGGCAGCCCGACATTAGCTTCGGACCGGTCAAGGATTAAGGATTTGTAGCGTTCATCGTTCCTTTGTTGCGCTTCCGATAAGCGTGGTCCATTGCCCGAATGGCAACAGGAGCTATAAGGTCACGGTCTGGATGCAGTCTGCCGCGTACGTCATATAAATCAGCAGCAATTGAATCAAAATGGTAATTAGAACAATCGCCCACCGGCTGAGTTAGTGAGTCGTCTCCACATCGGCATACACCGAAAAGCACTGAGAGAAGGGTGATGTAAGATGTTATCAGCGATTAGAAAATGGTCGTCGGCACGTGCCGGCTGCAAGGCCAGACCGTTTTTGCCGACCGAGGATTCTCGTAGGTGGTAATTTTCGATCGATCGGTTCGTTACTCCAAAGTGAGTGGCGGTCATAAATAGTAGGCGCTATGCATACGTTAAGCTAAGAGTCACGATCACACGACAGCCTGAATGAGATGCCTCTAGGATGTGCATTATTCCCCAAGGAATGTAATAATTACTGATAGGTGGCGTTGGAAGCATTATTGCTTAGTTTATCTGGCTGCAATAATGGGTCAGAACTTGGAGCCGTTCGTTTATTTGACAAAGATGCTTCTCTTTCGGAACACGGAATCGTTTCATCTTGAGCATGCGCATTTAACTGCATCTCGATTATCAAGTGTTTACCATGCATCGGGAGCGTCACCAGGCGCACACAATTTAATAACAATCAATGCATCGCTTTAATGTGCCGATTCGGATGCTGTTCGATGTGAGATTGAGTGGTCACAACGATCGTCGAAGTATATTTAAATGACCTAAAAACGTGTTTAAAGCTCCGATTGAACTTGGTTTGTACCACTGCTTACTACCGGACGTTACAGTAAACGTGTCAACGCCGCGCTGGACCAATATGGCAGCAGAATGATGAGCGGTGGAAGCTGGAATACTGCAACCGGAACGTGCAGTATGGCTCGTGCGGAACAGTTTACGAGTTAAGTACGAGAAGATGCGCTAACGTATTGTGATACGACACAGTGGCAGGAAGTGAGTAAGTGTAAGCTGGCAAGTGAAGTGGAAGATAAGATATTTTCGTTACTTTTGTGGTGCACTCGTTGTTTTAATGAGAATTTTAAAATAGCAAACACAGACCAGCATTAACTTCGCTTGCACAGGAATGTGCGAAATACGCTGTGCTTTGCTGTCACCAGTGAGCAAATATTGTGCTTCGGGTGAGTCACTCAGAGAGATCTTCTGTGATTGTACTGTGTGACAATGAACAAATCCGACTGAAAGTATGGGTATGAAGTAAGGTTTCGAAATTATCAAACTTATAAATGTTTTGACCAAAATAAAATATCCGAGGAAATAATTTAAACACCAGGAAACAAGAAATTTAAATTTCAGTCTAAAAATATAATTATTCAAGTTGAATACCAGATGATTTAATATCTTTAACCATAAGCTACTACTTCATTCGTGATATATCTTCTTCAAGATGCTAACTGATATCTGCTAGCAACTGTCAATTTATAATTGTCATCAATTTATGACACCAGAACACATGTGGTATGCAGTGTGAAGCTCCAGCCGCACACACACACTCACGCACACACAGCAACAAAAGTCCAGAACCCACCAAACGAGCACTTCATTTGTAATCAATAAACACATCAACGCGGAAGGTTAATCGCATCTCAGGCGTGTCCGATCGCGGTCCAGCACTTCCTACTAGCCGCCCGGAACCACGCGCCCTACCATTGCACCTGCCAGCCATTCGTTGGCGGTGGCGCAAGTAAATCGCGCACATACCATCCCGGGTCCGCGTGTACAACAATGTGGATGGTGTTGTGGCCCGTCCATCTCACCAGCCCAAACGCATTACCCCAAGCTCGGCAGTTAATTCTACCGAGCTTGCTGTGTGTGTGTGTGTGTTTTTTTTTTCTTGTATTTCCGACTGGAGCATGGTATCAGACAGCCGGCTGCATGAATAGTAAATCAAAGCTCATCATTCGTTGGTTGGTGATCGCGCGGGGTGAGGCGGGTAGGAAAGCGGGTGGGTTTGGATGGCAATGAAAAATCATAAACCCACCGGCAATTCAACCGCTTGTACGGAGGTTTGTGCGCACGATTCTGTGAGCGTTGTTCGCGGATTGGCAGGGCAACGAACGAAGGGAGGGTGAGAGTGGGCGGGGATTGTGCAAATAATGAACTACCACAATGCCACCTCATGCCAGGGGTGGGAGGGAGGGAGCGAGTGGTGGGTGGGACAGATTGAATGACCTATGCTGCAGCGATCCGGTGGCGACCAGTGGCGACCGAAATTGTGACACTTATTTCGACCCGATCGTTTGGAGGGTCGTTCGAGGCCGCGTTTGCTCGTTCGGTCGATTATTGTGCTGCGAACGAAAACCGGTGGGAAAATGCAGATTGAATGGCGCCAGATCTTAAGAGCTGTCCCGGTAGTAAGAAACAAACAACGGTGCGGAAAACACTCGCACATCGTACCTGCTTTTGGTTCGGAAGATTCGGAAGTAAATTCGGAAGAACCTCGACGAGATGTTGGCGATTAATGAGGCAACACAGTTGGATGGACTGGGTTACAGATGACACCGGCACACGGTTCGGCCCGGTTCGAGGTTCGAGCGAAATCTAGGTGACGTTAAGTTCATTCAACTTCAGTGCAGCGTGTGCAGCAGTAGCACCGCATCGGCTAACGACGAGACGTAATGGCCGTCCATCCCTATCGATTAAATGGCGTCGGTCGGAGTCGGTTGTTTGTGGTTGTAAAGAATTGATTCGTGAAACAAACAAATCGTACATACGAACACTTGGGGACGTTGAAGTTGCGAACGGCGTCATGTTACTATGGAACGGTACATGGTCGGTGGTCGTTAATGGTTTTAATATCTGTGGAGCCTAAAATTCTTGGAAGTCCTGTTTTTCTGAAGTTACTACACTCCAATGTGTAATTTCAGTTCAAGTTTAAAGTGAAATTCTGTCTTCAACTACTGGTTTGAATATTTGTTGAGATCCTTTAATTTTAAACTACTTTAATTGTTGGGTTCTAAACTAACCAAAACTCTATGAATAATTTATCAAAGTGTTAAATATTAAAATTCTACAAGTATTACAAAAAATACTTAGGCCAGGATATCCTTCAACGCGTTTTAGACTCTAGCGATCTTCTCGGTCTCCATTGATCAGACAAGGGAGTTAAAAAAGTTACAGAGTACACATTGTGTTGACTGTCTGACAAATAATATATTTTTAATTGATATCTAAACACTAAGGTTCCACATAATTCTTTTATAACTACACCAATCAAGAACATCAACCGTGACAAAACATGTTCTTGAATGATTTGCGTACTGCATGCACGTAGTTTTTTCCTATCTATCTCTAGTACGCTATTCTTCTTCCAACACCACACCATCGACGATAATCACCGAAGATTGCTTACGATTAGGTTGCACTCGTTGTGAGCAATGAAACAAAACAGCAACAAAAAGTGCTCATCACCCACGAACAGCAGCAGCGAAGGCATTGGCTGGATTTAAGCTGCTAGATTATTATTTACAACCACCACACTCTGGCTCGCGTCATCGTCAGCATTGGCGTGTGTTTGTAGGGGCAAAAATTGTGCACGGCTACCACAATTACAATCGCAAACATATCGGCAAACCAAGCTGCCAGCAGAAGGTTCACGTTCCCCGATGCCCTATCGGATCAGGAAGCAACATCGGTGAGAGATTTGGGTTTTGCGGTACGTGTACGATCGCATGCTTAACGATGAAGATGAAGAATTCTTGGCCGGAGAGAATAGTCTTATCGCGAGACGCAAAACTGGGCCAAGAATGTCGCTGCGTCAATTGATGATTCGATCAGACACTATGGAGCATTTAATGGCGGCGCAACAGCTGGGCCGTTGTTGACCATCATGTGCTGGGTGGAGGAATTTTATTTTTCCACCAGACCTTGAAGTTGGACTCCACTGGACACGGTGTATCGTCAACTACAATGCGTACCGGGATGGATTTCAAAACAGCTCACCGCAGGGAGTGGAATCCTTATCAGCCTAGAGACTTCACTTTATCGGTGATGAAAGGCGTACGTACACCTTCAACCTTCAACTTACAGCTGAAATAGTACGCTACGCCCTATCGAGTAGGTTTGCTTTTGGACGTTGCCGGCGGTGTCCTAAAGGTACCTGCTGCGTTGATCTATTTTTACAACACGCTGAGTAATTTTCTAATGAAGTCTTGGCCGGGGAGAAAAAGGCCACTTTAAAGGCTAACGACAATCAGGTAGGTTAGGAAGAGATAAGAAAAAAGACAAAATCAACACCTCAGTCGATCGGTGGTTGCAAACGGGAATCTAGCAGACTTCCTCGAGCAATGTGCGGAAGAACATTCCGTGTGCAATTAATTATATAACGCCAATGCATCGATTGACCTTTGTGCATCTTGGCGCAATGGGAATGTGACACTCGCATCTAAACGTCGCCGTCGTTGACGGTGATTCGCTTTGTATCACCTGCTAAATGGACATTTAGCGGCAGCTTGGATGACTTGTACGGTGCAGTTCTGTAACAAACACACCCGTGCACGGGGTGTTTTGTGTCACGCCGAGTCGTACGGGGTAGCAATTCATTAAGCGTTAATTGAATGGACGAGTTAAAGATCAAACCCATAAACGCTACGGTGAACTTTACTGAACTGGCAACAATGCGCTGGAGGATGGAGTGTTGTTTTTTGTGTGTGTGCTGTTCTTGTTGAGGTTGCGTACAATCCCCAGTCATAGGGGGATGGGGATGATCGTCGACATGCACTTCTCAAGCCGATGCCCTACAACCCGAACAATAGAGTAGATGCGTGTGTGTGTAAGGAATAGTGTGTTTGAAGTCGGTACCTCTATTCCAAGAACAGCTGTTGAATCACATGCGGTTGTAAGAGATTCGAGCTCGATTTGTCATCCACAAGCCTTCGGGAGGTGTGTTCGTTGCGTGGGTTTGCTTAACTTTCCCGACGTTGAGTAGTGACCAGATGGCATCTGGAAAGCTTTGAATGATCGTTTCTAGTATTGATTTAATTAGCTAAGTTTATAGCCCTTACAGAGGAGAGTGAGTAATAGTTCTATGTGATTGATTTCACATGTAACAAATCATCTCCAGAAAATGAACTGCGCTGTAGCAATAAAAACAAATCTCTTCCGAGAGTACTATGCAAACAAAGAAAATCTTCCATCACGATATGCCCAATTTGGTGGCATGAGTATCGCTTATGATCGGATCAGTTCAAGAGCTCAAAGATCGTATCAAATAGGAAGCGTAAACACCCCGAAAAAACTGCTGATTGAACCATCATCATCATCAGCGCCGTGAAAGATGTTCGATTACCTCTGATTTTTGCTCTGTTCCGCACACGGCCGATTACTAACGCCAAGTTCCAGGAAAGTCCACTCACACACTTTACGACCGAGGCGCGCAAAACCGATTAACGAGGTCCCTCGTTGAGCAGTCACGCCGTGATGCCAGAAGTTAGCAGAAGTTATCTTGTGCATGAACGCAAGCGCACGAAGCCGGTTTTTTGTTGGTGTTTGCTTCGCTGTACCGTGACTCATCGGAGAAGCCTCGCCGGTTTTGAGTGCCGGTGACGTCACAGCCCAAACGAACGCTCGTCGTATGTTTTCGATGATTTTGGAGTTTAGGGTGAATCTATTAAACGTTATTAAGGCTCTGTTAGGGGTGTGTGAGAGTGTTTTTTTTTTTGGAAGCAAAATTTGGTACGTTAAGGCGCAATAAAACGGTCTGCAGGAATGTTGTTCGAAAGTAAGTAACGTGTTCGAACCACGTGGGTGATGGGCGACTCTGCTTCCGCCATATTACTGTGTTCGATCGAGCAAATGTGTCCGATTTACATACGGCAAAGGTGGTGCACTAAGTCCGCAAAATTTGGTACGTTAAGGCGCAATAAAACGGTCTGCAGGAATGTTGTTCGAAAGTAAGTAACGTGTTCGAACCACGTGGGTGATGGGCGACTCTGCTTCCGCCATATTACTGTGTTCGATCGAGCAAATGTGTCCGATTTACATACGGCAAAGGTGGTGCACTAAGTCCCTCGGTCTAGCAATGACTGGACGAGCCGTTCCTGCCCAAAGTATCCTGCCCAAAGTCACGCAACGTATACCAGAGAGAAAGAATAACAAGGGGTGGCAAAAAACCACAACGTTCCTTGGCGGGTCGATATGATGTGGTCGTGAACGGTGCTGGACACATGACGGTGAGAATTCTGATTAACGTACAAAAAACACAGAAACAACGGGCAAGGAATATAATTAACGGTAGCATTTTCAACTTCCAAAAAACAACCAACAAAGCTATAGGTTGATGGTGGGTGCGTTGACCTAGGGTCTAGAAATTCCCCACTTGAAAAGGACATAAAGAAGGACATGAACAAACCTTCTGGAGTGGGAAAATAAAAAAGAAGCAATGCGAGGTTAACAGTCTTAGGGTACGGACGGCCGCCTACCACACAGGGCGCGGTGACATTCAACGTTCCGTACTTTGGGTGCGAGAACTAACAGAAAATCGATGCCGGCAGCCTGGTGGTACGATTGCTCCAGCTGAAAAGTTCAACCGGAACTAGCCGACTACGGGAAGGCTGGTTTCAACGTTCGCCGACTGTTTCGCGCCAAGACCAGAGGCGGCTAAATCTAGCACTAATTTATGATCGGTTCGTGCTATTCACCACGAAATGGGTACCTTTGGTTGGGAATCCGATTTATTCTGCCTGGACATACAGTTCAGATGTATATTTTTAACAAAAGCACGATGTAAAAGGTTAATTTCAGCCGGGCGTCGGCTGGACGTGCTTGGCAAAATTTAGCTTCAAAGTCTATTTTCAAAACGCTGTCCTAACGTGGCTAAATGTGATGAGCTCTCAATCGAAAAGCTTAACCGAAAGAGGAACTCTCCCGCTGACCCACAACTCCTCGTAGTAAGGCAAACCTTGAACAAAAGGGCTCATCACAGTAGGCCATCAGTAGAGTGCAAGGCTTTTTTGAGGCCGTGTGTAATTTTACAGCAGCTCCCTCTGGTGGTTTGCGGAATCTGGTGCATAACTCAAATCTTAAAGCAATGCCGGCATACCGTCGTGCACGTTGGGGCTAGTAAACTATTTTCGAACAATGCACATGCACGCCTTAAAATAGTTCCATAAGGCCTGGAATGAACTTGCCATGTCGTCGGTATGTCGTGTGTATATCCATTAATATTCTCCCTTAGTGACATTCCTAGATACCGTGTGCCGTTTAAACTTCGCTACCCTGGTATGTAGCTCGAAATATGAATCCAAAAGCGGGTACTTAGCTGGAGAAAGTGTTCGTGCCGACTGGTACCGGGACCTTGTGTCCATCTTCTTGCGAAGGCCTACTACAGAATATGAAGGACCTCAGAAGAATGTAGCACAGGCCAAATGTGTCCTTTTCAATAAAATCGAGCCTGCGATTGCCATTGAGTGAGGGACAGTGTGGCAAGATTTACCGATGTACCGAAGCGGTTGCTCAATGAGAAAATAATTTCTGCCCTTCGCTGGAAGGCTTCACCGTTCAGGCGTGTGGAAAGATGAGTTTCGACCGATAGGCTCCTAGAATTGGCTCGCGTACCAAGCAGTACGTGACATACATTATTAGAAACGGGTGGACAAATTGCAGGCGAATTTATGGCCGACGTGGTGCACTTAACTGCTGGTAATGGCCGTCGGCGTAGGACCTTAGGGGTCAGCGTGGTGTTTTATTCTTTGCTGTCTCAAGTGCTCAGATTAGCTAGCAAGTTACATCTCCCGTATGTTTTATAAGCGAGCGTTTAACTTGCCGTAGTGTTATTGAGGAACCGTTTTTATTGCCTTCAAAGTGAATGCTGAGAATAATATTTATTATTTTACTTCGTAGACAAATGTGTTCTAGGAAACGGGCTATTGTGTATTCAATGCACATGTGTTTAGGACCCAGACAAGGTCTAATGATGCAAAAAGAATTTAATTGCTGAAAGGTGCAGTGATTTGAAATTTATTACAAGAATTTTATTGCAAATTCTTAAGTTCCTAGAAACCTCCCAAACGGGCCTCATGTATATCGAATGACTAATGCTTTAAGGGCTATGTGTTTGTTATGATGACACACAAGATAGATAACACTAAATTCATAAAGATAAAGAACTATTAATTCACACAAAAAAGCTAATGATCGGCTGAATAACTAACGATGTAATTAGATGTCAATATTGACTTCATCGGCGTCGGCGTCGATACCCGTGAATGAAATCAATAAATGGAAAGCTATCTTCTGATTAACATAAACCTAACAACGCTTCAACACTACCCGGTAACTAAAACAGGGGATTTTTGGATGAAAACCATCCAACACACAAAAAGCCCCAAAAAACGCTTCTACGCTGTCGTCAACCCTCGTGCCGGGGGACATTAAATATAGATTACGTGCCGGACCTCGGTGAGTACCTCCGGAGAGCATCAACATCCAACATGTTGCATGCATGCGTATATCTGTACCATTTACGCAAACACTGACACGCTCCTTCCGCCAACAAAACAGTTCCGATCCGATGCCGTGCAAAACCCCGGCACACGATAAGAAACAAGTTTTGCAAGTGAGCGAGTACGGGCGTTTGGCAGGTTTGCTGCGACCTTGCCGATGCCTTTCGCGCCCCAACGCCCCAACAGTTTGGCAAGTGACGGTCACCTGACAGCTAGATTAGGACTAACTGGACGAACCTACGCATCGCGGCCACCAGAACGTCGGGTTCTCGCTCCGATATTGAAGATAACCCTTGGAAGGCACCCGGTAGTTGGGGACACTTGGGTGAGGAATTTAAATGAGATTCACTCCGGACTGTGCACAACATTGAATTGAGCTTAATTAATTCCAACTCGGCGTTTTTAAAGCGCATGTGTCTGGCTGCAGATTGATCGTTAGCTTCGTTAGCACCCCGCATAAAGTAATTTTCTGATTGTGCCGGTGTCTTGTGCACCGAAAATGGATGACTTTTTGGTCCCAATAGTTTTTTTGTTGTATTCCCCACGTTCCCCCCCACTTACCTCGGCTTGTGGAGTTGTCGAAACGGGAGATGCAGTGCTGATTGCACATGCACCCACCAACACGATCGCTAACGCTCGTATCCAGTGTGTGCGTAGCATTGTGACGTCGTATCGTGGCCTCCTCTATACTGGAGTTCGCGAGTGCAACTGTGCGCGATCAGGGAGTTGTTGTTTGGCAGGTTGGCAACTAATTGCTGTGGCAGTATAATCGCGATCGTGGCGGTCCGCTTTAGTCCAACATCTAGATTCTGTAACGATAAGGGAGAGGGAGAGAGAGAGAGAGAGAGGACTGCCGTGAATGAAAAGCTTGTTGCGTGTTGACCGTGAGTGCATGTGCGTGAAGGGTGTTGGTAGGGAATTGGATGGCTTTTCCCACTAGTAAACGCACACACACACACACCCCTAGCTGTCAGAACATGTAATGAAGTGATCAACTGGAGAAAAAGTGAGCAAAACGGCTTCTTTTAATGCGGCTAGTTTTTCCCTTTCGATCCAATATTAGACGATCGATGATGGAGGATGATGGTATAGAAAAAAAATCCTTCCAACAAATGCATTACCCATGCAAGGTAAACCGTTCTAAACAACGTGTTCACCCTCGAATTGCGCCTTCAGTGGTCGGTACTGTCCACAGTAAAATTGGAATATATTTTAGCTACACAAGCATCACACACGACACTCACAGTGCAACTAGCGAAGGCCACTTCAATACACCTTCCCGTACAAATAGAGAGGCACACAAACCCACGAACACACACAGAAACTGGGATGGCAATTTAAACGGGAGCAGTCGACGTACATCTAATTGCTTCCAACCATGACCATACAGATGCTATGGGGTTTTTTCACTGGGTCGGGAAATTGCTGGAAAATTGAAGCAAAATTTCCGATCCCGATTAAACACTTCCGGCCACAACATTGCCTGCCCGACGGACGGCAGGGTTCGAGGATGTACTGTGTAGGGCACACCAAAACAAAACACACCCGAAGCCTCGATGTTTTGTTTGGATTAGATCGCATTATCAACACGCGTATCAAACCATGTGGGGCAACCGAGTGAGACTGCCGGTGGTCAAGGTTTTTCTTCCGTTCTGTAAGCAGGCGGAAGTTGACATCGACATTCATCGGTCGGCTGCAGTCGATCAGATAAAAACGCACCCGGTGCGATCATCGGCTCGCTTAGCAGGTGTGTTGCATTAGGTCGGGTTGGAAGTTTTTTTTCAAAGCCATCAAAATTACTCGTCCACACTGACCTCGTCTTGCGAGGGATGTGTGTTTTTTTTCACAACTCACCTACACATAACCACCTGAACGTGTGAGTGTTGTCCAATTCATGCGTACCGTTGTTGCGCTATCTTATCGGTGGCTCGGGAATGTGTAGAGCTTGCGAAATGGAAAGCCTCACCTACACGAAAATGAGTCCCGATAGGCATTCTTGCTATCTAATCTATTCTAAAGTCTGGTGGTTAGTATCGCAACTATGCAAACAGTTCGCTTCGCGACCATGATGTACAGGTACGGTGGATGTTGTGTTTTTTTTTGCTGTGAGTGCTATAATAAGAGCGCTGCTTAAAATAACATTCGCGGGAGTTTTGACTAGTTTGAACGCAATAGTTTTAACATTGTTTTTGACATTGTCGTGTGAAATAGCGACTTTATACAACCAGGTTTAAGCTCCTTTTGGTTGAAAATCAACATATGCATGTCATTATACTTAAAAAAAGATATCAATACTTCACTACGCTTCATCAAGAAACTCTGAGCGGCGTAACTCGCACACATTGTACCGGTATACGTTAGAATTCCGATCAGTAAAAAGGGTGATTGGAAGATCTTACAACCGATTTATTGCAGTGCCACTGCTGGCCCCAGACACTGGCGTAACTTCGATTCGGCATATTCACACCACCCATAAGCAGTAAGGAAAAGAAAATAAAATCTCACTTCAATGCCCGGTAATGAGTTTATTTGCATAACGCATTGCCCCCTAAAGCGGCTGATCTTGCTTTTGTTTGCAGAGAAAAAGGGGTAAGAACGATCTGCCATTGCGCATGCAAAGGGAGACAAAGAAACAACAATTAGCCGCTGTCAACACAAACATCACAAACACACACACAACAGTGAGAGACCACTTGTCACTAGTCCGTCATCTACAGTGCGCAGACAGTGCAAATCTCCTTCAGGCCGGTACTACTCTTGACCGTATGTCGTGTGGTTCGGTGCGTCGATTCCACTTGACACTCGCCGATTCCCCCAGCTTGGAAGATGATCCATCGCCGAACGCATACAAAGAACCCGACACGACTACCGGGAATGGAATAAATTATTTTGCTAATTCCGTGTAAAAAATTATCTTCACGTCCACATCGAATTGGAGGTCGGCCTGTGCCTGTGTGCGTGTGTGCTTTTTTGTGTCGCAAAACCTTCTTCTCATCGAGGCGTAGAGATATGAAGTTGAAGTGGTTAGTGGCCCCAAGACCTGGACCCTGACGATGTAAGGGCCTTTACCCATCTCGGGCCGAATTAAACCCCACTGCGAAGGACGTCAGCAGCTCGGTTCAGATTTCGGAATTCCAACCGTGTCCCAACTTCCAGCCCAAATGCGTACCAACACCCGAAGATGTCTGCTTTTGGTTTCGGTTGTGCCACGGTTTGTAGTTGTCGGTGGGCATCGCAGCAGAGCATCGTCCTGTACGGTACGGTTTGACCGTGACGTACACTTGTCAAAAAAGGCACACTCGGAAGCACGGCCGGCACCGGGAGGATCAAGTTTTCCAGTCACGGCCGACACGATCCGATGTCGTGAACCATATTTAGAGTATCATTAGCGAAAAACCTGCCCCAAGCTAGTTCGGTTTCGGTTCAAGGAAGTAACGGCGGGACTCTTCGGCCGGTCTAAACGCAACCCCAAGGGCACGAAAGGGCTACACAATATTCAAATTGATCGCTCGCGACTGCGTCAGGTGGAATACTAAACGAAGTGCGGTCTGGGAAATAGAAAAAAGTAGATGAGCGTGAGATGAGACCTGATGCTGACGGTGAGTGAGATTAGTCATGCGAAACCGGTGCACCGTGCCGATCCGTATTGCGATCTTGCGTGAGCGGAAACATCGCCCCGAAGCATGCATGGAATCACACGCACGGTCACGTTTTGTGTGATAAATCGCACCAGCACAGTAGACATGCAAAGTAGATTCCTCGGTGATCTTCACTCGCCGTATGCGGCGAATTAGAATCGGACGAGTGTTTTGAACTGTAAGAAAGCGATCATGTTTTTTTCTCACACGAACCGATCCCAAATAATAACACCTAGGTTGACGATGTTTCCAACCGACTTTACGCGTACGATTAATCACACATCACACAAGCTATCATCAATCGCTTGGGGCGTCGCAAAAGCCCATTACACCGGCCCGTAATGAGATTAACGAATGCAGTTTGTTTACGCCGCGTTCGCACCTGCATATGGCGGGTGTGAAGGTGCATTTGCTCCACTCGAGGTGGCACACCACCGTCAGCACCGTTCCCACGGGGGCCTGTGAGAAGGCGAGAATTTATCAAAACAAAATCATTCCAACAGCCGCCGGGGAAATGTAACTTGCTTTTGTGTTTTTGTTGTGTATTCGAGTAAGGAGACTCACTTCTAGGTAGAATGGGGGATTGTTAGGAGGAGCAGGTAGTTTGTAAGACGATGCTTAACAGAGTTCGGTCACAGAACAACGTGGATAGGCATAAAAACAACGTCTAGAAAAACGATAGCAACATGCTTCACCGTGTTTTATATGTTTGTTTGTTCGTAGAGCGTAAGGATTTGGTTTCTCTTTTTTTTTCGAGTTTCAAATATGTTTGGGTCTCTCGCTATAGTAACGGCTGTCGTTAGGATATATTTTTCGGGGTTTCTACGCGCCTATACATTGGTGTACTTTATATTGTTCTTGAGTTCTAGTTCAGCGAATGAGGGACAATTGTTTCTATTTGATTTTCATGCATCTCCTTAACAATGCTATAAAGTTGCACAGCAGTACAACCCCAACCAGTGTGGCTAAAACTTGGTTGTCTGATAAGAGAGTGCGCTCGTGCTTATATTATCTCACCGCGTTTGTTTAAATAGAATAGCAACGAATGAGGTTATCGTTGTGAAGGTGCAGTGCAGATTGCTGATTGTGGTCATTCCATCGAGTCCACGCTGTCCCATAGCTATTAGAAACCGTTTTCTTCGAATGTCTCACTCCAAACCATTCCGTACGGCTCCGGACTTCCGTAACTCTCATCGAAAGCGTCACAAAATATCGGCTTTCATGTCCAATCGAATTATGGCAGCCATTCGGAATGCACGATTCATTTGCATGCTCTGCCGTACCAAAACCACTGCCCATTGGCAATGACAGTGGCAGCGTTATAATATCGCACGTAACAAAGGTAAACGCGCTTGCAACAAACGCACCACCAGCAGCCATGTTCCCGATTCTATCCCTTAGCGCAATTGCGTTCGGTGACAATTTGTCGCCACGCACGAACGATTCCGATACGTTGACGGGTTTGACAGATCGATCGTCGCCCGGCGGGCGGGCGCGCGCTCGCTGATGATGAAACGATTCGTAACGAATTCACGGATAAAGTACCAAAAGAGCAGGTTAGATGGTTAGCCCACTGTGAAACAGAAGAGTTTGCCAACTTTTCGGTTCCAGTCGATCACACAAACGCGTTGAGTTGTTGCAATTTTGGAAGTTTGTTTTGTTTGGCGTTTTGTTTTTGCGCGAACGAGATCACCGCCACTCACGCTGGCAGCACTGATTTTAGATTTTTGCGAAGGTAGACAAACCATCACTCACTCTGTACGCACGTGCTTTTCGTTTGCTTTCTTGCGCTCCGGAAGCGACGAACTCACCGTTCGTCGATGGAGCAGCCCGGTGGACGGTATGAGTCACGGTGCGTTACCCTGAACTGGGCACTGGAAGCGATAGCACTAACGGGCTGGCGACACTGACCACAACTACACCAGATTACTGATTCACTTGTTTTATCTTTAAAACATGCACCCACACAGTTACGAACACATACACGCACAGCAACACACACACGAGGAGCGACCACGAGGCAGAGTAATGGCGGCAGGGCACAGAGATTTTAAGTTAGGGCTCCGAAATAAAATGTCGTACCAGAAACTGGCGCAAACGAAAACAACATCAAACAATCACGATTCGAGGCAGTAGCAGTGTGTCTGCTTCCCTTCAGCCGCCGAGTTGCGTGCAGAACACGGCGTACTATTGTGTCCTAGCCGGGAGCTGGGTGTACCTGCCGGACGTTGAATATGGGGATTTGTTGAAACCAAAGCGAAACTGTACGACGGACAGCCACGGAACACGCGACACGACTACTGGAACGGCACGGCACTCACCATCTATTGAAGCTCGATAACGCGGAGCGCAACATATTTATAAAAGAAACTCTCGGGCCGCGGTGAATGTTGTGCGCGGCCGGTGCGGTGAGTGCATACCATGGCGAGAGAACCGAACGAGCGTGTGAGATGAGAAAATGAAACGGGCACTGTGCACTGTGGGACGATGCGGCTCAAATCGAAAGTCATAAATGATTTGAGTCATTGATTATTGAGTGTTTTTTTCGAATTTGTTTTATTTCAAACCATTTATATCTTAATTTAGCTAACAAGGATATGTTTGAAATAAAGTGATGTTGTTGCACTCTCTTAAAATTAATAATATAAATACATTGGGGCGGCTCGGTGGTAGATGCGACTTCGGCACCGGTCTTCACACGGCAGGATCGAGGTTCAAGTATCATCTGGGCCTTTCTCTCATAGTGAGGACTGACTATCCAACTATGCGGTAACAATAAGTCTAGTAAGCCAGAAATGGCAGACATGACCTAAGAGGTCGTTAGGCCAAGAAAAAAGGAGAAGACTTTGAACAGAGTTTTACTAGTATTTTTTTGTTTGAGACCAAATATTTTCATTGTAGAATTACAGCGATGAGATTTTGTGATATTTGAATGAGTTGATTTTATTTTAATTATATAAAATCTCAAAATTAGCTACACAAAAAGTAATTATTAATATGTAAATAAGTGTAAGAAATTTAACTATAAAAATTTTGCTATTCTCAACGCAAACTGTAAAGTATTGGTCAACTGTGACGTTTAAATTTCAGCTTCTATTCATGTTTTTAAACATCTTTTCATCAATCTCTCGAATAAAATTTCGACGTTCTTAATAAAATCTATGAAATTCCATTGTAAGTTGGTTTATTTATCTGATTGATTTTTTTATTTTAGCCACATAAGTTGTTCCTAAAATAAAACATTGTAAATTTTATACTAAAGAAATATCCCTCTAGATCTAACCATGCTATGATTATTTTTTCATGTGTTCTATCACGTGTGAATCATGAATCAGACAAAAATTTGCTAACAAGATAAAAATCCAAGTATAAAGCCAAAAAATCACATAAGTTCAATTGTTAAAAAATACACAGTTTCATTTAACAATTTGTTTAAATTATATTTAAATTTACTACAATGGGTCTTTAACCTTCCTTGAACTATTACTGAAAATGTTAACCATCACATATTGTTATACCACCCCATAGTTCATAGCGTTACACCGAATCGTGATCTCAGGTCTTTTTTATTCGTGTGAGAGTAGTGAGAAATTGAATATCGCTTGCATAGCCTTTGTTTATCTCCCTTTACACACAGTGAAAACAAAACAGTACGCCGAACACAAAGTGAGATGCAAAGCAACGGCTGCTATCGGTGAGACATCGGTGAGTAGGTACACTAGTAGTGAGAATTTTAACGACTCTTTTCACATTCACCTTGAGCCACGAGATTCCCTCATCTCGAGCGGTTGACACATCGGTGACGTCATGGAGAGAATCAAACCACCGAACGGGTGGTTTATACATGAAGCCTCGGGCAAAAATTGAGGAATGGTGAAAATTTGACAGCATGGAATTACCCTGCGCTGAGTGATGCATATCGGACAGGTGTGATAAGCGTTGTGACAGCTTTTCGTACAGTTGTTTGGTATGCAAATCGATAGAAAACAGAGCGCAATGTACCTTAAACAACTTCAAAAGGGCCTGTTGCATTCCGTCAATTGTTTGCTGACTGTTAAAAAATACATAAAATAGAACAGAAGTAGTAAAAAACTTCGCTCGGTCTCTAAGCGGGCTGATGCTATCAGTAGTTTAGCTGTGCTGGCTAGAAAGTGAAGATCACAAACAAACAAAGGCTCATAAATCATCCATTCGCGTTCGATTCTCGAGACAAAACAGGTGAACGTTGGAGATATTGGTGCATCTTTCCGCTACACTGCACCGGATACGTGGTTCATTCTTTTCCCATGCATCATCGGGCACGCAACAGTTGGAGAGCATTGTATGGGTTCCGAAATGCTTTCTTTTACTTCCCTCTTAAGAACATGGTTCTTGCCGGGACACATGGTTCATTATGGGTTCTTGCGAGTTGTCGCGATCGTTCAATAGAAGAGTGTCCTTGCATTGTGAGTGAGGTGTTTTGTTTGAACAGTTATCCTTAGAGTGGTTCCGCATGCATTGAACCCTGGCGCACGATCTTAAGTACGTGACGGGAGAAGCAGATCAGCAGATGAATGCTTCCCGGAGCGGGTGATTCATTTGGACTATCTAAAACTCAAACCCAATGCATTGAAATTCATAACTCGTCGACCAATTAAAAGGAAAGACACTGAATCAAATGCGAGCGATTGGACCATCGTTTCCACTTAAAGCATGAGAACGGAGAACATGCCGAATTTTGTCTAGGGTTTTACCCAAGTGCAGGGAAATGTATTAACTATGCCGAAATTAATCATTCTGTTGGAACACTTGAGTTTCGATCCAGAACTTCTTTACTCAAATAATGGGAGCAGTTTTTCTTATTATTATGAAGACAAAGACAAATGAATCATTAAGACACAATATCACTTACATCCAAAAATAACTCATAAGAAAATGAAACTAATCAAAATTACAACAATAGAAACAAAGAAGTAGACCCAAGAAAATAGTACATTAATTTAGATGTACCAAGAAACTGCGAAAAGACAAAAATTTATATTAAAAAGAATAGAGATAAAACACAAATATAAAACAGTAACAAACAAAACAAGCTAATATTATTAATCAGAGCACATTTGAGCTTAACCTCAGTGTTTTTAAGGTCGGGATGTGATTTCTGAAACAAAAAGACAAGACAACTAATAAAAAGCTGCCAAACAGAGCTATTCCTTTTTGACACTCGTACGCATTGCAGCTAATTAGCATCAACCTGATTCACGGTAGCTTCACAAGATACACACACACTCGGCCAACGACAAAGTACTCGTAAAACTTGCCAAGTTCATGTCGTAAAAGACTTCAGGGGTGCATCTGTTGCGGTGTTTTTGTGAATGCCTGAAGCGACCTGCGGACACGTTCGGGCTGCGTATGCACATGTGCCCGTGATCTGATCAGATGCGATAAAAGTCCAATAAACAGCATACGCTGCTGCTTAAGAAGCGGACCATATACATGTTGCCTTGCTTCCGGTTGTTAAAATTAAGGCGAAAATATATTGTAAGATGTAAATCTTCGCGAAATGTTGTAAACACCAGTTCAACCAAAGTGACATGGGAAGCCATTTCCCTGGGTCAAAACTGACCCGTGATAAGCGGTAGTGTCGTTGCTCCGCCATTTTAGAAGGATCAGCAGAATGCGTAATAAATAACTGCAAGGTTCCTCACCAGCCGGGAAGTGCTGTGTGCTGTAAAGTGCATTAGCACCTAGACAAGAGTGCGCCCCGTTTTTTCTTTGCTTATTAATCCACCAAGTTGTGCGAATTCTTACAGCGTTCCAGCAGTCATTTAATTGCTGCCCTCGTTCCACCAGCTGCTTGGGAGTGTAAATGTCAGTGAATTCGATATGCACTCACGTCCTCCGGTGGGGTGGACGTCAAGAGACGGAGGGAGAGAGAGAAGTAAGGGAACTGATTTGTTGGTTTATCGCCGCATTGCTCTCATGGCTTCTTTATTTCTAATCTTGATGCACACATCCTTTGCCACGACTATGGGCATGGCGGGCAGATACACCCGCCGGATGGAATGTCTAATGCACTCGGTGCTGGGCCGACGACTCGCAGACTGGGCACGCGCCATCCTGACCTCAGCTGTCGATTTGAATTGCTTAATTAATTCGTTCCGTTGTTAATTGTTTCGCACCAGCGACGACATTTAGCCGGACGGTTGGCGTCTCGCCACGGCATTCCGATCGGCTCCTTACTCATCGACGGGCGAATCGGACAGGTGCCGGAAGTCGTCGGTCTCTAGCAGCGGTCAAGCTGATCGGTACGAATGCGGACGGTGCCCTGCTGGAAGACGCTGTAATCGTCGGCAGAGTTCATTTGGAAGACGAGAAGCTTCTCGGCCGCTAGTGGATGCCAGGCCCCGAATGTACACCCGAGGTTCAACTGTGGAAACGGGTATTGAACGGGTGTGTTTTAATCGAGTGTGGCCAACAATAGGCAGGAACTTACTTCGTCATCGTAGTAATGACACAATCCGTTCATGCGAGTACTCGGGATGTACTCCACCACGTCTATGTACCGGCAAACTGGCATCAGCAGTCCCAGACCTTTCAAGATTTTAAAGGAAATAAGCGATTTCTACAACTCTGGAAGTTTAAGTTGGTGAGTACCGTACCTATAAACCCGGATGTTGGTGGATTTTTTCGTATTGGTGTTGGCGTTAAGTCTTGCAGTGCGGTCCACGCTCTCCAGATACTGCGTGGATCGATGATGTGAAAGTTTGACTGGGGATGATTGCTGCGGAACTTTTTAAAGTTTTCAAACAGATTAAAGTCCGGTGTTGATAGCCTGCAAGAAACGGAAGCATATTGAAAACCGAGAGTTCTTCTTGATGTGAAGCATCTCTTACCATTCGGAGAGCGATTGATCGTATTTGCCCGGGTCCCAGGCAGCAATCGTGACATTCCGGAACAGCGGTGCTGTCAGCAGCCGATATTCGGGCTTTGTAACGACCTGCGAGTTTACCACCCGGATGGTTGTCTTCGAACCAACGTCCGCTTCGAACCCTTCCGTCGGTGCATGGTTAAACCGCATCACGATGTCGTGCTCGTCGATGAACGAACCAAGCTGCGATCGTTTCAGAGAACCCGCACTGGCAACGATGACACAGCTCCCGTTCGTAACGTTCCCGAATAGTGGTGTCGTGGGCAGGTAGCTACCAATTTCGTTCCACGTAAACGGAGGTTCCTTCCAGGACAGTACACGCACATTTGCCCTAACCATCCGACAAACGGGACTTGCGACCGGTTCGAGCGGACGGCCATACCGAACCTGATAGTGATCACCGTCTGTGAACGGTTCTTTCAGTCGCTTCCGAAGTTCGCCAATGATTTTCGTTCTAAACAACACCGTCCGATTGATGCAGTCAGCAGTTACCGGTTCGCTGCAACGGTACCGATTAAGGTCGAACAAAAAGTTGGATGTTTTCGTTAGGCTGAAGTGCGGTCGTATCCGGGGCGCATCGTGATCCTTCAGCCAGAGGGTAGGCTTTTCATCGCTGGATGAAACCGATTTTTGTGTTTTTTCGGTGGAGTTGTGCTTGACGTAAAAGACGCTGCGTCGCTCGAGAGCTTGCACCACTGGAGGATTGCAAAAAAGGAGATTCAATGAGTGCAATCTGATGCGTGTTCATTTCTGGTTTTACTTACATGTGCAAGTGAGTATGAAAATTGTGTAAAATTCCATTATCGTCCTCATTTCGGGTTGATTTCTAGGGAAGGTCCTTCTTTAATCGTACGCTAATTGTTCCTAAAAACACCTTTTGTTAAGATAAAGTTTTGATTTAGTTAACACATTTTGAGAGCCGACTTAATCAATCAAATAATATCTGTGAACAAGCAGAACAAATATAATACAGTGAATAAACAATCCAATCAGTCGGTATAAAAAGAAAACCCCTAAATGTATGCAATACGCATCACCCGGTCGGTACATTTGCTTTTGTCGTTCAAATGCTAAACAAACGCTTCGCTATCGTTCTTATGAAAACAAGTCGCAGCATTACTGTATTTGACGATGAATTTAGAATAAAAATGAATCCTTAATAATTGTTTCATAAAGTAAAACAAAACAAATAACACATATTTCTTACAATACAACATCCATACGCATTTACCGCTTCTTGGCTACTTTACTGGGCAGTGTAAAAGCTATATGCACCGTTCTGTTACTAATTTCTTCCCGTCTAGCTATCACTACCATCTTTCCAGTCGGCGACACCGAAAAACACTTCCCGCACGACCAACACAACACTTCACGGCCGTTCTCATAGTACGGAGGCAGCACACCACAATTACTATTCCTGAAATTCACTGTCAACAAGTGTAAATTGTTATGTTTACACCGACGTAAACGATGTCTAGCCCACACCGATGGACCGAGATAAATGAACAATCGGGCTCGTCAAATCCAGCACAAATACGCCCTGGCTGTCAGTGTCCGTAGTGCGCAGACGCTTTTCCTTTCCACCGGGGGATGTGTTGTTTCTTTTTTTGGGCAAAAATGTTGAAGAGCAACAGCTTGTAACCTACCTCACCTAGCTTTAGCGTGGTGCTGGAAGGTATTACAAAAAAAAAGTTGGACTATCTAGAATGTCTAAGGAGAGTAACAAAATTTTATTAAGTTTTCGTTTAAGAAGTAGAGTAAATAACACAAAAAAGTTTATAATTGCTCTACAAATAGTATGAAAAATTGCCTTACGAATTCATTAATAATAAAAATCATTAAAACGATGAAAAATCTTACAGGAATGAAACAAAACAGAGCTCAATGATGTCTTACATAGAGAACAAGAAAATAATGAAAATGATTGGATAAGTCTATATTATTAAACAGCAAAGAGCCTAATAAAAAGGTGAAATAATTCCGATAATATAAGACGAGAAGAAAAATAAAGAAAAAATAACCAATACAAAAAGAATAAGAAGAAGGAGAATAAAAACAGAAAACAAAAACAAGGGAAATAAGTGAAAGATAAAGAATATTAAGAACATTTGAAGAATGAAAAGAAAGTAATTGCTGAAAACATAAGAAGAATTTAGATAAGCAACAGAAGAAGAACATCATGTTAACAGGCTGAATAAGAACCAAATATATGTGTACATATATCCAGTGAGCATAGCCGAACTAAGTGACAAACATTGTTCTAACTAGGAAAATACAATAGCTAAATATACTTTTTCCAACAAAACAAAAGAAGCATGTATACCAAAAATAATAAAATCCATCAAAACCTCATAAACAAACTCATTTTAAACAGTACACTTTAAAACATTTAGAAGAACAAAAAATAACGATTGTTGCAATACATACATATATGCCATAAGCTTACCGTAGAAACGTTCAGCAAAGAAACAAAAGCATACACCTTGTCAGTTTAATTTATTTTCATGTTGTAATTCATATATTATCTTTATTCTACGACTTTCTACATAGTGAATTCATTAAATTCTAGTTAGCTTTCTTCGTACAGAGAATCGTGAATTAGATTATACCTACTCGTTACGATTTACTATGTCACAATTGTACAAGTACCCATGTTTTGTTTACCCACGTCCCGTAGTTCTCTGTCTCTGTGCTCTCGCTATGGTCGCCGGCTATTGGGTGTGTGTGTCTGTATTTGCTTTGCGTTTTGAGTACCGTTGCTCGTATCGTAAGTCTACATGCGGCTTCATTGCGTTACCCACTAACTGTCGCTAACTGTCGCAAAACGCGTAACGCTTACGCTTCGTATCCGTGTGCTTTAGAGAGTTGGTAAAGTGTTGTGAGAGGGTAGGGTTTTGTTTTTCGTAAACATTACAGTATAAGAACTAGTACACGATAGCCGGTTTCGTAAAGGGTATTACGCTTTGAAAATGCTGTGTGCACAAAGTTTCTTTTCGTTTGGATGGGTGCGCGTTGTGATTTGTGTGATTTGTTGTATTGAGTCATTTAAATCCTACCATCTTTTTGTTTTTTCTTTCACCCTCCGCTCGTTTTCACCCTGGTTGAGGTGGTCAGTGGTGAGAACGATACGCTTTACGAGCCTTCCAGCGCCATCTTTGCCCCTAGTAAAATTACCTAAAAGCAATGTTTCATTTTAACAATTTTCTTCGAAATCCACGCCCACCGAACTGTTTTCTTGTGTTTCGTTTCATTTTCATTAGCATTAGGGTTAAGTTTTTTTGTTGTTGTTGTTTTTTGATTAACATTTTTCCTGCCTCTCGTATTACCATTTTCTACCATTCATTTCCTTCAAAGGGTTGTGTGTGCGTGTGCCGTCCGGGAGAGAAACAATGGGTTTTGCACTGCGCCACATCAAGTGTAGCCAACTGAACCGATCGGTATCATTATGCCGGTCGATCGGAATCATTAACCTATCGCCACCACACACACACACACACACCACCATTAACTTGTTTGTTCTTAGCGACTGTTTATTGTTATTATTAGCTTACTAGTACACTCCCATAATGGCGCCTTAGTATTTCAGTACTACAAACAGTGTGATGAGTTAGGTACGCTAAACACTATTATTAGCTCGTGCATCGGTACGGGCACCCAACACAGCACACGGCACTCGCACAAAAGGACGCACTATAACATACACACTAACACGTAAGTTTTTTTGTTGTTGTTGTTTTTTGATTAACATTTTTCCTGCCTCTCGTATTACCATTTTCTACCATTCATTTCCTTCAAAGGGTTGTGTGTGCGTGTGCCGTCCGGGAGAGAAACAATGGGTTTTGCACTGCGCCACATCAAGTGTAGCCAACTGAACCGATCGGTATCATTATGCCGGTCGATCGGAATCATTAACCTATCGCCACCACACACACACACACACACCACCATTAACTTGTTTATGTTCTTAGCGACTGTTTATTGTTATTATTAGCTTACTAGTACACTCCCATAATGGCGCCTTAGTATTTCAGTACTACAAACAGTGTGATGAGTTAGGTACGCTAAACACTATTATTAGCTCGTGCATCGGTACGGGCACCCAACACAGCACACGGCACTCGCACAAAAGGACGCACTATAACATACACACTAACACGTAAAAGAAAAAACGGTTTTCGTAACGGATAACATATGACGGTTACCAAAAAAGCAAACGCAGAGGCCTTCCCGCTTCCGTTACGTATGCTACTAAACATCATCCTGGTTTTGGGCTTTGTTTTGTGTTTTGTTGTTGTTACATTACTTGTCTCTCGTTTTCCAATTTCACTATAGGCAACTATCCATGTTAACTATTAAATACAATTCAACATACCATCTACTACTTGCTAGTGTTACAATTCTTCAACGGGGACCGGTTGGCGCTTCCTTTTTTTATGTCTGCTCCTTTGCGCCACCATTGTCGCATTGTGCTTCGGTTTATTACTTCCTTACGGTGTGTTTAAAGTGTTAAACTGGTTTTTTGCAAGTTTTCATACAGTTTCGTGTTGTTCGGAAGTAGTTCTAATAGTTTTTTTACTTGTGTTTTCATATTTTCTTTGTTTCATTAACCACTATTCAATATTGTGAAGCCTTGGAGACTCTTACACGAACAACAAATATGGCCGTACGCAAGAAGATGCTGTTACATGCACAGACATGACAGACTGTTTGACTAGATGACGGTTGGTTCGCAACTAGTGTGAACCATTACCTTTTTTCTTCGTAGATTTGCTTTCCTTGTTCACTTGTGTTACTTTTTTTCTGGTTTTACTTCACTTTTTATCACAACTACTTTTAAAATATTATGTATTGCGTTTTAAGGCCTAATATAGTTCTTTTGTTGTTTTTGCTGTGCTGTTTACTCTGTTAGTCAATTTAAACTCTTGTGTTTGGTTTAACTTCTTACATTATGTTTTCCCTTCTCAGTGGATGTTTCAAATGTTACTATGTTGAGGAAGTTCTGGAGCAATCGGTCGCAACAGCATTGTGTGATGTGAGTTTCTAACGATCGCCCGAACTTCTGCATCATTTGTGTCTGAAGTACAAGAGAGTTAATTTGCATTTTTAACGTGCATACAGTTTACACTTCTAGATTGAAGAAGCAGTTGCACACGTCTACACATAGAGGACATTTCCGTTTTAAACGTGAAACTTGTTTTGATACACATCAAAACTAATGGTTTGTAACAAAACATTGAGTTTCTGTTTGAGTAGACTTAAACTTGGATGGTTTCTTTAAGGAAGAACAAAGTCAAGAATGGATTAAAAACATAATAATGGTTTAACTCGGCTCTTTCCCCTTTCAGCATCACTGAAAACCGAACCGAAACTACTGTTGTGTACATCAAACTGCATAAGACATTAAACAGACAGACCAGCTGCTTGTATTGTCTTTTTGCTGACTTTGTTTCGCGACGTGAGGCGTTGTTTGTTTTTGTTTTGTTTAAACCTAAATGTTTATTTTGTTTCATTTTGTTTAGTTCAATGTGTTTCCCCCTGGTTGCCACACGCTACTGTCGACTGGCTACGATAGTTTGATAAACAGATCAATGGCAGTTTCGCTTCTCATTCCTAACAATGGTTCCAGTTAACTTTTATCCTGCTCGATACCGAATCGTCTTCAACGGTTAGCTTTGCTCAACCTTTTGTCTGGCCTGATCAAGCAGTTTGTTCTCCTTTTTTTTGTTTGCATAAAATGTGTGTTAGTTGTGTTAATTGTTAAGTGTGATGACTTACAATGCAAGTGGCACAATGCAGAGCTAGAGTGGTGGAATTTTAAGAGAATAGGGTTGAGAATTATAGAATAAAGTGTATAAGAAGGAGAGTGAACATTAATAAGACAATACAGCACGGTGCAATAGAAATGCAAGGTTACAATGTTTGTTTGCCAGTTTTAGCATTCAGAAAAAGGAACGAGACTTGGGAAATGTTGAAATAAGAGAAGTGAAACAAAACAGCAGGCAAAAGTGGAAGCAAATAGGATAGTAAGACAGAAAAAAGGAGATAAAGGAGGGCCAAAACTAAGATTAAATGAAAAAATTACATTCGTGAACATTCTGCGTACATGCTAAAACACACACGGATAGAGCGAAAAGGAGAGAGAATAAGAGAGAGAGAGAATACAGACACACGCACATACAAAAACACACACACACACAGAGTGAAGGTTCTAGAAAGGTAGGGTTTCGGTGTACTGTTGTAAATGAACCGAGGCAAAAGAAAACAAAACCAAACACTGTTCATTTTCGGATATTAATACTTTATTCCTTTCCTTTTTCTTTTTATTAGTTTTTGTTTTTTGTCCTTTTTTTTTGTTTTCGCTAAAAATCATAAACAAATCATAGACTTTAATACTTTCATGTTCTTGTTTGTTCTTCTTTCGTTTCTTCTTCTTCTGCTTTTCCTCTTGTTACGCTGCTCCATTTCCTTCTTCCTGTTTTCAACTTATTTCGCTTGCCCGATGCCGATGCCGAATCGGTTCTAGTGTTTTTTTGTTGTTGTCTCTGCTTACTTTATTTATCGCTTATCCCTTTCGCTTTGTTTTACACGTTACGGCGTTTGGCGAGAACGAGTTTGTTTTAACGTGTGTGTGTGTGTGTTTGTTTGTTTGTTTTGTATTTGTGTATACGGTGCCATGCGCCTTCTACCAATTAGTTAATCATTAGTTAAACTAACTGATTTTCTGCTGCTGTTTTTTTCGGTTTTTCTGTTACCCATTCTCAAATGCACTACCTTGGTTGGCAAGTGTATGTTTGATCGTTTTTCGTTTGTTTTTTACTTGTTCATTCTGCTGGTTGTGTTTGTCCGTGTGGTTTGGTGAATGTGTACTCGTTATATTTACTATGTAATTTTTAAATTCTATTAACTCGTGTGTTGCTTTGTTTTTTCATCTTTTTCGATTCTTACGTAACACGTCACTTCGTTCTGTTTTTTTTCTTCTGTGTCTTCTATAGTTTTTAATTAATCGATTAACTGCTTGCTTCCTAATTATGAACAGCACATTAAACAGAACCCTTTTCTTGTTTCTTGTTTCGCTTAAACTATATACAAACAATTGATAAGCTTCACAATAATCCAAAATTAAACGGTGTGTGTGTGTGAGTTTGAATTGTTTTTTTCTCTTCTTTTTGCTAGTATCTAGCGTTTTGTTACATTTGCTTAAAATTGGTGTGTTTCATTTATCTAGTCTCAGCTATGTGATTGTGTGTGTTTGTGTGTTTCTGTCCGAGTGTTTTGTTATCATCAAAGAGTTACTGCTGTGATTGGCAAACTGAGTTTCGCCAGCTTCATTTGCTACATTTGTTCAACCAGACTCATTCAACCAGAGTCGCCACTACCCAGTACGTAACGTAAACGCAAAATTTCACCAGGAAACAAACACAATAATTCTATGCGCTAGCTCAACAAAGTTCAACAATGGTCGTGTGTGGAAATATGGATACAACAATCCTACAGCGGCGTACAGCAGTAGAGTATAAAGTGTCTGAAAGATGCAACAGCAGAATTGTACCAGGCCGGATCTAGCGGAGCAGATGGCAGAAACGAAACGAAGCGCGTGCATAAAGCTGTTCATAACTGTCCGCATACTTTTGCTAGTGGTGCGCATGCCTTTGTAAGGCCATAACATTTGATGTTTTCTTCTTGTTCGTTCTGTCGCGCGTGCCCCGCGTTCGCAGATTCGCGTGCAGCGCTCCCGTGTACACCGGTGTGCTCGGTGTATAACAATGTTTGTCGTACGTGTCCGTACGGTGCAGTGTGTTTGGAGTGTGTTGCTGTGCAATTGTGTGTGAGTGTTGATGTGGTGCGTGAAGTAGTGTTCGACTCGTTATTACTCTAACAAGGATCGCTAGGGATGAACGTGTGGGCAACCAGCGTGTTCCCCATGATCGAAGATCGCGTACGGCAATGTGTTTTTCGTACGAGTACGCGGGTTTGTTTATTATTCGTTTCGTTTCCGTTCCCGACGTTCGGATGCAGTGTGCGTCCGTTTGGAAAATCTTGGTACCCATACACATCGTCTTAATGCCATCCTATTCCTGCCGAATCCTTCGTTACCAGATTTCTACACTGCCAACGGCATGACACACTAACACCAGGTCTAACACACGCCTTCAACACTCAACATCCAACAGCCTCTTAAAACAATGCGGAACCATT
>KZ061543.1:941609-990362 GCA_002091835.1 Anopheles maculatus | reverse complement strand
TTCCCTCTCGCTCTCTTTCTCTCTCTCTCTCTCTCTCTCTCTCTCTCTCTCTTACAATGATACTGTTATGTGTTTTGTTTTTCGTGTTTCTGTAACCTTACCACTAACTCATTAAACACAATCGAACGAAATGATTTTCCACACCGGTCGCCGGTGCGCCATTTCGCTCCGCCAATGTGCCAATATTCCCTACAATATGAATTACTATATATTTGCCTATTGTCGTGTTTCTATTGTTTCATGGCACACTCACACACATACATACAGTATACACTCACACGCGTTCGCGGTTTTAGGATGCTTTAGTTTCGGGTTCGTCCGTTTAGAGCACGTATTGGGTGACGCAGATTTACGGGAGAAGGATGGGTGGGAGGTGACGGGAAGGGGGAAGGGGGATAATCAGGGGGCAGTAGTACTTTGGTGGCACTCATTTGCACAATTTCTATCGCAAGATTGTTGAGCATACTAGGCCGTAAACGAGACTTCATTTTTATCTACTCGTACATCGTTAGTCTGCGAAAGGACCACGGATCACCAGGAGGATACGAAATGCCATACTCCCAACAATGAAACGTTAAATTCCCGTTTGCTGAAATGTTTGAGCAAATGTGTCCCACCCCCCAGACAAACCTTCGTCGTCGCTCGGTTGTCGAATTTCTATGGTAAATGAATGAATGCTGTGAGCTCTGCTCGTCACCCTTTAGAAGGCCGTCATAGTAACGATCGTACTACGATCATCGAGTGTCCGAAAAAGATATGTCCGTAATGCACGGTTGTTGTTGTTGTAGTAGTACGTACAAATCTTACGTATATAACGAACGAACGTGCCCTTTCGCGGCATCAAATGCAGAACATGCGTTCAAATATGTATGGGCAAAAGGGATGAAAGGTTGACGTTTCCGTGTACTACGGTTGGAACAGTGGAGAAGCGTTTATTCCTTCTGGTCTGGTCGCAATTCTACCAGCTCGTGTGGTTCAGCCAGTTCCAGCTAAAAGATACACGAAATCATGATAATTTAGTTGGGGTTTCTGAAAGGGATATTGGTTTTCGATGCTTACATGGCCGTTGGCTTCGCCGGATAAATCTTTTTTCGACAGGGAGTTGACAAGAATCGTACCCAGGGCGTCGCACATAACGTTAATAGTCGTACGGAATCGATCGCTAATAAGAAAGTGAAAATTTAAAAGAGAGATTATTAGAGATTCTTGGCCAGGAAGGAGCAATACTTACAGCAGCCAATCAACGGCAATAATGATGGTAACATCCTCGGCCGGCAATCCTACAGTGTCCAGCACCATGACCATCGTGATAAGTCCGGCTTGCGGAATACCTGCCGCACCGATAGAGGCAGCCGTGGCAGTGACACTGTGGCGAAACGGATACGAACACAGTTTTATCACAAAAAGATCACAACATTTGACACCCCAGAAGACGTACCTTACGGCAACGATATGACCAAAAGTCAAATGAATATTACGTAGTTGAGCAATGAATAGCGCAGCGACGGCTTCGTACAATGCCGTACCGTCCATGTTGATCGTGGCACCAACGGGAATGACGAATCGCGTCACACGCGGATCAATGCCCATATTATCTAGGCAGCGGATCGTGATGGGCATCGTGGCCGAGCTGGATCCAGTACCGAATGCCGTCGCCAACACCTGACTCATCTTGCCAATGAATGGGAATGCCATCTTGCGCGTCGTGAGGAAAAAGATGACCGAAATTGTACCTAGAAGCAGAGCCCGAAGCAGGGATTACACATCCAATAGTCCACACACTAGCAGAATATCCCTGCTAAATCTTACCGAATCCATGCAGGAACAGTCCCAGCATCACAGTCATAAAGTACCAGCCGAGTTGTCCCAGCACCTCGACGAAGGACGCCATCTCGAGCAGTTTGGCCGCTACCAGAAACAGCACACCGATCGGTGAGATCCAGATAACCCACGAGGTGATGATCATCATCGCTTCGCTAAGCGTTTCGAACAGATTGAGCAGCGGTTTGCCCTTCTCGCGCATCTTGCCTATGCACGTGCCCAGCACTACGCTAAACATCACCAAACCGAGCACATTCGTACCCTCGGTAAACTCGGAAGTGATCTTGTACTGTGTCAAGGGAACTGTGAGGATGGTAGAGTTAGCACACAAGAAAAACGGATCACATTAATAGTTAACCATTTAAGTGCCAATAGTTTGCGCTTTGGAACAATTAGGTGCAAGCGTGTTTGGGATTTTCTTCCTGAAGGTCACCCCGTAAATTGATGGTAAACGGTTCGACGAGGCATCCCACTCGTCAAACCGCACATACGCGGGTAGATTACCCCTAAAATTGATATGACGGTGACAAGTGAACGTTTCCGCAATTTATTCTTTTCCCTTCGCTCTCGGTGGGGGGGAGACTCTCAGTAGGGCAATAGTGCGGTGTGGGACAGTGATTAGAAGCTCCATTTCGGCTCATCCGTTGAGCAGCGCGGCTTCGTGAGAGTTTCCTGCCACAGTTTAATTTTTTGTTTGATGTATTGGGACGGCACGATCCCCAAACGCGGGAATTCTATTTGTATTGCTCCATGTGGAGTTCACCACCAAAGCAAAAAGCACAAGGGGACGCATATGTGGATTCTGCGGATCTCACAGCTGTGCACTTCCGGTGCAAAATTCACTAGAATCTATAATCTATGGTGCCTAGGACACTGGATACACTTACCACCTGTAGCATTTGCTGGAGGGACAAGAATGGTTCGGAACTGCAAGAAAAAAAAGAGAGTTAATCAATATCTCAGGATAGGCATCAACAGTAGCAATTTTCTTACCTGGAACATCGTGGCCTGGATAATATTCGGTGGGAACAGATTTCTGCAAATAGAAGACGCAAAGATATCAGTATCCAGCTAGCCGAAATTCGCACAACAATTACCGACGGCATACCTTACGAGATCTAGTAGTGTGTCGGCCGTAAGGACCTGTCGCGTAGTGGCTTTACCGCCAATATTGTTCACCTCACGACCCGCACCGGGTCGGATCGTGCTGACCAGTATGATGCCCAGAATGACGGCACAGACCGTCGTGGTGAAGTAGTACACGATGGCCCGGAACGCGATCTTCTTCGACATGCTCAAATCCAACGAACCGATCGCACTGGTGATCGACGAAACGAGCAGTGGTACGATCAGACACTTTAGCATCCTGCAAAAAAACCGGTTGCGATATGTTGGGGTTAGCGGGTTACGGGTCCGTTTTTTTCTTGGGTGGATGGATAGGATTGGAACCCTACCGTAGAAACAGATCGCCCGGATACTGGATATACATCACCTCACGCTGTGTCCAGGGGTCGGAAGAATTCTTCAGCATCAGTCCGAGCGCTGTGCCACCGAACACACCGACCACGGTCAGGAAGGTAAGGAGGTTCGATTTCACAAACCGCTTCCATCGTGACGTTGGCCGTGCGCCTGTAGTCGCGTACGAGTTCGACATGTTCGCAATATCCTAGTTCCTGGAAGGTGGAGTAGATCTATCGGAAGAAACAATAGCAGAAACGAACAAAAACATCTGTCAGTGACATCTTTACCCAGCCAGAGTACGCACGAGGGAAACGATTAAATTATGATGACATCTTCGTATCGCGCTGCTGTCATATCTTTAGTACATCTCAGCTCCTGTAAACAATTGCTCGTGACATCTCGTGGAAGCATTTGCGTAGCGTTCCCTTATGGACATGGATTCGTTCGGGGATGCTGCGACGTTAGCAAAACAAACGATAACGAATCTCCTTGTACGGCGGTAGCTCAAGAAGCTCAAGATTAATTACATCAACAGGGTTTAACAGCTGAAGGTGAGCGATAAAAAGTCTAAACAAATGTTGCTATTATCGTGTGTCCCCAGCGGGCGATGGAATATTCCTCTTTAATGAGACTGCTCAGCGGAGACAGACAAATACGCGCCTGGAGGTGTGAATAATAAACATTGTCGCTGTTGGGGATGGGTTCAGAAGCGATTAAGTAACGCAACAACGACGTCATCGTCATTATGGTTTTGTACTTGGCAAAGAATTTTTGTGGGGATGAGTTGCTTTAATTACAACTTTCTTATGAAATGGTGGAGCTCTCTGTTTTAATACATCTCTTATGATCAATTGAACTCATCAAAATACGAGCCAGGTCCAGGAGAAGCCTTCAATTGAAATATGTAGACGTCCAATTGGGTGGGCGATGCGTTGAGCTAAATTTGGACCGCTGTATTCGACGTTCGTTAGCCTATTCTGACTCCGTTAAATCTATTCTGGTTGAATCCGGTTTAATGGTTCGGCAAGCAGAACGCATAAATTAATTCAATCATTAGCATTCCGTGAGGTTTGATGTGGTTTAGGACTCATCAGAGTCATCTGTAATGGTTCCCTTATCTGTCGAGAGAGTGTCATAACTGTGTAGTATGTTATCTTAACTACGGTTTACGATTGTTGGCTGTAATCTAAATGAATTGGGGAGCACGATTTTGGAAGCGTTACGCAGAGTCGCCGAAATGCAAAGTGACATATTGCAGATTAAAGTGCATGGACCTATTTCCAGAAGCAAATGATGTTCTCGTTAGATAACGAAACATCATCGTACGTTATTCGAGAAACACCGAACATTATGTATCTTATCGGTAAGGTGTGACATGCATCACAGAATGCTAAAAATACGTTCCTTTCGCTCCTCGGCGCAACCCAAAAGCATCCACAATCAAGCAAATGAAGATTAAATCACTTTAAAGTGAACCCATTTATTGCACGATCGATTGATAAGACGCTAATCTGTCGACAAGTGGCACAAACGGTTTGTCCCACTGGAATCTGGACCGGCCTGGAGCATTTGCCCATGACCGACAGACAGACAGATAGCTCGAACTTGACCGTCATCGACACTCCGACATGGGAAAGCGCTGCGATCATCACCACAAACCATCACTCGTCGACAAGTGTTAAGTGTTGTCAGTGCAGTTGATTCTATCAATTATCAGCGATGCTTCTGGTACATCTCCCTTTTGCTTCACTGTTAAAGAAAGTGATGCACATTGCTTAAAACACAATCAGCAAAACATCGACGCGAAGAAAGCGCGAAATGATCTCATCTTTGGTGGAGCGTTCCGCCAAGCCACACTCTATCAACACCCGGATCGAATGCGACTGTTTGGAAAATACGACCGCATTTTTTAACGACTAGTGACCCGAGGACCTTCCCCGTCATCTTCGGTTCCTTTGAACACACGTACCAGCGCGACATGACCAGTGTGTGTTGCAATGCATTCTCGGTGACCTTTTTTTCCTGCCACGATTAGAGTGGATTTCATGGTTTGCGGTAGGAAGGACTTATGAAGAAAGGACAAACGGAAGCCATTGGTAGTTTAATGCGCACTTGACATCATTACTGGAGCAAGTGCAGTAAACCAGCCTGCCGATGCAAGGCTGTGGAAGTGTGTTCACATTTTAAAAGGACTTTTTTAGTTCCTCGTACTGGAAAACAAGGCACTTAGCCGTTTGTCGGATACATTCGCGTATGGATTAAAATGCATGGAAGAATACAGTGTAGTGGGCTTGACACCATCACCTTTCCCTCCCAAAAAAAAAGCGACAAAAAGTCCTCCTTCAAAGTCCTCGTTTTAACTCTCGCAGGAACCGAGCGACACTTTCCATATGGAGCGCTTTCTCCTCCAGTAAATCTGGTACACCAATCTGTAACATGAACACGCTGTACACAGCCGTCCCCGTATTTCGTGGAATTGAAAGCCATTTCAACTACCATTTTCATCCTTTGACGGACGGATGGACGGACGGACGGTCGAACTAAAATCAAAGGTTTTTCGTCAGTTTCAGTCGGGGTCGGATAATGATAGAGCTAGTTGGTGGAGTCCTTCTGGAAAAGCGGCACACAATCTGCTACTGCTTCTGGGCAGCGTAGCCACCGGGCGTTACACGCTACTAATCCGCTTGTGTGTTCGCTGCTGCTGACGCTTTTCATCGCTATCGTCATGACGCGGTTAGCGAACCACTTTCCAACACGTACTGCTGACCAGAATCCTGACAGATTGTCCCGGCTGGCCGGGTGGATCCTGTGCTCTTTGTCCGGTGGCGGTTGAGTTACGCTTATGCCACAGGCATACAGGCGCGCCGAGTTATGGGCAGAGATTGTTGGGATGGACGACAAGCTTTTACCGCGAATCTTTTCCGCCCCAAATCGACTCTCCCCGCCACTACTCGGAAGGGGAGGTGGTCCTTGCTAAATAATCATCTACCGTCCTGCTGGGTGAAGTTGTCCAATCGTTGATTATACCACCATCACCACGGCAACAACCCAACTTGACAGCGGCAGTACCAACAACCATCCTTGATGCCAAGATTAAGTGAAGAAAAATCACAACCGCCGCCCACCGAAACACGGCAGAAGACGGATGGATGGTGATGGTGCTGGTAGTGAAGAAACGCGAAATAAAATTAATCCCATTTCAAGAGTGTCCCGGCAGAAGTCCCGCTGCTGCTGCTGCTGCTGCTGTATTCTTTTCATCGTTAAAATTATGACCCCTGTTCGGGTATTTGCCGTACCATAAATATCAGATATAAAAACTCCGGGCTCATACAAGGGCCAGATTGTTTGACTGATGGTGTGGTGTGGTGTTGCCGTTTGATGAACGTCGAAATGTCGAAGCAATGAGTAAAACAAGGATCAGAGATCCTTGCACCGTACACCGCGCGTGAAGTTTAGCCGGGTGTGGAGGGTGCTGGGCGCTGTATACGCAGTCAATCTTTTTGGAAGAAAATTAGATTTACCGTTTTGCCATCGCGCTTCATCCTCCCATCCCCGTCCACCGTGCTATGTGGGAATGTCGTCTTCCCTTACTTCGCGAGACTACGCACCGTCATTCGCCTAGCGATTGCATTCGGGCGAATCTCTCCAAGGGAAAGGGCGGCGGCACATCGTGAAGGATGAATGTGGTGGAACCAGCCAGCCATCCCTCTGTTGTGGCAGGTTTCGCTTTTTTTGTTGTTGTTGTTGTACTTGTCCCTGCCCCGGCTCCGGCGTCATTTACTGAAGGAATCAGATTTTGCGCGGTAAATAAACTTCTAGAGTCATCCTCACATAGCATCTGCACCGAGCTTCTACCCGTAGCAGTCAGGGAACATAAAGAAAGCGGACAAGTATTTTTTGCCTCCCGTTTAGTTATACTTTTTCCACCTAAATCTAACCGAACACATAAACACACACACACACACACTGGAAGTGATGCGAATGAATAGCACACCCAGGCACACCACGGAGGGTTGAATTTTTGACGGAAATGCGATTTATCTTTCATTGAATTGAAATTGCTTCCATTTGCTTCAGCAGCACTTTCACTTGCACCTTTTTCTACAACCAAGAGCTGGTAAGGGGAACACAATGGAGCACAGCACATCCATCTACGGGCCTCTCTTTCCGTAGGACTTGCGTCCTTGAGCCGTCGTACACCTACCAAGTACTTGTCCTTCTCGAACTAAGGGAGCAGGAATTTTGGGCGGCTTGTATTGAAGTAAATTTAAACGACGCACAAAACCACCCCTAACAATGAGGTGGATGCAGGGGAATCAGGTGGCAGGTAGAGGAGGGCGGTAGAAAAAGGGATCAAAATTAGAATAGGGACGGCAAATTTTTGTGTGCTGTGAAGATCTTTCTTTCCCCATCTCGGTATCTCGGAACCGGTTTTCGGAGGTAAAGCAGAACCCACAACGCCACAAACCAAGAAGACGAGAGTGCGATAAGTGAAAAACTGGAACTGGAAAGCACATTTCTTGTTCCTTTTCTTTTTTTTTTAGTTCCGTAAGGTTAAATAAATAAGGTTTTCGAGTGAAGAACACAAAGAAAAACTCCTTGTTGATTCGAAAAAGGAAATTTGCTCAAGCGAAGGTAGGATTGATTGTTGAATTGTGTTCAAATAAAACAATTCGTCCTTCAGTTGACGGTTTCGGTCAATGTCGAGGTGTTAAACAAGCTAACAATTGTTTAAGCGTACGCGAGTATCGAGTTTATCCAGTGTGGACACGTTTGTGCGGACCTGTGTTTGACCTACCCAAATGGGTTGGCTATTAACACCTTTCCGTTTGGGTGCTAATCAAAAACACAAAGCGGTCTTTGAGGTATGTCACACACGTTCGCGTCAATTAGAGGGGTTCATTGATGGATAGCTTCTTAGCGAAGATAAACAGCATAAAGAGGAAGTTTTGGTGACAGAAGATGCTTCCTAATGTCTTGTTAAACGTTAATTGGTAGAAGAGTAAGAGAAAAGGGAGATTTTGTATGGACAATAGCATAACTTTAGGCGCTTGAAAGCGACATTTAATAATCTCATCTCGTCTAACGTACATTAAGCATTGTTAAGATATGCAATAATCAGTCAAACTCTCCTACAAACTCACTGTTCTCTTAAGCAACGCCATATGGTGTCACGTATTTTGTTTTGTTGACCTATCTCAAAATCCCCCTCTTCGGGCACGATTAAGAGCATCCTTCTTTCTTGCCTCAGAATCGTCGCATGCAACAGGTGTGTCTTGGGCGGTTGGTTCTCTTTTTGTTGCCTCTGCTTGCAAGAGCTTTCCTACGTGAGTAACCCAACACAACCTGTTCCTTGCCAGAGAGAGCAAGGAAAACTGAACAGAAAAAAAACTGTACTCGAGAAAAGACATACAGACTCACACAAGTGGCAAGTGGTACAGAGAGGATTCAAATAGCTCAGCATTTGTAGTCTTCAACCCACCAGCAGTTTATTGTAAGCGTGGTGCAATTTCAACTCGGTGTGCCTTCAAGGAAAAAAGGTGCCGAAAATAAACTCTTCTGAGGCCAATCGTACGCATCTCTCAATCCACATAAACAATTGCGTATCAATTCCAGGACATGTTGACGTTTAAATTCTCACTGTTTTCTTACGCGTTTTTCCCTTCATTTTTGTATTTTTAAGGCCCTGCTTCCAAGGAAGACATGGAGACGCCCAGTACTTGGTTTGGTCGTTTACAAGACCGTTACTACTCGGCATTACTAATCGTTGTGTTCCACTTCCTTCCTTCAAATATCATTACACAAAATTGTTTGTATAGGTTTAATTTCGAAACTTTCGCTTCGATGCTATGACACAAAGCGTAGAGCAAAATGGCGCTACAAAAGCAAATGACAAGGGTTTCCCGTGCTGTGAAGTAATTTTAAAACTTTCTACGTTGTATCGGGGGCAGGGAAAGATAATTATGTGTCCACCTGGGCAATTCAGGTGAACCGCTAACGATACGACGTCCGGTTCATCAATAGCAATTACACAAACTTTCTGTCAGTACCGTTTAGTGCCGGTGGACAATAAATTAAAATAATATGCGGATGTGGTGCTTCTGGAATGGTGGAAAAGTTTATAATTGATTTTTATTTTCGCTTTACATCGCTAGACATAGGGGGTAATTTTTAATATTATAACGAGTTCGAACTCTCATGTAAATATATTTTAATATTCATATTACATCTCAAAAGCATTTTTTTAACAGACACGTTTCATCATTTTGCCAGCGAACTTACCCTACTTCACACAGACTATTGTATATTTACACAAGATGACAGTGTTCAAGAGTCGGTCAAATGGAAAAGACAGCATCCCTGAGCCAGACAGACAGACTTGAATATTACCGCCCGAAGCGTTATGCTTTTTTCCACAACGATTTCCAATTTCCATCCGTCTATCGCCCTCCCCAAAATGAAAAAGAAACGAATCCTTTCCTTTGGCGTACGCGTCACGTTGAATTACATCCGCCCTGTCAACAAAAAGGGCAGCCAGTCGGCCGGACAAATTCGGGCCTTCTGGAATGGTGGAAAAGTTTATAATTGATTTTTATTTTCGCTTTACATCATTAGACATAGGGGGCAATTTTTAATATTATAACGAGTTCGAACTCTCATGTAAATATATTTTAATATTCATATTACATCTCAAAAGCATTTTTTTAACAGACACGTTTCATCATTTTGTCAGCGAACTTACCCTACTCCACACAGACTATTGTATATTTACACAAGATGACAGTGTTCAAGAGTCGGTCAAATGGAAAAGACAGCATCCCTGAGCCAGACAGACAGACTTGAATATTACCGCCCGAAGCGTTATGCTTTTTTCCACAACGATTTCCAATTTCCATCCGTCTATCGCCCTCCCCAAAATGAAAAAGAAACGAATCCTTTCCTTTGGCGTACGCGTCACGTTGAATTACATCCGCCCTGTCAACAAAAAGGGCAGCCAGTCGGCCGGACAAATTCGGGCGACGAAGGTTGCACCGACAGACATCTGTGCAAATTTAACGTACATTTCTACTTCTTTTAGAAAAATATTTTAAACCCGCTTATTTATAGCGGCAAGATTGAACCGCGAACCACAATAATGCTAACCATGTTTATTGATTGATCAGGGGTGTTCTTTTTTTCGCGGGCCGACTCACTAGTAACGCGCCATGATCTGCTGCTGCTAAACTTCTGCTTACTCCGACTGTTTTACATCCGCAACACAAACAAACAGCGTACGCAATCGGTGGGCGTGTGGGTTGCGAAGCTGTAGGCAGGTTGGTTATCAACGTTGGGAGAGCAGGAAAAAAAAGAAAACCTAAGTTTTCCGCATCGGAAATAGGAAGACAAACAAAATCAAATCCTTTACCTCATCCTGCGAACTTGCTGCGGTATGAAGTTTTCACCGAAAGCAGACGAAACACAATAGGAAATACCTTGTATTGGGGGGAAAAGTGCAGCTTTTGCACGGCAAAAATAGAACACAATACCGACTGAAGGAACGACTGACGACACAAATCCGTTCCGTTGGAACTGTGGAACCAACGGAGAAAGCCATTGTGTGCATCTTTTTGCAAAACTGCAATCAGTAAGTAGTAAGTTATTATTGTAATCATTTGTCAACCGGTCAAAATAGGTAAATGGAAAGAGAAAGACGCCGGGAGGTTTTTGTCCCTATATTGGCCCCTACAAGCTTACTGCCATTATAGACAATTTATATGCTCACCACATTCATCCTGTTCTTGCTCGCGGCGAAGTCAAGATGAGACTGACAGCGGTGTGTCAGTGGACCGCGTGATGCGTTGATTCATTTAATTTGCTTCTTTCAACGCAAACGAAGGAGGCAAGGATTGTTGGCCATTTTCCCAAAAGTCAGCACCAGGCAGGAGGTGAAGACAGGCAAAATAAGGGAGGCTCATTTGATGGGCCATTCGCCAATTGGCGTACAACAAACTGGGCACGCAGTGGGTTCAAAAAATCTGTCAAAGAGTTCACCGGTTGACCTGAATATCTCTCGGCGTGGACGATAAATTGGAATTTATTCAATGTTCGTCTTTGATTAATTCTGCACACAGTGAAGATGATGGAAAGAATGGGACATCATCAGCACAACCGGTATTACGGATTACGCGATATGATGCCCCCGAGCTACCAATTAATCCGAATGAGATTCGGAAGCTCGGCTGTAGATGGAGAGGACTCGGTCTCTCTTGGTGAAAGACAAAGAGAGAGAGAGAGAGAGAGAGCCCGGGAGACTTAACCAACGAACCGGAAGCAACAGGTGTGCACGCAGCAAAACCCCTTTTCCATTTCCAGGATTTTCGGGTGTTGAGAGTTAAATTAAAGTACTACTGTTTGATCTGCATACAAATGTGACACCCGCTTTCGGGTTCGGCCTCGAGGGAAGCAGTCAGCCTTTACAAAATAATCATAAAATAATGCTGTAGTAAAATCCTTTTCCCGAGCTTTTTTTTTTCGTTTAACTGGTGGAACGAGTACCAGCCACGGCCGAATGTATGAACGCTTGCCAAAATGATGCGATTCCCTGCTGTACGCTCCACCGGAGAGATGAGTGGGTGAGATTGGTTGTGCAGGTAGCGTGTAAAATACGATTTGAATTTACCATTTCGGCGATTCGTGCGACCGTTCGTTGCTGTTGGTCAAGATGGGGGGGGTATGGACGATGTTATTCTGGGAACCGTTGAATTATGTTTGCGTCAGTTTTGCGAATAATGTACGCCCGGGGATGAAAAATTGGAGCTTATATCCACCTTACATTGGTGTGATCGTTCGTCTCCGATGTTTTATTATAAAACTACCAAACAGGCATGGGCAGTTTGGGACGGTTTGGCGTTAAACATTCCGTCGTTACAAATAGTTTAAAAATATCGAAACATTTTGTACAACATGTTTGCGTCAAGCGTCTCTTGAAAGCATCGGAACAAGCGTGATCGTCACTCGATACTTAACTATCGCACTCTGCTCGTTCCGGGTTGTCTAATCCACCGATAAATCGCAAGGGTGGCAAAATTATATGACCAACGTGTTAAAACAAACATAGGCCGACGACGGATGACTTCGGGGAGCTAAAAACATACCATTTGTTGTGAGTTTTACATTTTGAGAATGGGCATGAGGTCATAATTCGGTTATAAAATTGATAGAAATGAGTTCTTCTAATGTCTGTGGGATTCTAGCAGTTCTACTCTTAGTCGGTTGTGCACGCATCTCTGCAATACTTGTTCTTGGGCCGAGGATTTCTCGACTAGAAATGCAATTACTGGCTGTGGTAGTTCACACTCTCAGAACTGATTCCTTATACCTATACCGGCATTTCAAGTCACAGATATCTAACTAATCATTATAAGAAGCATATCATCGCACTACGGATGAACTGTCCAATAGTCAGTATGGGGTTTTCTGATGTCAATTCTGTCTTGTCAGCTAAATCTACCTTTTAACAGCTGTGTTAGCAAACACTTTCATTCACTCATTCATACAAGATAGTACTAGCGAGATTGGATAAGATCTGAGCGCAACATACTAGGCAGCACTTTTGTTTGCGAATCTTGATCCGTCTCCGAGACTTCACGACGAGTTGATGTTGGAAAATTATTTACGATCAGCTACAGCTTCTGCCTAAAAATACAACCACCACCATGGACACCAACGGGGTGACACCGATTCTTCTCGGTCTCCATTTCGTACGCTTGAGGCCGATGGTATTCGAATGATGGAAGAACATGTGGTAGCTGCAATGTTTGCAACCGGTCCCAGGCTACTCCACTTGCAAGTGTGCTAACTAGTGCGCGCCCAAGAAGCCGATGGCGACGATAACATCCCATATGAAGGGAAGCGTCAAGTGTTTTTTTTCGCTCTCTCTCTCTCTCCCTGTTTACGGATGATTGATTTAATGTTGCCATTTTTATTGTCCCACACCACCGACCCAACCCCTCATTTTGGACGCAACGCGGAATGCTGAATCGAAGTGTCTGTTTCGCGGTTCGAACGATCGCTGGCGATTTTATGAATGAATAATTGAGCGTTTAGCCATTACTTGACGCGCGTTTCGATACCACTGGCTAGTGCGTTGAGTTGTGGTTTATGGCCAATAAAGCTAGCGTTAATAGCGTTGCTTCTGTCTTCCATGTCCTCAGCTCGATGAGGGAAGCAAATTTGGCACGATCTAGCACCTGCTGGAATGTCGCTCGGGAGCAGTACGATCCAACTTATTTTTTCGGAACGATTCGTTAGCAAATTTGCATTCCACATGACGTCTAACCGGAACTGGATGAAGGTCTGAGTGTGTGTTTTTTTGTGTGTGCACTGTGGGCGATCGACGTGTTGCTCATAATTTGCCAAACTGGTAAGCGTTAGTGCACTTTATTACTTTCCTCTATTAAATTGCATATTCCTATTTATAGGTGCAACTTCTTAAGCTTCACCAGCCGCCAAACCAAGCTCATCTCCTGTGGTTAAACACAATTTCAATTTCCCCAGTTCGTGAGACGGATAAAACCCGGCTCGGATATAAATAAAACCTCATTTCCAATCGATGTTTGTTGGAGAGGGAATGATAAAATTGGGCCGCCTTACCGGGAATCAACCGCATCCGAGATGTTGTCGGGACGACATCCGTCAAACAGCCTGGGTCAAAACCACTCGAGAGAGAGAGAGAGAGAGGTGGGATATCACCACTTGAGAAACACCTTTTGAACCTACCGTGTTGATGCATCCTGGGTGCATAATGTGTGCACATTCATTAACACCGTTTCACGAGTACCGATTTGCATGTTGTCTACACCCGTGTGCCGTGTGTGTGTGTGTGGGTCTTGTTTCTTTGGAGGGTTTTCATCTTATGTTTAGTTGATCGTCACCCTGCAAGGATGACGGTTGGATGGTGATGCATTGTGGTTTAAGAGAGGAGACACCATTTAAACACCCGTTCTCCGTCCGCTGTTAATCGTCTGGTTGAAGCGCAAATGCAGCTGCACAGATCTCGCTTTGGTCATCCATCTGTATACACGCTTGTACGTGACGTGTGCATCCGAAGGTGGCGCGAGAGTGCACTCAAGCAGAAGTGCACAATATTGCACACAGTAGCAATCGTTCGTGCTGATGGTGATGACGTGTTTGGCATAATATCATCGATGATTTCCTCTTGGAAATCGCTCAGTGTCACACGACTGGTTGGGGCGTTGGTGGACGGAGGGTTTTTTTTCGCATCTCCTACGAGCTTCAATTTGCATCGAACTTCTAACGATATTCTATCCAACTTGAGCGAGCCTTGGTCTTGGTTTTCGCTGCTTTGGGTGCATTTATTCCATCTTCTCTTTTTCTCCTACCTCCTTTAAAGGTGTGCTCTTAGTGAGGGTAAGCTGTCAGGTGAGTTCCTAATCGAGAATTGATTACGAAGTAAACAGAAACGCAGTGGGCACAGCAGACACTTGTTGCTATGCCGGTTGCGTGCAGGATGATCCCGCTTGGGGTATGTCTCATTTCATTCATTGGAAGTTTGGAGAAGAAATTGTAAAGTTTGAATCATATTCAACTGTCTTTAAAAATAAGTCTGGATGCATGTTACTCGAATGACTAATCACAAGGCAGAGTTATATCTTTCTCCTTTAAAAAAAACAGCTTGCCGAAGGCATTATCAAACAACAAGCCACACTTAGAGCTGGTGTAACTTGACGCCTACGTTAACTTAAAGCGCCATAGATTATTAACGCACCATGACGAATTCGATCCGAGCTTGCCTTTGGCCGCTTTCTTTTTACTACAGAGGACACTTGCACACACCGACAAGACTCTTCAGGGGTTGAAAATATAGGTCAACCAGAGCAAACCTGGTGGAACTAGGTCCTTGAACTTTCCACTAGAGCGTTATAAAGGAGTGTGTAAGATCGACAAATTTGCATACCCATCAGCGCTAATGTTTCGACGAATTCACCATATAGCTTATAGTTGGAGAAGCTGTTGCAGCAGAGTATTGAACTAGAAACTCATCACACTTCTAGGAAAACTGGTTGCATGTGTGCGTTAGAGCTTCGTTGATTGGAAAGCAATATTTGTTTCATATTGTTCAGGCATTTTTTTTTCTACAATGCGTGCGTCCGATCACAACAAAACAACGTGTGCCAATTTGATGTTTGGGTTATTCGCTGCAAAAAAAAATGCAACGACTTGTTTTTACTCCCGCTAGACATTCAGCCATGCAATCGGTCACATATTGTGTGCATTAGCATTTAAATTAATTCTTGGATCCCGGAACGGCTTGTTTTGATTGGATATTTTCAAAAACAAATTTGACTTTATTGCGAATCTATTGTTTATGGCAGGAAGGTACATGATATGGTTGTTTATTTGGTAAAATTGCAATTACAAATAAAAATGCGATTAAAAATCGAACGAAATATGACTTTCTACAGGAATTTTATGAACAAAGGGACTTCTTAGTTATTTTTAGTCATTATTTTCATGCCCATAAATACTGTGTTGTCGAATTACCACTCATTAATTTATAACAAAACACTTGGTTTTCCGAAGAATCCATTAAACTTGATACCTTTTACGAAACAAACGCTCGATTTAAATCGCTTTCAACATCGAGCATAAAACATTCATTAGCACAAAAACAAAATTAAAAAGTGTTGGGAGTGCCTTCATCTATTAAAATGTATTCCTCTCGGACACATAAAACGTCACAGCGGTGTAGGTGGGCCACATTTGCATTCCCGCCACCGTTTCCTTTTGCGTCTCATCTCATCGGCAAGATTAAAAGCTACAGTCCCCGGATAAGCTCATGGTTGTATTATTTTAAAACAAAGCCACCATCAACTGGCATTGTTCCGGTCGCAGTAATGTAATACGGAATCACGATCGACTGCATCACTCTCGTGCTCGTGTGTACGTACACCCACCGAAACGGGTGCCTTCGCACAATATTGCACATTGCACATCATCATAAATGGCAGGCGACCGGACTGGTGCAGTAAATTTGCAACGCGATATCGAAACCCTCATTAATCACTGGCCGTTTTGTGTGACGAGATCTCTCCCTTTAGTAACTGGTGCTGGTGCCTCTAAACCCCTACACAACCGTTCCCTAAATCGGGTAGTTAAGGGTTGCCAGGCAGTACACTGAAACACACACCTCGGGCGAAACTTGGACCGGAAACCCGTGCGGTTCATTTGCACACAGGCACCGCCAGGTTTTGCTCAACCCCATGACCTACTACACCGCCACATACACCAACGTAAAAAGCAAAAACCAGATTGCTGCCACTCGGTTCTAACCTTCGATTCTGGAGAATTCTGGTGATCTTGAAACTTGTTCTCTCCCTGAGTGAGTTACATCATCTCTCATCGTCTATAAAGTTGGCTCGAGAAGGGATTTAATTTTATCAGATGTGGGTCATCTTCATCTGGCCTAATCTATGAATGAGTAAGCAACAAAATCTAGACATACCAAGAGATCCGAATGACTTTAGCACAACACAAAGATCTTACAATGCAGCACTACAGCGTGCTGGGGCGTTAGGTGGGTTCACAAACAGGTCACGGCAGTGTCTTCCTTCGCCGACCGACCACTGCCAACTTCTCGTGAAACATTCGGCATGATTTATGCCTTCCCGGCAGTTCCCGGTCGGTCGCTTCGGATTCTAGTATGCGACCGGTGGTCCGCAAAACTCTATTTTTGTCTCCACACAAACGCCACAAGCGTACGACGAAAGTAATAACGTCGAGATGGGAGACGATCGAGACAATTTTTTGTTTGTTCTTTGTGGTCATGAAGTATTTCTCCCAAGAAATCATTTTTGAGGACCACGCCGCTGTCCGTGACCGTTAGAGCAAGAACTTTATGACCCATCAAAAATGCTTCTTTCAAATGGGGAAAGAGAACCTATTCGCGATCACGTGATGGCGTGATCTAGAAGGGTTCCGAATCGGTTTTTTTTTCGTTCTTCTTTCCGTTGCACAACTTGAAGGGTGATTTGACTTTGTGGTCTAAGTCCAGTTCAAAAAGAAGGCCTACCTGCTAGCAACGTTCAAGTAGTTGGTGGTATCGACGTGCCGGTACAACATCAACATGCACACTTGAGCCGGCGTACAAATAAGACGCCATAAGCTTAAATATTTACCCCTCTATTTGCACTGGGAGACGTGTTGATAGGTTCGTGTTTCTTTCAAACCCAACCACCCACCCTACAACGGAAAGCAAGAGCTGCATGCGTAACCGTAACGGAACGTGCGGAAACCGTGACATCGTCAGAGTGATGACTACCATCATCTAGGGTGCGATCACCCGCGGGAGGAGCACGATGATCGGCCGTCCGCTTTGGGACATATTTAAGGGCGATCCGCTCAATTTCAACAAGACCGGTTCTGGGTTTTGGATGTAGAATTTGAATAAGATTGCGTGAATTTGATTTTCTATCCAGTTCTAACCGGTTCTTTAGATTTGTATGCAAATTGGTAAAAAAGTTTGTGGCTTTTGGCTTCAGAAATAGCTCAACAAGAAATTCTATTTGCTCGAAACGTGCGTAGCATGCGCCCACAAGCATGGTTTATCTAAATCTCGAACTAAATATCGATCACTGCATAGCGCTTATCGCTTGATCGGTTCTAACTAAAAAAAATGCTCGCTTCTTTCACAACTCCAAACCACTAAATATATCGAAGTCAACGGCTTTTTGGTACGGAACGCTGGAGTAATGAGGTTGTACAGCTTTTCATTATCGCAACACACTGATTCGGCACACCCGTCTGATAACGAAACCGACCACAGTAGTTCGATAAATAAACGCATAGCATACACACTTCTGAATTGAATGGTCGAATGCGAACTCTCCCTCGCGTCATCGCTGCGCGCCGGTCCCCGAGTCTCACGAGTCAAGACGTTCCAGAATCTTCTACCCTTAGGAATAGGGGCTGTAACGCTCAAACACGGATTCCAAATGCAACAACAACCGGGTTCTTGCGCTTCTCATAAATCCCATTAAAGCGGATGGAGAAGCCACTCAGTATGCGTGTCTCGTACTGCAATTGGTCAAAGTAAATATTGACGATCGACGGGCGATCGTGCACAAAAGTTTAGAGTTTGTCTCACCACCGGTGCGCGATCGTCCACCACACGTCTGTGTCGCTCGAAGTTTAATTTATTCCACTAAAGTACACTCCGTTCTTTACAAGTTCCTCCAGCCCAAAGCCAAAGACATGCAAATCAGCGGGCGACGTTGAATATACTTAGCCAATTTCCGACTAGCTGCGGGTGTTTCGGGTGTTTCAATTTCATCAAACCTGATAGACGTTCCTCGCGATCATATTCGCACGCACCGATCGTGAACTTGTGTGTCCCGGTATTTCTTAGCCGCACTCCAAGAGACAGATGTCTTTTAAACGGTTTCACGGTCTCTCTTTCACTCTCGGTCTTGTGTGCCACTTAGAAGCAATGTCTCATTTTATTATTATTTTAACAGCTGGCCAACCACGTCTGCTTTCCTACCGGCACTACCCGGGGCGTTAATGAGTGAAGAGGAACGTGTGTAGACGAGCATTTTGTTAAACCGTTTTGTTTTTTCTTTACGATTCTATTTTTAAGTAAACAATGTACACCGTACAACGTTGGAACCGCGACGAACTGACACTTTTTTGGGTAGTTTGCGTGTGTGTTTGTATTGGATAGATCTGTATGACACTCTAGCTGCTCGAAAAAAGCACTAAGATCGATCATCCGTGGACAGTTCGGTTGGTTCGTTTTGGTGAGCAGTTTGTTGTTAGTGTGGTATCACCACGTTTTTTTGCCGGCTACTTGGATTTAAGATGCACTGTACTATAGCAGAGTACCTTCAGCTCCTATCGCACAACAAATAGACACTAGGACCATACACACTCGTTTGCTCACTCTACTTTTGCTCTACTTCCTCAGGAGAAACTCGTCGTACTGAATAAACGCTGGCCCGGAATAGCAACCGGTATCGGAAATGATCGACTTAACTCAACACCAAAGGATTGTGCAAAATATAAGGCAAGACACAAAACCACACACCAAACGCACCTTTTGTGCACCAAGATCACTCGGTGATCGCGGGGATCAACAGCCAAACAGCCTGTGGTGCAGCAGCTAAAAGCCTTCACGACCCGTTGTTGTGCACCGTTTCGCGCTAGCTGATAAGAATTTCGTACTTGGCGCGCGCGTTTCCCGCGATACCACCGGACACGCACACACAAAAAAGGAAGCACACCACTCGGAGGTCTGCTGCTCGGTTGCGCTCGCCGTCCACACCGGACGTCCACAGACAAAACACTGTGCGCGTTTAAGGGAATCGGTCGCAAAAAGAGTACGTTCCGCGACGAGAGATGAAGCCGAACTGTAACGCGGACCGGATTTCTGCTACCAACACGACACGGTTACACCAGCGGCGTCGTTATTAGTGGCAGCGCAATCCCGACACTCTCGGGCTCGGGAGAACTTTGCTTGTTGCGTTTGCTCTTCTCGTCACGGCAGCTGCCGCTGGGTACGGCACCCTACGGCCATCATCCCCTTTCACGGTAGAGGCAAACATAACGCGCTCGGAAGGGTGGTTTGTGTGTGCGTGAGAGAAGGTTTGAAAACTCCCGCGAGAGCATATATCGGAAAGCATGCATTACCCGACCGGAGAGAAAGCATTACTATTGGCGTTGCCGTTTGCACATCGGCCCCGTCGTACCCCCGTGACCATCTCAGACGGCGCGCGCGCGCGTGCTCTCTCGCGCCAAAAACCACCAGCTGACGAGGGATTCACTTCTCACACACTGTTGAGGATTATGCTAAAAAACCCTCCCTGGCGAGGGAATTTAATCTTCCATTTCTTGTCCTTCTCAAAAGCGTCCACGCCACTTGATGGACATTTGACGCCACACCACGCCACAGTTTTTGAATTCGACGTCTCACAATGATGAACTTTGCCCGCGGGTACATCAAGAGGTGAAGAATGCAACAGAAGAAAAAAAAACACGTTCCCAGCTGTTTGATTAATTAAGGATTCACATGACAGTGCGGCAAAACAAAAACTTTCACTACCTTACGGTACACAACCGGTTCTTGTCGTTTTGCTCGTGAAAGTTCGGGAAAAGGACACAGAACTTACACCACTGAAGCTGAGATACAAAAGGTATTTGATTCTGCATTTCTTATCCTTCCTGTTATTTGCACACTTCATCTCTCCTCATTTTTAGCGTGCAGCACACAATCGCCAGCGCCATACAGAAAGGGAAATGAAAAACTCTAAATGTAAATGGAATCGGAACCGAAATGATACGCGTGTGAGTGTGTGTAGCGCCGCATATATTTTTGTTATCCCTGTTGCGTCCTTCTTGCTGATGGTCTAGCTTCCTCACACATACACGGGTGTCTGTTAAGGATTTTATGAATGAAATCTATCGCCCAAGGCCTATAAGCTCGCACGAGGAAAAAATGTAAAGAGGGATTGCGTAGCAAAAAGGGCCCCAGAATCTGCACACTACCAATACGTATCAACAGGATGACCGCTGTATCCGTTTTCGTAGGACATCCTTGAAAAGGTCTGTAGAAAGAGCTCTTCTATATATTCTGTATACACTTATTACACCAGTTTTCAGTTAATATTTTGCGGCAAAGGTGCCTAAAGGCGATCATGCGAACGAGAGGAGGCATGTAAGACACAGTAATTCCAGCCGTTAGGCCGGAAGTGATCACAAAAAAAGGGTTACACTATAAGAGGCTTAAAAGCATCCACCCTGCCTTTTGTCACCTTTTTCTGGTATTACATCCGCTCTGTTATGGTCCGAAACATGGCTGCAAATGTCCTTTTCTTTTGTACATGCAAACGAACGCACCACATTCCGTGTTTGTGAATGGACCGAAAACCACCGGGTGGTGGGGAGCACAAGTTTTTTTTTTCCTTCAAATTCACATCCCCGTGAATTGGATCTATCCGGTGGGAGTGCGCATTTTGATGGGTCTCAATTGGGGTCCCCCTTTTTCCCCATTCGCTTGAATTAAATTGAAACGTAGAACAAAGTGTTGCGCGTAAAACGGCTCAATCAGATGATATTTCATCCGAAACCTGTATTGCTCGGTATCGGGTCACAGCACGGGTGGCAGTAGAGAGATATAGAGAGAAAGAAAGAAAGAGAGATTATGTGCGTGTATGTACAGGGTAAGGGCCTTCTTGTTGCGTATATATTTTGTTTTTTTTTTTACTCTTTTTTGGACCGCGACCCTTTTTACACGGTATTGTGTGTGAAGCTGCAGTCATAAATCTACCAACGGCAGCGTACCATTTACAAATGATGTCAAATCATAATGAAATAATGGCATAATGTGAACACACCCAATATATATAGGTGGTGAATGTGTATGATGTTCAGCGCCAGAAATTAAACCCACATCTTCCTAACATTCAAACGAGGCACATCGTTTGCAGCTATACTGTATCATAAGCATACAAATTGTGCTCTGATAGCAGTTTAGAAGGTTTTTCTATGTCGCAGCGTACGGACTGATGTTACCGTTAACCACGCGATCTATTTACACAAGGACGTGCGAGTGTGTAACGGTAGAAAAAAAAGTACAACGCCGATGGAAAACAATTACTTCGAGAGCTGATTTCCGCTGATTATGCTTCTTTCGCTGTGTTCAGCATGGTTTATGTGAGTTTTACCGTGCATGATCGTCCCATTTGGGTGGGACAAACGGGGAGACGGGGGGAAGAGATCAGTCACTATCCGACACCACATACAGACAAACAGCCACACACACGCAGCCACATCATGGGCAAATTATGTCAGCGTTGAATTCTAATTGGATCCGACACTTGAAATCACATTCACTTCCGAAAAGGCTTGTGTGAACTAGTGGCGTGGCTTATGTTCGTTGCCCTCATATCTTTGGTCGTGCGAGATGTACTGGGCCGGTGGTGATGGGTGTAACACACACGTCCTAATTTAAATCTTTTCATGCATTGTGGGGATTCCAGCATGACACATACATCATCAGAAACAACATGCATTAACGTATGCATTATAAAACAAATGACGTTCAGCTACAACTTCTGCAAATGAAAATTTAGTTTTATCACAGAGCAAAACTTGAATCACTTCTTCTAGATGAGTATTTTGCGTCGTCCAGTATGTGTTGAAAAGCAGTTCGTATGGGTCCGGGTTGGCTTTTCGAGATTCTTGCAATATTTAATCCATTGAATAGAATCTATAAAACATACGGATATGTTTTTTCACCCTTAGTACCATACTATCATAATTGCTTTATGGTCCATTGAACTGATCTTATTGTTCTGCAGTTTAACTAACGCAGCAACGTTTAGCAATCGATTGCTACCAGATTCCATGATCGTCCATTCATTTAAATCAATTTGTGTTTGATTGTGCGCGTGGTCACAAAGCGAATGCACGATCATCCCCTCCCGTTGCACCCTTACGCCACACCAATCCGTACTTGATTTCATCCAATATTGGTTGGTGATCATGTTACACTGATCACAGGGTAATTGAAAAGTGGTTCCTAGCGATCTGATATCACATTTGGACTTATTTGATTGCAGCAAGTATACGGTGGGATTAATTAGAAATTGCGCACCGTGAGTTCTAGCAATGTTGATAAATTTATGTTCTCAATTTTAATTACATACGGAAGCCTTGGCCTGCTAATTTTGGTCTGATGTCCAGGTTAGAAACTGGCGCCTCTATCACTATTCCGAGCAGCTTGACTGACTGGTTGGTATCATTGCTGAAGGTGTTTTTTGTTTGGGTAGAATTCCAAAAAATTCTTCACCCACGCAAAGCATACTATTTCCGAGAACCGATTTCAATTCAACCTTTAAAATGGCTAAAACCATTCCCCTCAATTATCGCTCATCAAAGCATCAAGGTTACCTTCTAACCCAACCCGACGGATGCGTATCGCACCGTACCGAAGAATGATTCTTGATTACGCACCAAGAAGCGATGTCCCCCATCTATGGCCAACGATCGGCAATAATTTCGTAACTAATTCCAACAATTAACATGTACGGTACATGGTAGTACGGTACAAAGCTTAATGGGCTCGTATAGGCAATTGCAGAATTGCTGCTACGCTGCGGTGGGAGTGAGAAGGATTGGTGTCCAAATTGATGGAATGTGACACCCATTTCCCGGGCAATTAGACGCTCGTACTATTCATTTAGAAGATGAATATCAATTTCGCCATTTATCAACTCATTGTGAGGCAGCGTGATCCTTCGCGTCGTATATTAAGCTGGAAATGGAACCGGTTTAAAATAAGACTCAGTGCGTTAGCGAGAAGTGGTTACAATTGTGCGGAAAATGGAAAACTGATCTAGTCGTATCTGTAGGATGAGATCACCATCACCATGGCTACGCACCATGGAGAAACTCTGAACGTTTCTCTTTTTTGGACCGCGACCCTTTTTACACGGTATTGTGTGTGAAGCTGCAGTCATAAATCTACCAACGGCAGCGTACCATTTACAAATGATGTCAAATCATAATGAAATAATGGCATAATGTGAACACACCCAATATATATAGGTGGTGAATGTGTATGATGTTCAGCGCCAGAAATTAAACCCACATCTTCCTAACATTCAAACGAGGCACATCGTTTGCAGCTATACTGTATCATAAGCATACAAATTGTGCTCTGATAGCAGTTTAGAAGGTTTTTCTATGTCGCAGCGTACGGACTGATGTTACCGTTAACCACGCGATCTATTTACCCAAGGACGTGCGAGTGTGTAACGGTAGAAAAAAAAGTACAGCGCCGATGGAAAACAATTACTTCGAGAGCTGATTTCCGCTGATTGTGCTTCTTTCGCTGTGTTCAGCATGGTTTATGTGAGTTTTACCGTGCATGATCGTCCCATTTGGGTGGGACAAACGGGGAGACGGGGGGAAGAGATCAGTCACTATCCGACACCACATACAGACAAACAGCCACACACACACGCAGCCACATCATGGGCAAATTATGTCAGCGTTGAATTCTAATTGGATCCGACACTTGAAATCACATTCACTTCCGAAAAGGCTTGTGTGAACTAGTGGCGTGGCTTATGTTCGTTGCCCTCATATCTTTGGTCGTGCGAGATGTACTGGGCCGGTGGTGATGGGTGTAACACACACGTCCCAATTTAAATGTTTTCATGCATTGTGGGGATTCTAGCATGACACATACATCATCAGAAACAACATGCATTAACGTATGCATTATAAAACAAATGACGTTCAGCTACAACTTCTGCAAATGAAAATTTAGTTTTATCACAGAGCAAAACATTGAATCACTTCTTCTAGATGAGTATTTTGCGTCGTCCAGTATGTGTTGAAAAGCAGTTCGTATGGGTCCGGGTTGGCTTTTCGAGATTCTTGCAATATTTAATCCATTGAATAGAATCTATAAAACATACGGATATGTTTTTTCACCCTTAGTACCATACTATCATAATTGCTTTATGGTCCATTGAACTGATCTTATTGTTCTGCAGTTTAACTAACGCAGCAACGTTTAGCAATCGATTGCTACCAGATTCCATGATCGTCCATTCATTTAAATCAATTTGTGTTTGATTGTGCGCGTGGTCACAAAGCGAATGCACGATCATCCCCTCCCTTTGCACCCTTACGCCACACCAATCCGTACTTGATTTCATCCAATATTGGTTGGTGATCATGTTACACTGATCACAGGGTAATTGAAAAGTGGTTCCTAGCGATCTGATATCACATTTGGACTTATTTGATTGCAGCAAGTATACGGTGGGATTAATTAGAAATTGCGCACCGTGAGTTCTAGCAATGTTGATAAATTTATGTTCTCAATTTTAATTACATACGGAAGCCTTGGCCTGCTAATTTTGGTCTGATGTCCAGGTTAGAAACTGGCGCCTCTATCACTATTCCGAGCAGCTTGACTGACTGGTTGGTATCATTGCTGAAGGTGTTTTTTGTTTGGCTAGAATTCCAAAAAATTCTTCACCCACGCAAAGCATACTATTTCCGAGAACCGATTTCAATTCAACCTTTAAAATGGCTAAAACCATTCCCCTCAATTATCGCTCATCAAAGCATCAAGGTTACCTTCTAACCCAACCCGACGGATGCGTATCGCACCGTACCGAAGAATGATTCTTGATTACGCACCAAGAAGCGATGTCCCCCATCTATGGCCAACGATCGGCAATAATTTCGTAACTAATTCCAACAATTAACATGTACGGTACATGGTAGTACGGTACAAAGCTTAATGGGCTCGTATAGGCAATTGCAGAATTGCTGCTACGCTGCGGCGGGGGTGAGAAGGATTGGTGTCCAAATTGATGGAATGTGACACCCATTTCCCGGGCAATTAGACGCTCGTACTATTCATTTAGAAGATGAATATCAATTTCGCCATTTATCAACTCATTGTGAGGCGGCGTGATCCTTCGCGTCGTATATTAAGCTGGAAATGGAACCGGTTTAAAATAAGACTCAGTGCGTTAGCGAGAAGTGGTTACAATTGTGCGGAAAATGGAAAACTGATCTAGTCGTATCTGTAGGATGAGATCACCATCACCATGGAGAAACTCTGAACGTAAACGAACTACAGAGACGCTGGGATGGTTGGTGTTTCTTTCGCGAGTATCGTGCCGTGTAAGAGTGTGTGTGTTTGTTTTAAGCCATAAATATATTTGTACAATTTACCTTAAATGTAATTTTGTGGTTTTATAGAAAAAGGCACACATTTCGCTTCTTTTTTGTAGACAAAACAAAACGCATTCGTCAGGAAAGAAGAAACTGTACATTGTAGAACAAAAAAAATGTAATGAGAGAGAGAGCCATAAATATATTTGTACAATTTACCTTAAATGTAATTTTGTGGTTTTATAGAAAAAGGCACACATTTCGCTTCTTTTTTGTAGACAAAACAAAACGCATTCGTCAGGAAAGAAGAAACTGTACATTGTAGAACAAAAAAAATGTAATGAGAGAGAGAGGAGAATACATTGAGGAGGTATTAAATCGAGCTGGAGCGAGAATTGTAAGCCTTTTTCCTTGATCGCAATTTCCTGTCTTCATGGGAGTATGCTACCCTTTGCTTCTTCATGTCACATTTTCCTAACGCACTTGAACGTTTCTCATGATACCTGCCTGTCTACCTGCTGCATGCTGTTGGTGAACTTGCAGATTACTTTTCGATCATTCTGATGATGATCACTGATTCTGATGATACACACGATTCAATGTAGGTCCAGCTAGTTGCGCACCACCATAGCCGGTAGATGTTCTTAATTGATGAATAACGACACCACGGATTAAAAATCACCATAGTTGTGTGTAAGCACGGTTTGACGGTGGAACGAAATTGGTAGCGAAAGGGAGGGAACCACAACAAAACACAACAATGACGCATTGGCCGAGAGCTTGAGGGGGGCGCGGTGCTGAGGTGTACGTACGCGACGAACTTACAATACATCCGGGAAGATGACGCTACGTTGAACATTTCCAGAATCTTCACGTCGCGTTCGGGTGCTTCCACCGGCCCGGGGTTAAAAGGGTTCTCATACACAAGCAAACAACACACTCACTCTGCACGCACCGACACATTGTCCTGCAGATCGATCGTTGATGAGGCAGCAGAGTTTATGCCTTCGTGATGGGCCTTCGAAACAGCAAAATATGAGGTTCGGGCTGATGGATCATGTAGTGGACCCAGCCGCGCGATTGCTGCACACCGATCGCTCGCCATTCGTTCTCCGACATGAGGTGTGTTTTAGGTACCAATTTCGCTATATCCTTCGGTAGCACTACGTGTCTGCAAAAAGAAAACGAAAGCGGCATAACGTTAGCAACACACACAGAGTACGCATCGCGGGACGCCCAAGGACGTCCGGTTTGTGTTTCGACAGCCGCCGGTATAGCGTTAGAAGGCGCTGCTTTCATCAAATTCATGTTCAAGGACGCTTCGCAGTCCTTTTGCCTACCTGTACTCGTAATCGTCGTCGTAATATTTATCCGAATAGTAAATATCTTTTACACTCATTTTTGGCTTGTTTTTGGTAAATACTTCTGCACCACACGAATCACTAGCTTCAACTTCACCGGTGACCGTAGAATAAATTCCACACGAATATTATACACCTGGAAGCGTTCCGGGCTTCTTTGTTTGTACGAGGACTCGTTGATGGAATGTATCGGGAAATATCCTGTAGCGTTATTTGGCGGTTGAATGCGCGTTTTTTGAATGGGATCCGTCAACCGGCTTCAATTCAGCGAACTGTCAGTTGGAATGGTTGCGTTTATGGCACCCGGTTCACAGGCCGAACGGGCCGTGAAATCGAAAAACTCCACAGAATAATTTTAATTTAGTTTATAAAAAGATCGTGGCTGATGGTCAGCCAAAAGATAAGCGCATTAATAGTCAACCACTAACTACAGAAATGATTTCCTTCAATGTACTTTTTGATTGGAACAAAATGTGTGAACAACATATAGTGTGCTCTTTCGCGCTTCCATTCGCTAGCTCTTTCATAGCAGTTTTTGCGAATTGCCGTTGGAAAACCTAAAAACAGGTGGTAAACGTATGTATTAACCAATCCATTTGGAAGCATTTTCGTTACAAGCACAAATTCGATTCTTTTTTATCGGAAATAGAACAAATTTATGAAATGATTGCAACATAATGAACAGTCAAATGAGGTGACCACGTGCGCGAACCACTCTGCCAACTGTCATTCGATTTTGCAGGAAACAGAACCTTCGTAGATCCGGAAACTGACAACGTCGATCTCTTTCACTTCTGTGCACGCAGTCGGCGTGTTGTTGATTTTCGTGTCGTGTAAAGATCCCGGAGAAAATCCTGCAAGATGGTAAGTAGCGGGGTCTATTTGTGCTCTAAACGAACCGTGACATGTAAAGCAACCTGAAAATGTACGGTTCTGGTGAATTAGTGGCAGTTTTGCAGGGGAAAATGTGAGAATGAATTTCCTCACTGTACGGTTGGCTCGGTGCCCGACCTACGGGCGATGACACCGACGTAATCAAACTTGATCAAGATCAAAAATAACTTAAAAGGTAATAATTTATATCAAAACGAATCATTCCATTATTCCATTAGGCTGTCAGTACACACAGCAATGAGCTGTCAAAAATCAACATTTACCATGTACCTATTTTCGGCAGCCTTTAAAACGAAAAATTAGTTATTTATTGGGGTTTTTTAAACTCTGTGAGCTTTGAATAAATTATTAAACCAGTTTATTGATCATAAAAATCACATTTTAGCTTTTAGTATGCATTAGTTTGCTTAATCACAAAAACTGCCGAACTATCAACTGACAGCATATCTGACGAAATGCTTGAAGCTGTGCACAAAATATTTCGATATTTCTGTAAATATCAATGTAAACGCGCTAAAAATTTGTATTTGGAGAGTAAGCATTGATTTCATTCGATAAAAATTGTTCAAAGAATATTTCTATATGGATTTCTTATGTTATTAAGCTTTTTTGGCTCGCCTGCCGAAAACAGGTACACTGCCGAAAATTGGTACAGTTACCCTAGTGTGCTCTTTCGCGCTTCCATTCGCTAGCTCTTTCATAGCAGTTTTTGCGAATTGCCGTTGGAAAACCTAAAAACAGGTGGTAAACGTATGTATTAACCAATCCATTTGGAAGCATTTTCGTTACAAGCACAAATTCGATTCTTTTTTATCGGAAATAGAACAAATTTATGAAATGATTGCAACATAATGAACAGTCAAATGAGGTGACCACGTGCGCGAACCACTCTGCCAACTGTCATTCGATTTTGCAGGAAACAGAACCTTCGTAGATCCGGAAACTGACAACGTCGATCTCTTTCACTTCTGTGCACGCAGTCGGCGTGTTGTTGATTTTCGTGTCGTGTAAAGATCCCGGAGAAAATCCTGCAAGATGGTAAGTAGCGGGGTCTATTTGTGCTCTAAACGAACCGTGACATGTAAAGCAACCTGAAAATGTACGGTTCTGGTGAATTAGTGGCAGTTTTGCAGGGGAAAATGTGAGAATGAATTTCCTCACTGTACGGTTGGCTCGGTGCCCGACCTACGGGCGATGACACCGACGTTTCAAGATGTCGGATGATCGGGCTAGAGCAAGCCAACGGTATGGGTTGGAGAAATGCGTGCTAGAGCGTCATCTCTTTCTCTTTCCGGTTGTGAATGTTGGTTTTCCTTTCGGGTAGAGGGTTTTTTTTGTGCACCTTTTCCCGATTTGAACCTCCTAAGCTGGGCGCTGCTAGCGGTGCTTCGTAGAGTACAACGGTGGTTGTGTAGTCGCATATCCCTCGTGCGTTGTGCAGACGTTTAAAGAACTACACTAGTGAGAGAGCGGTCGGCAACACATACGGGTTGTGCGAAATACAGAAAGCACGTTTTGTGTTCCCTTTTGCATCCTTTATCTGTGCGGTTGTCGAGTAATAAGTGCAGTGACCGAAGGATTAGCAACGACGAATCGAAAATCACCCCATAATGGTAGGTTTTTGGATGTGCGAATGGTAAATTACATGAGGTGTTTTACATTCACTCCCCCGGCCTGCCATGATGACATGGTGAGAGCTTGGCAGAGAGAACATATAGAACTGCAATTGCACCACCAGAGACACACGCTATTATTGGTGGTGAGAGATTGTCGCCGTGTGCCGATAATATTAACGTCAGCCAGGCCACCAGCGCACTGGTACTGGTCATCGGCAGCGGCAGCTTTACAGCTGATTGTGAAATAATGCTCCCTTCGATCAAAGATGGATTCCACCTCCATCGCCCGTGAGATAACGTGAGGGATAAGAGTGAGATGATGGCGGACGGGGTGTGAAAGAGAGTGTGTGTGACGTGTACAAGCCAACATTATACCGCCTGCAGCGCCTACTACACGGATGATGGTGCATCAGCACATGCATTCGATGCGCCTTTCGTCCTTTCAGTTACACAAATGCGTCACAGCACAGGAACGGGAGAAATAATGGGCCGCGTAATGAATGAATGGTTGACTGTGTGTGAATACCACGGTAGAGAATTGATTTTCTTTGTTTTACCCTCCTACGTGACGACCTACGCCACCATGAAGCGTGTTGTAGCTTTTTTTCCTCGTGACGATGCGGCGCGACTGATTCCCCGAATGAAAATGTCATTTCTCATTCCTTACATTAATTTGCGTGTTTTTTTTTCCTTTCTTTTGTTTAGGTTAACTTTACCGTTGACGAAATCCGTGGCATGATGGACAAGAAGCGGAATATCCGCAACATGTCCGTCATTGCCCACGTCGATCACGGCAAGTCCACCCTGACGGACTCGCTCGTATCGAAAGCCGGTATCATTGCCGGTGCCAAGGCAGGTGAGACCCGTTTCACCGATACCCGCAAGGACGAGCAGGAACGTTGTATTACCATCAAGTCGACGTAAGTAGCGTTTGTTACTCGTTTGGGGAACTCGAGGCGTGAGAACACATAATTAAATCTAGCTACTATCCCTCGCTTTCTCCTTCTCTACTCCCGCAGCGCCATCTCGATGTACTTCGAACTGGACGAGAAGGATCTGGTGTTCATCACGAACCCGGACCAGCGCGACAAGGACTGCAAGGGTTTCTTGATCAATCTGATTGACTCGCCCGGACACGTCGATTTCTCGTCGGAAGTGACGGCTGCGCTGCGTGTGACGGACGGTGCGCTGGTGGTGGTGGACTGTGTGTCCGGTGTGTGCGTCCAGACCGAGACGGTGCTGCGTCAGGCCATTGCCGAGCGTATCAAACGCAACAAGAAGGCCCTTACCCTGTACATACACACACATAATCTCTCTTTCTTTCTTTCTCTCTATATCTCTCTACTGCCACCCGTGCTCTGTGACCCGATACCGAGCAATACAGGTTTCGGATGAAATATCATCTGATTGAGCCGTTTTACGCGCAACACTTTGTTCTACGCTTCAATTTAATTCAAGCGAATGGGGAAAAAGGGGGACCCCAATTGAGACCCATCAAAATGCGCACTCCCACCGGATAGATCCAATTCACGGGGATGTGAATTTGAAGGAAAAAAAAAACTTGTGCTCCCCACCACCCGGTGGTTTTCGGTCCATTCACAAACACGGAATGTGGTGCGTTCGTTTGCATGTACAAAAGAAAAGGACATTTGCAGCCATGTTTCGGACCATAACAGAGCGGATGTAATACCAGAAAAAGGTGACAAAAGGCAGGGTGGATGCTTTTAAGCCTCTTATAGTGTAACCCTTTTTTGTGATCACTTCCGGCCTCCTCTCGTTCGCATGATCGCCTTTAGGCACCTTTGCCGCAAAATATTAACTGAAAACTGGTGTAATAAGTGTATACAGAATATATCGAAGAGCTCTTTCTACAGACCTTTTCAAGGATGTCCTACGAAAACGGATACAGCGGTCATCCTGTTGATACGTATTGGTAGTGTGCAGATTCTGGGGCCCTTTTTGCTACGCAATCCCTCTTTACATTTTTTCCTCGTGCGAGCTTATAGGCCTTGGGCGATAGATTTCATTCATAAAATCCTTAACAGACACCCGTGTATGTGTGAGGAAGCTAGACCATAAGCAAGAAGGACGCAACAGGGATAACAAAAATATATGCGGCGCTACACACACACACTCACACGCGTATCATTTCGGTTCCGATTCCATTTAAATGTAGAGTTTTTCATTTCCCTTTCTGTATGGCGCTGGCGATTGTGTGCTGCTCGCTAGAAATGAGGAGAGATGAAGTGTGCAAATAATAGGAAGGATAAGAAATGCAGAATCAAATACCTTTTGTATCTCAGCTTCAGTGGTGTAAGTTCTGTGTCCTTTTCCCGAACTTTCACGAGCAAAACGACAAGAACCGGTTGTGTACCGTAAGGTAGTGAAAGTTTTTGTTTTGCCGCACTGACATGTGAATCCTTAATTAATCAAACAGCTGGGAACGTGTTTTTTTTCTTCTGTTGCATTCTTCACCTCTTGATGCTCCCGCGGCCAAAGTTCATCATTGTGAGACGTCGAATACAAAAACTGTGGCGTGGCGAGGCGTCAAATATCCATCAGGAGCGTGGACGCTTTTGAGAAGGACAAGAAATGGAAGATTAAATTCCCTCGCCAGGGAGGGTTTTTTAGCATAATCCTCAACAGTGTGTGAGAAGTGAATCCCTCGTCAGCTGGTGGTTTTTGGCGCGAGAGAGCGCGCGCGCGCGCGCCGTATGGGATGGTCACGGGGGTACGACGGGGCCGATGTGCAAACGGCAACGCCAATAGTAATGCTTTCTCTTCGGTCGGGTAATGCATGCTTTCCGATATATGCTCTCGCGGGAGTTTTCAAACCTTCTCTCACGCACACACAAACCACCCTTCCGAGCGCGTTATGCTGCCTCTACCGTGAAAGGGGATGATGGCCGTAGGGTGCCGTACCCAGCGGCAGCTGCCGTGACGAGAAGAGCAAACGCAACAAGCAAAGTTCTCCCGAGCCCGAGAGTGTCGGGATTGCGCTGCCACTAATAACGACGCCGCTGGTGTAACCGTGTCGTGTTGGTAGCAGAAATCCGGTCCGCGTTACAGTTCGGCTTCATCTCTCGTCGCGGAACGTACTCTTTTTGCGACCGATTCCCTTAAACGCGCACAGTGTTTTGTCTGTGGACGTCCGGTGTGGACGGCGAGCGCAACCGAGCAGCAGACCTCCGAGTGGTGTGCTTCCTTTTTTGTGTGTGCGTGTCCGGTGGTATCGCGGGAAACGCGCGCGCCAAGTACGAAATTCTTATCAGCTAGCGCGAAACGGTGCACAACAACGGGTCGTGAAGGCTTTTAGCTGCTGCACCACAGGCTGTTTGGCTGTTGATCCCCGCGATCACCGAGTGATCTTGGTGCACAAAAGGTGCGTTTGGTGTGTGGTTTTGTGTCTTGCCTTATATTTTGCACAATCCTTTGGTGTTGAGTTAAGTCGATCATTTCCGATACCGGTTGCTATTCCGGGCCAGCGTTTATTCAGTACGACGAGTTTCTCCTGAGGAAGTAGAGCAAAAGTAGAGTGAGCAAACGAGTGTGTATGGTCCTAGTGTCTATTTGTTGTGCGATAGGAGCTGAAGGTACTCTGCTATAGTACAGTGCATCTTAAATCCAAGTAGCCGGCAAAAAAACGTGGTGATACCACACTAACAACAAACTGCTCACCAAAACGAACCAACCGAACTGCCCACGGATGATCGATCTTAGTGCTTTTTTCGAGCAGCTAGAGTGTCATACAGCTCTATCCAATACAAACACACACGCAAACTACCCAAAAAAAGTGTCAGTTCGTCGCGGTTCCAACGTTGTACGGTGTACATTGTTTACTTAAAAATAGAATCGTAAAGAAAAAACAAAACGGTTTAACAAAATGCTCGTCTACACACGTTCCTCTTCACTCATTAACGCCCCGGGTAGTGCCGGTAGGAAAGCAGACGTGGTTGGCCAGCTGTTAAAATAATAATAAAATGAGACATTGCTTCTAAGTGGCACACAAGACCGAGAGTGAAAGAGAGACCGTGAAACCGTTTAAAAGACATCTGTCTCTTGGAGTGCGGCTAAGAAATACCGGGACACACAAGTTCACGATCGGTGCGTGCGAATATGATCGCGAGGAACGTCTATCAGGTTTGGTGAAATTGAAACACCCGAAACACCCGCAGCTAGTCGGAAATTGGCTAAGTATATTCAACGTCGCCCGCTGATTTGCATGTCTTTGGCTTTGGGCTGGAGGGACTTGTAAAGAACGGAGTGTACTTTAGTGGAATAAATTAAACTTCGAGCGACAACAGACGTGTGGTGGACGATCGCGCACCGGTGGTGAGACAAACTCTAAACTTTTGTGCACGATCGCCCGTCGATCGTCAATATTTACTTTGACCAATTGCAGTACGAGACACGCATACTGAGTGGCTTCTCCATCCGCTTTAATGGGATTTATGAGAAGCGCAAGAACCCGGTTGTTGTTGCATTTGGAATCCGTGTTTGAGCGTTACAGCCCCTATTCCTAAGGGTAGAAGATTCTGGAACGTCTTGACTCGCGAGCCCTCGGAGACCGGCGCGCAGCGATGACGCGAGGGAGAGTTCGCATTCGACCATTCAATTCAGAAGTGTGTATGCTATGCGTTTATTTATCGAACTACTGTGGTCGGTTTCGTTATCAGACGGGTGTGCCGAATCAGTGTGTTGCGATAATGAAAAGCTGTACAACCTCATTACTCAAGCGTTCCGTACCAAAAAGCCGTTGACTTCGATATATTTAGTGGCTTGCAGTTGTGAAAAAAACAGGCTTTTTTTGTTAGAACCGATCAAGCGATAAGCGCTATGCAGTGATCGATATTTAGTTCGAGATTTAGATAAACCATGCTTGTGGGCGCATGCTACGCACGTTTCGAGAAAATAGAATTTCTTTTGGAGCTATTTCTGAAGCCAAAAGCCACACACTTTTATACCAATTTGCATACAAATCTAAAGAACCGGTTAGAACTGGATAGAAAATCAAATCCACGCAATCTTATGCAAATTCTACATCCAAAACCCAGAACCGGTCTTGTTGAAATTGAGCGGATCGCCCTTAAATATGTCCCAAAGCGGACGGCCGATCATCGTGCTTCTCTCGCGGGTGATCGCACCCTTGATGATGGTAGTCATCACTCTGACGATGTCACGGTTTCTGCACGTTCCGTTACGGTTACGCATGCAGCTCTTGCTTTCCGTTGTAGGGTGGGTGGTTGGGTTTGAAAGAAACTCGAACCTATCAACACGTCTCCCAGTGCAAATAGAGGGGTAAATATTTAAGCTTATGGCGTCTTATTTGTACGCCGGTTCAAGTGTGCATGTTGATGTTGTACCGGCACGTCGATACCACCAACTACTTGAACGCTGCTAGCAGGTAGGCCTTCTTTTTTAACTGGACTTAGACCACAAAGTCAAATCACCCTTCAAGTTGTGCAACGGAAAGAAGAACGAAAAAAAAACCGATTAGGAACCCTTCTAGATCACGCCATCACGTGATCGCGAATAGGTTCTCTTTCCCCATTTGAAAGAAGCATTTTTGATGGGTCATAAAGTTCTTGCTCTAACGGTCACGGACAGCGGCGTGGTCCTCAAAAATGATTTCTTGGGAGAAATACTTCATGACCACAAAGAACAAACAAAAAATTGTCTCGATCGTCTCCCATCTCGACGTTATTACTTTCGTCGTACGCTTGTGGCGTTTGTGTGGAGACAAAAATAGAGTTTTGCGGACCACCGGTCGCATACTAGAATCCGAAGCGACCGACCGGGAACTGCCGGGAAGGCATAAATCATGCCGAATGTTTCACGAGAAGTTGGCAGTGGTCGGTCGGCGAAGGAAGACACTGCCGTGACCTGTTTGTGAACCCACCTAACGCCCCAGCACGCTGTAGTGCTTCACTGCAAGATCTTTGTATTGTACTTAAGTCATTCGGATCTCTTGGTATGTCTAGATTTTGTTGCTTGCTCATTCATAGATTAGGCCAGATGAAGATGACCCACATCTGATGAAATTAAATCCCTTCTCGATCCAACTTTATAGACGATGAAAGATGATGTAACTTACTCAGGGAGAGAACAAGTTTCAAGATCACCAGAATTCTCCAGAATCGAAGGTTAGAACCGAGTGGCAGCAATCTGGTTTTTGCTTTTTACGTTGGTGTATGTGGCGGTGTAGTAGGTCATGGGGTTGAGCAAAACTTGGCGGTGCCTGTGTGCAAATGAACCGCACGGGTTTCCGGTCCAAGTTTCGCCCGAGGTGTGTGTTTCAGTGCACTGCCTGGCAACCCTTAACTACCCGGTTTAGGGAACCGTTGTGTAGGGGTTTAGAGGCACCAGCACCAGATACAAAAGGGAGAGATCTCGTCACACAAAACGGTCAGTGATTAATGAGGGTTTCGATATCGCGTTGCAAATTTACTGCACCAGTCCAGTCGCCTGCCATTTATGATGATGTGCAATATGCAATATTGTGCGAAGGCACCCGTTTCGGTGGGTGTACGTACACACGAGCACGAGAGTGATGCAGTCGATCGTGATTCCGTATTACATTACTGCGACCGGAACAATGCCAGTTGGTGGTTGGCTTTGTTTTAAAATAATACAACCATGAGCTTATCCGGGGACTGTAGCTTTTAATCTTGCCGATGAGATGAGGCGCAAAAGGAAACGGTGGCGGGAATGCAAATGTGGCCAACCTACACCGCTGTGACGTTTTATGTGTCCGAGAGGAATACATTTTAATAGATGAAGGCACTCCCAACACTTTTTAATGTTGTTTTTGTGCTAATGAATGTTTTATGCTCGATGTTGAAAGCGATTCAAATTGAGCGTTTGTTTCGTAAAAGGTATCAAGTTTAATGGATTTTTCGGAAAACCAAGTGTTTTGTTATAAATTAATGAGGGGTAATTCGACAGCACAGTATTTATGGGCATGAAAAAAACGACTAAATATAACTAAGAAGTCCCTTTGATCATAAAATTCCTGTAGAAAGTCATATTTCGTTCGAATTTTAATCGCATTTTTATTTGTAATTGCAATTTTACCAAATAAACAACCATATCATGTACCTTCCTGCCATAAACAATAGATTCGCAATAAAGTCAAATTTGTTTTTGAAAATATCCAATCAAAACAAGCCGTTCCGGGATCCAAGAATTAATTTAAATGCTAATGCACACAATATGTGACCGATTGCATGGCTGAATGTCTACCGGGAGTAAAAACAAGTCGTTGCATTTTTTTTGCAGCGAATAACCCAAACATCAAATTGGCACACGTTGTTTTGTTGTGATCGGACGCACGCATTGTAGAAAAAAAAATCCCTGAACAATATGAAACAAATATTGCTTTCCAATCAACGAAGCTCTAACGCACACATGCAACCAGTTTTCCTAGAAGTGTGATGAGTTTCTAGCTCAATACTCTTCTGCAACAGCTTCTCCAACTATAAGCTATATGGTGAATTCGTCGAAACATTAGCGCTGATGGGTATGCAAATTTGTCGATCTTACACACTCCTTTATAACGCTCTAGTGGAAAGTTCAAGGACCTAGTTCCACCAGGTTTGCTCTGGTTGACCTATATTTTCAACCCCTGAAGAGTCTTGTCGGTGTGTGCAAGTGTCCTCTGTAGTAAAAAGAAAGCGGCCAAAGGCAAGCTCGGATCGAATTCGTCATGGTGCGTTAATAATCTATGGCGCTTTAAGTTAACGTAGGCGTCAAGTTACACCAGCTCTAAGTGTGGCTTGTTGTTTGATAATGCCTTCGGCAAGCTGTTTTTTTTTAAAGGAGAAAGATATAACTCTGCCTTGTGATTAGTCATTCGAGTAACATGCATCCAGACTTATTTTTAAAGACAGTTGAATATGATTCAAACTTTACAATTTCTTCTCCAAACTTCCAATGAATGAAATGAGACATACCCCAAGCGGGATCATCCTGCACGCAACCGGCATAGCAACAAGTGTCTGCTGTGCCCACTGCGTTTCTGTTTACTTCGTAATCAATTCTCGATTAGGAACTCACCTGACAGCTTACCCTCACTAAGAGCACACCTTTAAAGGAGGTAGGAGAAAAAGAGAAGATGGAATAAATGCACCCAAAGCAGCGAAAACCAAGACCAAGGCTCGCTCAAGTTGGATAGAATATCGTTAGAAGTTCGATGCAAATTGAAGCTCGTAGGAGATGCGAAAAAAAACCCTCCGTCCACCAACGCCCCAACCAGTCGTGTGACACTGAGCGATTTCCAAGAGGAAATCATCGATGATATTATGCCAAACACGTCATCACCATCAGCACGAACGATTGCTACTGTGTGCAATATTGTGCACTTCTGCTTGAGTGCACTCTCGCGCCACCTTCGGATGCACACGTCACGTACAAGCGTGTATACAGATGGATGACCAAAGCGAGATCTGTGCAGCTGCATTTGCGCTTCAACCAGACGATTAACAGCGGACGGAGAACGGGTGTTTAAATGGTGTCTCCTCTCTTAAACCACAATGCATCACCATCCAACCGTCATCCTTGCAGGGTGACGATCAACTAAACATAAGATGAAAACCCTCCAAAGAAACAAGACCCACACACACACACACACGGCACAGGGGTGTAGACAGCATGCAAATCGGTACTCGTGAAACGGTGTTAATGAATGTGCACACATTATGCACCCAGGATGCATCGACACGGTAGGTTCAAAAGGTGTTTCTCAAGTGGTGATATCCCACCTCTCTCTCTCTCTCTCTCTCGAGTGGTTTTGACCCAGGCTGTTTGACGGATGTCGTCCCGACAACATCTCGGATGCGGTTGATTCCCGGTAAGGCGGCCCAATTTTATCATTCCCTCTCCAACAAACATCGATTGGAAATGAGGTTTTATTTATATCCGAGCCGGGTTTTATCCGTCTCACGAACTGGGGAAATTGAAATTGTGTTTAACCACAGGAGATGAGCTTGGTTTGGCGGCTGGCGAAGCTTAAGATGTTGCACCTATAAATAGGAATATGCAATTTAATAGAGGAAAGTAATAAAGTGCACTAACGCTTACCAGTTTGGCAAATTAAGAGCAACACGTCGATCGCCCACAGAGCACACAACAAAAAAACACACTCAGACCTTCATCCAGTTCCGGTTAGACGTCATGCGGAATGCAAATTTGCTAACGAATCGTTCCGAAAAAATAAGTTGGATCGTACTGCTCCCGAGCGACATTCCAGCAGGTGCTAGATCGTGCCAAATTTGCTTCCCTCATCGAGCTGAGGACATGGAAGACAGAAGCAACGCTATTAACGCTAGCTTTATTGGCCATAAACCACAACTCGACGCACTACACACTTGCCAGTGGTATCGAAACGCGCGTCAAGTAATGGCTAAACGCTCAATTATTCATTCATAAAATCGCCAGCGATCGTTCGAACCGCGAAACAAACACATCGATTCAGCATTCCGCGTTGCGTCCAAAATGGGTCGGTTGGGTCGGTAGTGTGGGACAATAAAAATGGCAACATTAAATCAATCATCCGTAAACAGGGAGAAAGAGAGAGAGAGAGAGAGAGAGAGAGAGAGAGAGAAAGAGAGAGAGAGAGAGAGAGAGAGAGAGAGAGAGAGCGCGAAAAAAAAACACTTGACGCTTCCCTTCATATGGGATGTTATCGTCGCCATCGGCTTCTTGGGCGCGCACTAGTTAGCACACTTGCAAGTGGAGTAGCCTGGGACCGGTTGCAAACATTGCAGCCACCACATGTTCTTCCATCATTCGAATGCCATCGGCCTCAAGCGTACGAAATGGAGACCGAGAAGAATCGGTGTCACCCCGTTGGTGTCTATGGTGGTGGTTGTATTTTTAGGCAGAAACTGTAGCTGATCGTAAATAATTTTCTAACATCAACTCGTTGTGAAGTCTCGGAGACGGACCAAGATTCGCAAATAAAAGTGCTGCCTAGCATGTTGCGCTCAGATCTTATCCAATCTCGCTAGTACTATCTTGTATGAATGAGTGAATAAAATTGCTTGCTCACACAGCTGTTAAAAGGTAGTTCTGGCTGACACGACAGAAATGACATCAGAAAACCCTATACTGACTATTGGACAGTTCATCCGTAGTGAGCTGATATGCTTCTTATAATGATTAGTTAGATATCTGTGACTTGAAATGCCCGTATAGGTATAAGGAATCAGTTCTGAGAGTGTGAACTACCACAGGCCGTAAATGCATTTTTACTCGAGATTTGTAAATCCTCGGCCCAAGAACAAGTATTGCAGAGATGCGTGCACAACCGACTAAGAGAAGAACTGCTAGAATCCCATAGACATTAGAAGAACTCATTTCTAACAATTTTATAACCGAATTATGACCTCATGCCCATTCTCAAAATGTAAAACTCACAACAAATGGTATGTTTTTAGCTCCCCGAAGTCATCCGTCGTCGGCCTATGTTTGTTTTAACACGTTGGTCATATAATTTTGCCACCCTTGCTATTTATCGGTGGATTAGACAACCCGGAACGAGCCGAGTGCGATAGTTAAGTATCGAGTGACGATCACGCTAGTTCCGATGCTTTCAAGAGACGCTTGACGCAAACATGTTGTACAAAATGTTTCGATATTTTTAAACTATTTGTAACGACGGAATGTTTAACGCCAATCCGTCCCAAACTGCCCAATGCCTCTTTGGTAGTTTTATAATAAAACATTGGAGACGAACGATCACACCAATGTAAGGTGGATATAAGCTCCAATTTTTCATCTCCGGGCGTACATTATTCGCAAAACTGACGCAAACATAATTCAACGGTTCCCAGAATAACATCATCCATACCCCCCCATCTTGACCAACAGCAACGAACGGTCGCACGAATCGCCGAAATGGTAAATTCAAATCGTATTTTACACGCTACCTGCACAACCAATCTCACCCACTCATCTCTCCGGTGGAGCGTACAGCAGGGAATCGCATCATTTTGGCAAGCGTTCATACATTCGGCCGTGGCTGGTACTCGTTCCACCAGTTAAACCAAAAAAAAAAAGTTGGGGAAAAGGATTTTACTACAGCATTATTTTATGATTATTTTGTAAAGGCTGACTGCTTCCCTCGAGACCGAACCCGAAAGCGGGTGTCACATTTGTATGCAGATCAAACAGTGCTTTAATTTAACTCTCAACACCCGAAAATCCTCAAATGGAAAAGGGGTTTTGCTGCGTGCACACCTGTTGCTTCCGGTTCGTTGGTTAAGCCTCCCGGGCTCTCTCTCTCTCTCTTTGTCTTTCACCAAGAGAGACCGAGTCCTCTCCATCTACAGCCGAGCTTCCGAATCTCATCCGGATTAATTGGTAGCTCGGGGGCATCATATCGCGTAATCCGTAATACCGGTTGTGCTGATGATGTCCCATTCTTGCCATCATCTTCACTGTGTGCAGAATTAATCAAAGACGAACATTGAATAAATTCCAATTTATCGTCCACGCCGAGAGATATTCAGGTCAACCGGTGAACTCTTTGACAGATTTTTTGAACCTACTGCGTGCCCAGTTTGTTGTACGCCAATTGGCGAATGGCTCATCAAATGAGCCTCCCTTATGTTGCCTGTCTTCACCTCCTGCCTGGTGCTCACTTTTTGGGAAAATGGCCAACAATCCTTGCCTCCTTCGTTTGCGTTGAAAGAAGCAAATTAAATGAATCAACGCATCACGCGGCCCACTGACACACCGCTGTCAGTCTCATCTTGACTTCATCGGGAACAAGAACAGGATGAATGTGGTGGGCATATAAATTGTCTATAATAGCAGTAAGCTTGTAGGGGCCAATATAGGGACAAAACCACCCGGTGTCTTTCTCTTTCCATTTACCTATTTTGACCGGTTGACAAATGATTGCAATAATAACTACTTACTGATTGCAGTTTTGCAAAAAGATGCACACAATGGCTTTCTCCGTTGGTTCCACAGTTCCAACGGAACGGATTTGTGTCGTCAGTCGTGCCTTCAGTCGGTATTGTGTTCTATTTTTGTCGTGCAATAGCTGCACTTTTTCCTGTAATACAAGGTATTTCCTATTGTGTTTCGTCTGGTTTCGGTGAAAACTTCATACCGCAGCAAGTTCGCAGGATGAGGTAAAGGATTTGATTTTGTTTGTCTTCCTATTTCCGATGCGGAAAACTTAGGTTTTCTTTTTTTTCCTGCTCTCCCAACGTTGATAACCAACCTGCCTACAACTTCGCAACCCACACGCCCACCGATTCCGTATGCTGTTTGTTTGTGTTGCGGATGTAAAACAGTCGGAGTAAGCACAAGTTTAGCAGCAGCAGATCATGGCGCGTTACTAGTGAGTCGGCCCGCGAAAAAAAGAACACCCCCTGATCAATCAATAAACATTGTTAGCATTATTGTGGTTCGCGGTTCAATCTTGCCGCTATAAATAAGCGGGTTTAAAATATGTTTCTAAAAGAAGTAGAAATGTACGTTAAATTTGCACAGATGTCTGTCGGTGCAACCTTCGTCGCCCGAATTTGTCCGGCCGACTGGCTGCCCTTTTTGTTGACAGGGCGGATGTAATTCAACGTGACGCGTACGCCAAAGGAAAGGATTCGTTTCTTTTTCATTTTGGGGAGGGCGATAGACGGATGGAAATTGGAAATCGTTGTGGAAAAAAGCATAACGCTTCGGGCGGTAATATTCAAGTCTGTCTGTCTGGCTCAGGGATGCTGTCTTTTCCATTTGACCGATCCTTGAACACTGTCATCTTGTGTAAATATACAATAGTCTGTGTGGAGTAGGGTAAGTTCGCTGACAAAATGATGAAACGTGTCTGTTAAAAATGCTTTTGAGATGTAAAATGAATATTAAAATATATTTACATGAGAGTTCGAACTCGTTATAATATTAAAAATTGCCCCCTATGTCTAATGATGTAAAGCGAAAATAAAAATCAATTATAAACTTTTCCACCATTCCAGAAGCACCACATCCGCATATTATTTTAATTTATTGTCCACCGGCACTAAACGCTTCTGACAGAAAGTTTGTCTAATTGCCATTGATGAACCGGACGTCGTATCGTTAGCGGTTCACCTGAATTGCCCAGGTGGACACATAATTATCTTTCCCTGCCCCCGATACAAGGTTGAAAGTTTTAAAATTACTCTTCACAGCACGGGAAACCCTAGTCATATGCTCTTGTAGCGCCATTTTGCTGTACGCTTTGTGTCACAGCATCCAAGCGAAAGTTTCGAAATTAAACCTATACAAACAATTTTGTGTAATGATATTTGAAGGAAGGAAGTGGAACACTACGATTAGTAATGCCGAGTAGTAACGGGCGTGTAAACGACCAAACCAAGTACTGGGCGTCTCCATGTCTTCCTTGAAAGCATGGCCTTAAAAATACAAAAATGAAGGGAAAAACGCGTAAGAAAACAGTGAGAATTTAAACGTCAACATGTCCTGGAATTGATACGCAATTGTTTATGTGGATTGAGAGATGCGTACGATTGGACGCAGAAGAGTTTATTTTCGGCACCTCTTTTCCTTGAAGGCACACCGAGTTGAAATTGCACCACGCTTACAATAAACTCAACTGCTGGTGGGTTAAAGACTACAAATGCTGAGCTATTTGAATCCTCTCTGTACCACTTGCCACTTGTGTGAGTCTGTATGTCTTTTCTCGAGTACAGTTTTTTTTCTGTTCAGTTTTCCTTGCTCTCTCTGGCAACAGGTTGTGTTGGGTTACTCACGTAGGAAAGCTCTTGCAAGCAGAGGCAACGACCAAACCAAGTACTGGGCGTCTCCATGTCTTCCTTGAAAGCATGGCCTTAAAAATACAAAAATGAAGGGAAAAACGCGTAAGAAAACAGTGAGAATTTAAACGTCAACATGTCCTGGAATTGATACGCAATTGTTTATGTGGATTGAGAGATGCGTACGATTGGACGCAGAAGAGTTTATTTTCGGCACCTCTTTTCCTTGAAGGCACACCGAGTTGAAATTGCACCACGCTTACAATAAACTCAACTGCTGGTGGGTTAAAGACTACAAATGCTGAGCTATTTGAATCCTCTCTGTACCACTTGCCACTTGTGTGAGTCTGTATGTCTTTTCTCGAGTACAGTTTTTTTTCTGTTCAGTTTTCCTTGCTCTCTCTGGCAAGGAACAGGTTGTGTTGGGTTACTCACGTAGGAAAGCTCTTGCAAGCAGAGGCAACAAAAAGAGAACCAACCGCCCAAGACACACCTGTTGCATGCGACGATTCTGAGGCAAGAAAGAAGGATGCTCTTAATCGTGCCCGAAGAGTGGGATTTTGAGATAGGTCAACAAAACAAAATACGTGACACCATATGGCGTTGCTTAAGAGAGCAGTGAGTTTGTAGGAGAGTTTTACTGATTATTGCATATCTTAACAATGCTTAATGTACGTTTGACGAGATGAAATTATTAAATTGCGCTTTCAAGCGCCTAAAGTTATGCTATTGTCCATACAAAATCTCCCTTTTCTCTTACTCTTCTACCAATTAACGTTTAACAAGACATTAGGAAGCATCTTCTGTCACCAAAACTTCCTCTTTATGCTGTTTATCTTCGCTAAGAAGCTATCCATCAATGAACCCCTCTAATTGACGCGAACGTGTGTGACATACCTCAAAGACCGCTTTGTGTTTTTGATTAGCACCCAAACGGAAAGGTGTTAATAGCCAACCCATTTGGGTAGGTCAAACACAGGTCCGCACAAACGTGTCCACACTGGATAAACTCGATACTCGCGTGCGCTTACACAATTGTTGGTATGTTTAACACCTCGACATTGACCGAAACCGTCAACTGAAGGACGAATTGTTTTATTTGAACAGAATTCAACAATCAATCCTACCTTCGCTTGAGCAAATTTCCTTTTTTTTTCAAATCAACAAGGAGTTTTTCTTTGTGTTCTTCACTCGAAAACCTTATTTATTTGACCTTACGGAACTAAAAAAAAGAAAAGGAACAAGGAATGTGCTTTCCAGTTCCAGTTTTTCACTTATCGCACTCTCGTCTTCTTGGTTTGTGGCGTTGTGGGTTCTGCCTTACCTCCGAACCGGTTCCGAGATACCGAGATGGGGAAAGAAAGATCTTCACAGCACACAAAAATTTGCCGTCCCTATTCTAATTTTGATCCCTTTTTCTACCGCCCTCCTCTATCTGCCACCTGATTCCCCTGCATCTACCTCATTGTTCGGGGTGGTTTTGTGCGTCGTTTAAATTTACTTCAATACAAGCCGCCCAAAATTCCTGCTCCCTTAGTTCGAGAAGGACAAGTACTTGGTAGGTGTACGACGGCTCCAGGACGTATGTCCTACGGAAAGAGAGGCCCGTAGATGGATGTGCTGTGCTCCATTGTGTTCCCCTTACCAGCTCTTGGTTGTAGAAAAAGGTGCAAGTGAAAGTGCTGCTGAAGCAAATGGAAGCAATTTCAATTCAATGAAAGATAAATCGCATTTCCGTCAAAAATTCAACCCTCCGTGGTGTGCCTGGGTGTGCTATTCATTCGCATCACTTCCAGAGTGTGTGTGTGTGTGTGTTTATGTGTTCGGTTAGATTTAGGTGGAAAAAGTATAACTAAACGGGAGGCAAAAAATACTTGTCCGCTTTCCTTATTTTCCCTGTCTGCTACGGGTAGAAGCTCGGTGCAGATGCTATGTGAGGATGACTCTAGAAGTTTATTTACCGCGCAAAATCTGATTCCTTCGGTAAATGACGCCGGAGCCGGGGCAGGGACAAGTACAACAACAACAAAAAAAGCGAAACCTGCCACAACAGAGGGATGGCTGGCTGGTTCCACCACATTCATCCTTCACGATGTGCCGCCGCCCTTTCCCGTGGAGAGATTCGCCCGAGTGCAATCGCTAGGCGAATGACGGTGCGTAGTCTCGGGAAGTAAGGGAAGACGACATTCCCACATAGCACGGTGGACGGGGACGGGATGAAGCGCGATGGCAAAACGGTAAATCTAATTTTCTTCCAAAAAGATTGACTGCGTATACCCAGCACCCTCCACACCCGGCTAAACTTTACGCGCGGTGTACGGTGCAAGGATCTCTGATCCTTGTTTTACTCATTGCTTCGACATTTCGACGTTCATCAAACGGTAACACCACACCACACCATCAGTCAAACAATCTGGCCCTTGTATGAGCCCGGAGTTTTTATATCTGATATTTATGGTACGGCAAATACCCGAACAGGGGTCATAATTTTAACGATGAAAAGAATACAGCAGCAGCAGCAACAGCAGCGGGACTTCTGCCGGGACACTCTTGAAATGGGATTAATTTTATTTCGCGTTTCTTCACCACCACCACAAACACCATCCATCCGTCTTCTGCCGTGTTTCGGTGGGCGGCGGTTGTGATTTTTCTTCGCTTAATCTTGGCATCAAGGATGGTTGTTGGTACTGCCGCTGTCAAGTTGGGTTGTTGCCGTGGTGATGGTGGTATAATCAACGATTGGACAACTTCACCCAGCAGGACGGTAGATGATTATTTAGCAAGGACCACCTCCCCTTCCGAGTAGTGGTAGGGAGAGTCGATTTGGGGCGGAAAAGATTCGCGGTAAAAGCTTGTCGTCCATCCCAACAATCTCTGCCCATAACTCGGTGCGCCTATATGCCTGTGGCATAAGCGTAACTCAACCGCCACCGGACAAAGAGCACACGATAGGATCCACCCGGCCCCCCGGGACAATCTGTTAGGATTCTGGTCAGCAGTACGTGTTGGAAAGTGGTTCGCTAACCGCGTCATGACGATAGCGATGAAAAGCGTCAGCAGCAGCGAACACACAAGCGGATTAGTAGCGTGTAACGCCCGGTGGCTACGCTGCCCAGAAGCAGTAGCAGATTGTGTGCCGCTTTTCCAGAAGGACTCCACCAACTAGCTCTATCATTATCCGACCCCGACTGAAACTGACGAAAAACCTTTGATTTTAGTTCGACCGTCCGTCCGTCCATCCGTCCGTCAAAGGATGAAAATGGTAGTTGAAATGGCTTTCAATTCCACGAAAAACGGGGACGGCTGTGTACAGCGTGTTCATGTTACAGATTGGTGTACCAGATTTACTGGAGGAGAATGCGCTCCATATGGAAAGTGTCGCTCGGTTCCTGCGAGAGTTAAAACGAGGACTTTGAAGGAGGCCTTTTTGTCGCTTTTTTTTTTTGGGAGGGAAAGGTGATGGTGTCAAGCCCACTACACTGTATTCTTCCATGCATTTTAATCCATACGCGAATGTATCCGACAAACGGCTAAGTGCCTTGTTTTCCAGTACGAGGAACTAAAAAAGTCCTTTTAAAATGTGAACACACTCCCACAGCCTTGCATCGGCAGGCTGGTTTACTGCACTTGATGCTCCAGTAATGATGTCAAGTGCGCATTAAACTACCAATGGCTTCCGTTTGTCCTTTCTTCATAAGTCCTTCCTACCGCAAACCATGAAATCCACTCTAATCGTGGCAGGAAAAAAAGGTCACCTAGAATGCATTGCAACACACACTCGTCATGTCGCGCTGGTACGTGTGTTCAAAGGAACCGAAGATGACGGGGAAGGTCCTCGGGTCACTAGTCGTTAAAAAAAGCGGTCGTATTTTCCAAACAGTCGCATTCGATCCGGGTGTTGATAGAGTGTGGCTTGCCGGAACGCTCCACCAAAGATGAGATCATTTCGCGCTTTCTTCGTCGATGTTTTGCTGATTGTGTTTTAAGCAATGTGCATCACTTTCTTGAACAGTGAAGCAAAAGGGGGATGTGCCAGAAGCATCGCTGATAATTGATAGAATCAACTGCACTGACAACACTTAACACTTGTCGACGAGTGATGGTTTGTGGTGATGATCGCAGCGCTTTCCCATGTCGGAGTGTCGATGACGGTCAAGTTCGAGCTATCTGTCTGTCTGTCGGTCATGGGCAAATGCTCCAGGCCGGTCCAGATTCCAGTGGGACAAACCGTTTGTGCCACTTGTCGACAGATTAGCGTCTTATCAATCGATCGTGCAATAAATGGGTTCACTTTAAAGTGATTTAATCTTCATTTGCTTGATTGTGGATGCTTTTGGGTTGCGCCGAGGAGCGAAAGGAACGTATTTTTAGCATTCTGTGATGCATGTCACACCTTACCGATAAGATACATAATGTTCGGTGTTTCTCGAATAACGTACGATGATGTTTCGTTATCTAACGAGAACATCATTTGCTTCTGGAAATAGGTCCATGCACTTTAATCTGCAATATGTCACTTTGCATTTCGGCGACTCTGCGTAACGCTTCCAAAATCGTGCTCCCCAATTCATTTAGATTACAGCCAACAATCGTAAACCGTAGTTAAGATAACATACTACACAGTTATGACACTCTCTCGACAGATAAGGGAACCATTACAGATGACTCTGATGAGTCCTAAACCACATCAAACCTCACGGAATGCTAATGATTGAATTAATTTATGCGTTCTGCTTGCTCGTAAACCGTAGTTAAGATAACATACTACACAGTTATGACACTCTCTCGACAGATAAGGGAACCATTACAGATGACTCTGATGAGTCCTAAACCACATCAAACCTCACGGAATGCTAATGATTGAATTAATTTATGCGTTCTGCTTGCCGAACCATTAAACCGGATTCAACCAGAATAGATTTAACGGAGTCAGAATAGGCTAACGAACGTCGAATACAGCGGTCCAAATTTAGCTCAACGCATCGCCCACCCAATTGGACGTCTACATATTTCAATTGAAGGCTTCTCCTGGACCTGGCTCGTATTTTGATGAGTTCAATTGATCATAAGAGATGTATTAAAACAGAGAGCTCCACCATTTCATAAGAAAGTTGTAATTAAAGCAACTCATCCCCACAA
>KZ061543.1:890168-936973 GCA_002091835.1 Anopheles maculatus | reverse complement strand
AACCGGTTCCGAGATACCGAGATGGGGAAAGAAAGATCTTCACAGCACACAAAAATTTGCCGTCCCTATTCTAATTTTGATCCCTTTTTCTACCGCCCTCCTCTACCTGCCACCTGATTCCCCTGCATCCACCTCATTGTTAGGGGTGGTTTTGTGCGTCGTTTAAATTTACTTCAATACAAGCCGCCCAAAATTCCTGCTCCCTTAGTTCGAGAAGGACAAGTACTTGGTAGGTGTACGACGGCTCAAGGACGCAAGTCCTACGGAAAGAGAGGCCCGTAGATGGATGTGCTGTGCTCCATTGTGTTCCCCTTACCAGCTCTTGGTTGTAGAAAAAGGTGCAAGTGAAAGTGCTGCTGAAGCAAATGGAAGCAATTTCAATTCAATGAAAGATAAATCGCATTTCCGTCAAAAATTCAACCCTCCGTGGTGTGCCTGGGTGTGCTATTCATTCGCATCACTTCCAGAGTGTGTGTGTGTGTGTGTTTATGTGTTCGGTTAGATTTAGGTGGAAAAAGTATAACTAAACGGGAGGCAAAAAATACTTGTCCGCTTTCTTTATGTTCCCTGACTGCTACGGGTAGAAGCTCGGTGCAGATGCTATGTGAGGATGACTCTAGAAGTTTATTTACCGCGCAAAATCTGATTCCTTCAGTAAATGACGCCGGAGCCGGGGCAGGGACAAGTACAACAACAACAAAAAAAGCGAAACCTGCCACAACAGAGGGATGGCTGGCTGGTTCCACCACATTCATCCTTCACGATGTGCCGCCGCCCTTTCCCGTGGAGAGATTCGCCCGAGTGCAATCGCTAGGCGAATGACGGTGCGTAGTCTCGGGAAGTAAGGGAAGACGACATTCCCACATAGCACGGTGGACGGGGACGGGATGAAGCGCGATGGCAAAACGGTAAATCTAATTTTCTTCCAAAAAGATTGACTGCGTATACAGCGCCCAGCACCCTCCACACCCGGCTAAACTTCACGCGCGGTGTACGGTGCAAGGATCTCTGATCCTTGTTTTACTCATTGCTTCGACATTTCGACGTTCATCAAACGGCAACACCACACCACACCATCAGTCAAACAATCTGGCCCTTGTATGAGCCCGGAGTTTTTATATCTGATATTTATGGTACGGCAAATACCCGAACAGGGGTCATAATTTTAACGATGAAAAGAATACAGCAGCAGCAGCAGCAGCAGCGGGACTTCTGCCGGGACACTCTTGAAATGGGATTAATTTTATTTCGCGTTTCTTCACTACCAGCACCATCACCATCCATCCGTCTTCTGCCGTGTTTCGGTGGGCGGCGGTTGTGATTTTTCTTCGCTTAATCTTGGCATCAAGGATGGTTGTTGGTACTGCCGCTGTCAAGTTGGGTTGTTGCCGTGGTGATGGTGGTATAATCAACGATTGGACAACTTCACCCAGCAGGACGGTAGATGATTATTTAGCAAGGACCACCTCCCCTTCCGAGTAGTGGTAGGGAGAGTCGATTTGGGGCGGAAAAGATTCGCGGTAAAAGCTTGTCGTCCATCCCAACAATCTCTGCCCATAACTCGGTGCGCCTATATGCCTGTGGCATAAGCGTAACTCAACCGCCACCGGACAAAGAGCACACGATAGGATCCACCCGGCCCCCCGGGACAATCTGTTAGGATTCTGGTCAGCAGTACGTGTTGGAAAGTGGTTCGCTAACCGCGTCATGACGATAGCGATGAAAAGCGTCAGCAGCAGCGAACACACAAGCGGATTAGTAGCGTGTAACGCCCGGTGGCTACGCTGCCCAGAAGCAGTAGCAGATTGTGTGCCGCTTTTCCAGAAGGACTCCACCAACTAGCTCTATCATTATCCGACCCCGACTGAAACTGACGAAAAACCTTTGATTTTAGTTCGACCGTCCGTCCGTCCATCCGTCCGTCAAAGGATGAAAATGGTAGTTGAAATGGCTTTCAATTCCACGAAATACGGGGACGGCTGTGTACAGCGTGTTCATGTTACAGATTGGTGTACCAGATTTACTGGAGGAGAAAGCGCTCCATATGGAAAGTGTCGCTCGGTTCCTGCGAGAGTTAAAACGAGGACTTTGAAGGAGGCCTTTTTGTCGCTTTTTTTTTTGGGAGGGAAAGGTGATGGTGTCAAGCCCACTACACTGTATTCTTCCATGCATTTTAATCCATACGCGAATGTATCCGACAAACGGCTAAGTGCCTTGTTTTCCAGTACGAGGAACTAAAAAAGTCCTTTTAAAATGTGAACACACTCCCACAGCCTTGCATCGGCAGGCTGGTTTACTGCACTTGATGCTCCAGTAATGATGTCAAGTGCGCATTAAACTACCAATGGCTTCCGTTTGTCCTTTCTTCATAAGTCCTTCCTACCGCAAACCATGAAATCCACTCTAATCGTGGCAGGAAAAAAAGGTCACCGAGAATGCATTGCAACACACACTGGTCATGTCGCGCTGGTACGTGTGTTCAAAGGAACCGAAGATGACGGGGAAGGTCCTCGGGTCACTAGTCGTTAAAAAATGCGGTCGTATTTTCCAAACAGTCGCATTCGATCCGGGTGTTGATAGAGTGTGGCTTGCCGGAACGCTCCACCAAAGATGAGATCATTTCGCGCTTTCTTCGTCGATGTTTTGCTGATTGTGTTTTAAGCAATGTGCATCACTTTCTTGAACAGTGAAGCAAAAGGGGGATGTGCCAGAAGCATCGCTGATAATTGATAGAATCAACTGCACTGACAACACTTAACACTTGTCGACGAGTGATGGTTTGTGGTGATGATCGCAGCGCTTTCCCATGTCGGAGTGTCGATGACGGTCAAGTTCGAGCTATCTGTCTGTCTGTCGGTCATGGGCAAATGCTCCAGGCCGGTCCAGATTCCAGTGGGACAAACCGTTTGTGCCACTTGTCGACAGATTAGCGTCTTATCAATCGATCGTGCAATAAATGGGTTCACTTTAAAGTGATTTAATCTTCATTTGCTTGATTGTGGATGCTTTTGGGTTGCGCCGAGGAGCGAAAGGAACGTATTTTTAGCATTCTGTGATGCATGTCACACCTTACCGATAAGATACATAATGTTCGGTGTTTCTCGAATAACGTACGATGATGTTTCGTTATCTAACGAGAACATCATTTGCTTCTGGAAATAGGTCCATGCACTTTAATCTGCAATATGTCACTTTGCATTTCGGCGACTCTGCGTAACGCTTCCAAAATCGTGCTCCCCAATTCATTTAGATTACAGCCAACAATCGTAAACCGTAGTTAAGATAACATACTACACAGTTATGACACTCTCTCGACAGATAAGGGAACCATTACAGATGACTCTGATGAGTCCTAAACCACATCAAACCTCACGGAATGCTAATGATTGAATTAATTTATGCGTTCTGCTTGCCGAACCATTAAACCGGATTCAACCAGAATAGATTTAACGGAGTCAGAATAGGCTAACGAACGTCGAATACAGCGGTCCAAATTTAGCTCAACGCATCGCCCACCCAATTGGACGTCTACATATTTCAATTGAAGGCTTCTCCTGGACCTGGCTCGTATTTTGATGAGTTCAATTGATCATAAGAGATGTATTAAAACAGAGAGCTCCACCATTTCATAAGAAAGTTGTAATTAAAGCAACTCATCCCCACAAAATTTTTTTGCCAAGTACAAAACCATAATGACGATGACGTCGTTGTTGCGTTACTTAATCGCTTCTGAACCCATCCCCAACAGCGACAATGTTTATTATTCACACCTCCAGGCGCGTATTTGTCTGTCTCCGCTGAGCAGTCTCATTAAAGAGGAATATTCCATCGCCCGCTGGGGACACACGATAATAGCAACATTTGTTTAGACTTTTTATCGCTCACCTTCAGCTGTTAAACCCTGTTGATGTAATTAATCTTGAGCTTCTTGAGCTACCGCCGTACAAGGAGATTCGTTATCGTTTGTTTTGCTAACGTCGCAGCATCCCCGAACGAATCCATGTCCATAAGGGAACGCTACGCAAATGCTTCCACGAGATGTCACGAGCAATTGTTTACAGGAGCTGAGATGTACTAAAGATATGACAGCAGCGCGATACGAAGATGTCATCATAATTTAATCGCTTCCCTCGTGCGTACTCCGGCTGGGTAAAGATGTCACTGACAGATGTTTTTGTCCGTTTCTGCTATTGTTTCTTCCGATAGATCTACTCCACCTTCCAGGAACTAGGATATTGCGAACATGTCGAACTCGTACGCGACTACAGGCGCACGGCCAACGTCACGATGGAAGCGGTTTGTGAAATCGAACCTCCTTACCTTCCTGACCGTGGTCGGTGTGTTCGGTGGCACAGCGCTCGGACTGATGCTGAAGAATTCTTCCGACCCCTGGACACAGCGTGAGGTGATGTATATCCAGTATCCGGGCGATCTGTTTCTACGGTAGGGTTCCAATCCTATCCATTCACCCAAGAAAAAAACGGACCCGTAACCCGCTAACCCCAACATATCGCAACCGGTTTTTTGCAGGATGCTAAAGTGTCTGATCGTACCACTGCTCGTTTCGTCGATCACCAGTGCGATCGGTTCGTTGGATTTGAGCATGTCGAAGAAGATCGCGTTCCGGGCCATCGTGTACTACTTCACCACGACGGTCTGTGCCGTCATTCTGGGCATCATACTGGTCAGCACGATCCGACCCGGTGCGGGTCGTGAGGTGAACAATATTGGCGGTAAAGCCACTACGCGACAGGTCCTTACGGCCGACACACTACTAGATCTCGTAAGGTATGCCGTCGGTAATTGTTGTGCGAATTTGGGCTAGCTGTATATTGATATCTTTATGCCTTCTATTTGCAGAAATCTGTTCCCACCGAATATTATCCAGGCCACGATGTTCCAGGTAAGAAAATTGCTACTGTTGATGCCTATCCTGAGCGATTGATTAACTCTCTTTTTTTTCTTGCAGTTCCGAACCATTCTTGTCCCTCCAGCAAATGCTACAGGTGGTAAGTGTATCCAGTGCCTAGGACATACATTATAAATTCTAGTGAATTTTTCACCGGAAGTGCACAGCTGTGAGATCCGCAGAATCCACATATGCGTCCCCTTGTGCTTTTTGCTTTGGTGGTGAACTCCACATGGAGCAATACAAATAGAATCCCCGCGTTTGGGGATCGTGCCGTCCCAATACATCAAACAAAAAATTAAACTGTGGCAGGAAACTCTCACGAAGCCGCACTGCTCAACGGATGAGCCGAAATGGAGCTTCTAATCACTGTCCCACACCGCACTATTGCCCTACTGAGAGTCTCCCCCCCCCACCGAGAGCGAAGGGAAAAGAATAAATTGCGGAAACGTTCACTTGTCACCGTCATATCAATTTTAGGGGTAATCTACCCGCGTATGTGTGGTTTGACGAGTGGGATGCCTCGTCGAACCGTTTACCATCAATTTACGGGGTGACCTTCAGGAAGAAAATCCCAAACGCGTTTGCACCTAATTGTTCCAAAGCGCAAAGTATTGGCACTTAAATGGTTAGCTATTAATGTGATCCGCTTTTTCTTGTGTGCTAACTCTACCATTCTCACAGTTCCCTTGACACAGTACAAGATCACTTCCGAGTTTACCGAGGGTACGAATGTGCTCGGTTTGGTGATGTTTAGCGTAGTGCTGGGCACGTGCATAGGCAAGATGCGCGAGAAGGGCAAACCGCTGCTCAATCTGTTCGAAACGCTTAGCGAAGCGATGATGATCATCACCTCGTGGGTTATCTGGATCTCACCGATCGGTGTGCTGTTTCTGGTCGCGGCCAAACTGCTCGAGATGGCGTCCTTCGTCGAGGTGCTGGGACAACTCGGCTGGTACTTTATGACTGTGATGCTGGGACTGTTCCTGCACGGATTCGGTAAGATTTAGCAGGGATATTCTGCTAGTGTGTGGACTGTTGGATGTCTAATCCCTGCTTCGGGCTCTACTTCTAGGTACAATTTCGGTCATCTTTTTCCTCACGACGCGCAAGATGGCATTCCCATTCATTGGCAAGATGAGTCAGGTGTTGGCGACGGCATTCGGTACTGGATCCAGCTCGGCCACGATGCCCATCACGATCCGCTGCCTAGATAATATGGGCATTGATCCGCGTGTGACGCGATTCGTCATTCCCGTTGGTGCCACGATCAACATGGACGGTACGGCATTGTACGAAGCCGTCGCTGCGCTATTCATTGCTCAACTACGTAATATTCATTTGACTTTTGGTCATATCGTTGCCGTAAGGTACGTCTTCTGGGGTGTCAAATGTTGTGATCTTTTTGTGATAAAACTGTGTTCGTATCCGTTTCGCCACAGTGTCACTGCCACGGCTGCCTCTATCGGTGCGGCAGGTATTCCGCAAGCCGGACTTATCACGATGGTCATGGTGCTGGACACTGTAGGATTGCCGGCCGAGGATGTTACCATCATTATTGCCGTTGATTGGCTGCTGTAAGTATTGCTCCTTCTTGGAAAAGAAAAAAAAATCAATAATCTCGAATAATCTCTCTTTTAAATTTTCACTTTCTTATTAGCGATCGATTCCGTACGACTATTAACGTTATGTGCGACGCCCTGGGTACGATTCTTGTCAACTCCCTGTCGAAAAAAGATTTATCCGGCGAAGCCAACGGCCATGTAAGCATCGAAAACCAATATCCCTTTCAGAAACCCCAACTAAATTATCATGATTTCGTGTATCTTTTAGCTGGAACTGGCTGAACCACACGAGCTGGTAGAATTGCGACCAGACCAGAAGGAATAAACGCTTCTCCACTGTTCCAACCGTAGTACACGGAAACGTCAACCTTTTTCATCCCTTTTGCCCATACATATATGAACGCATGTTCTGCATTTGATGCCGCGAAAGGGCACGTTCGTTCGTTATATACGTAAGATTTGTACGTACTAATACAACAACTGCAACCGTGCATTACGGACATATCTTTTTCGGACACTCGATGATCGTAGTACGATCGTTACTATGACAGCCTTCTAAAGGGTGACGAGCAGAGCTCACAGCATTCATTCATTTACCATAGAAATTCGACGACCGAGCGACGACGAAGGTTTGTCTGGGGGGTGGGACACATTTGCTCAAACATTTCAGCAAACGTTTCATTGTTGGGAGTATGGCATTTCGTATCCCCCTGGTGGTCCGTGGTCCTTTCGCAGACTAACGATGTACGAGTAGATATAAATGAAGTCTCGTTTACGGCCTAGTATGCTCAACAATCTTGCGATAGAAATTGTGCAAATGAGTGCCACCAAAGTACTACTGCCCCCTGATTATCCCCCTCCCCCCTTCCCGCCACCTCCCACCCATCCTTCTCCCGTCAATCTGCGTCACCCAATACGTGCTCTAAACGGACGAACCCGAAACTAAAGCATCCTAAAACCGCGAACGCGTGTGAGTGTATACTGTATGTATGTGTGTGAGTGTGCCATGAAACAATAGAAACACGACAATAGGCAAATATATAGTAATTCATATTGTAGGGAATATTGGCACATTGGCGGAGCGAAATGGCGCACCGGCGACCGGTGTGGAAAATCATTTCGTTCGATTGTGTTTAATGAGTTAGTGGTAAGGTTACAGAAACACGAAAAACAAAACACATAACAGTATCATTGTAAGAGAGAGAGAGAGAGAGAGAGAGAGAGAAAGAGAAAGAGAAAGAGGGAAAGAGAAAGAAAAGGTGAGACAGAGCGTGGTGCAAAGCACGACTAGACTTTGCGCGTAGGAATTAGAAGCGACACAGAAGAAGAAAAAAAGACCAGGACCCAAGACCACGATTGCAGGATACAGATATATACGGACTAGATCTTATAGAACTCTTCCTCGTACTCGAATGGCGTGTTGTAATAGCATTGTCTTGCCCCCATGTGTGTCTTCATACACACGCGCACACTTCCCCCAGGTTAGCGGACATCGATGTTATATCTATATATGTGTGTGTATGTACCATATGTATCGATGTTTAATACTCAACTATAGAATACTTGCTCTGAATGCGCGCTTATACCAATCACCATTGCTACTACTACTACTACTACTTCCGGATATCACTGTTTCCCCTGTTGTTACTTCCGTCGAGTTTCGGAACATCCGGAACAACAAGTGTCTTTCTTTGCTTCCGGTGCATTTCACTTGCGTTTAGTATACTTCCTTTCGGCAAAAGTTCTAGTTCCTTTTCTCGGTAACAACTATACAGAGGGCGAGCGGAGAACGAGTGAAAGAGAAAGAGGATCGTGCATTACAGCGAAGGGGCTTACCGGAAATTAGACAGAGGCGCGTAAAAACCCTAGATTTTAGTCAACCTTTCGGCGTTAGCGCGTGCGTGTAAGCAAAATGATGTGTTTGTATATTTCAAAATACTTACAAATATATTTTAATGATTCACCTTTTGTATCATACTTTTCATTTATTCTTCCGTTTTGTTTTGTTCGCAACTGATTTGTTTTATTAACGTTATTCGGTTTATTCGTTTGTTCCCCATTTCTGATTTTTCACTTCTATCGGCATCACACTCTACGGACGGAACACACTGGATTTTGTTTTGACAAATGGCTGCTTCATTCAAGCGCGCGACTTCTTTCATGTTCAAACACGAATAAACATGTCCTACGGAACGGTATGCGTGTGTGTGTGGGTGCGTTTGTATGAACAGAACGACCGTTCCGTACTTGCATGCTGATGGTAGGGAAAGCTGTTTGAAGGTATTTGCGGCAAACCGATTGGATTCAATATAGCCAGTAAGAGAGAGTATATATGTATCGGATGTGTTTCTTTGTGAGTGTATTTGTATAACGTTCACTGTAATTGCTTCTGAACCGAAGTCTAAATATAAGATGAATAATAAAAATATTGTTTACTGTATCTATCCCGCTCGGCAGTAAAACGCGTCGTACTGTCAGAATTCGTGTTTCGTTTATTTCAAATATTATAATTTGCCAACAAGTTTGTTATCGGTCAGAGAATATAATAAAGAAATACAGTAAGCAAAGAAAGGAAAACATATTTAATTAACCCTACTAACTAAACTCCACAAACCAAACTTGCGGACGACGGAGATGGCGAAACTCTGCTTGATGTTGACCAACCCTTACGACGTATCGACCGACTGCCAGATCAGACGCTCCTCGTAAAAGTCGATCACGAGCTGTGGGCAATGTTTCCGCGCATCCTTTGACTTGACCAGCTGTGCCCTGTCCTTGTCCTTCCATTGAATCAGGAACAGCAGCTCCTTGTCACCTTCCGTCGCGCCAAGAATCTTTTCAGGGATGTACCCTTTCTCAAATCCGTTCAACTCCTCGACCTGCTCCGAATCGGCCGACCGCGCATCATCGTCGTTCGATCGGCCTTTGCTTGATTTCGTCGGCGCGCCATCACCGTCCCGTCCACCGTCATCATCCGATCCCTCACCATCGTCCGAATCGCCACCACTTCGCTTTTTCTTGCCCGCTGTTCGTTTTTTGCCGGACTCCTTTTTGTTCGCGTCGGTGCGCGACTGTTCGAACGCTTTGATTAGCTCCGGGCAGTCGAGATTTTCACGGGGTTCCCAGGAGTTGCTGCTCGAGTCGTACCCCTTCCATTTTAGCAAGTATTCCACCTTGCCCTTCCGTTCCCGGCGGTCCACGACCTTCTCCACCACGTACTCCTCTTCCGTGTCGCTATCGTCGCCACTGTTTCCGTTCGTATTTTTTGGTTCCTTAGTGCGACCCATATTTCTTCTCGCTGTAAATGAAACAATAAAGACTATATATATGTAAGCAACACTGTTGCGACGAAGGAGCGATGCGGCTTTCATTTCATGGTGTCCTTACCCTATTTAGTACACTATCTCGGTGTGCAAGCGTCCGTTGAATAAAAGAGCAAACAATGTTCCTAGCCACAGAACTGCACCAGAAGATATGTTGAACGGTTGTGCTCGGTTTCTGCTGCGTTTCTACGCCGATTCAGCAAAAGCGACGCTTTCGGTTCCGGTACGTATTGTGATGGCGTTTCTTACCGCGAATAATGCAGAAATACGGCACGTTCATAGCGGCGGGCTGAAGTGTTGAGCTAACACGAGCAAGATGCAGCCTGACAGATGCGCTTTGTCGAGGAAGCCATTTTGAAATGACCGTTTCAATCGAGATAAAATTCATAGAAACGAAATCTATAATTTCGATTGGCCCTTTCTGGCTAGCTGAAGCTGTTATTCTCAAACAGAGTGTTTTACGAACAAATAGCAGCACGATTTAAGGGCACTAAATTGAGCTGTTAAAAATGTTTGCCCAACAGCAATGAAACCCCCCTCGTTGTTTGACTCAATTGTTATTGTTTTATTTTCATTTCTTTGTCGTTTGTTTGTCAGATATATCTGAGTGGATTGTGAAGAATTAGACCGCCCTTCGATCGCTCCAATAATAATAATATCGTCTACCAACGTCCGTAGCGTGCGCTCTTGTTCTCTTCAATCCTTTCTTACTCGCCATCACATCACTAAATTGCATTAATCAAAGCCGTAGAATAGACGGTGTACGATCACTAGTTTGAAAAGCACAATCGCTTGCACATTGTGTTGTTATTACAGTATTGGGGAATTTTGAAATCAATTTGCTTCTAAATTCAAGAGTATACCACCGACAGCGTCCTTTTTGTCACTGGTCTGGAACAAGAAAGAAAACCGCTACATGAAACACACGATACGCCACGACATGATATTATAGGGAGGGTGGGAAAAAAATAAACAAATACGAAACAGAAACAACGCTTAAAGCTATGCCGAAGGCTTGTTATGGTACTAGAGTTGTTGTGACCGGAAGGGTGCGTAATAGGGTTGTTTCCGACACCGTTTACATCGTGGTCGACGGTTGTCCTCCGGGAGGTACACCGCCACTACTATTGCTGCTGCCACTTGCGTCGACTGCCTCCAGGTTGATCAGGTTCGAAGACACCGATGAAGACGTGGGCAAGCTGCTCACTGGTGTAGTGGACGGTAGACTCGAGGTAGTCGTGCTGGGCAAGGATGAATTTGTTGGTAGTGTTGCACCAACAGGCTTGCCACTGCTACTGTTACTATTACTGCTCGCCGCGATCATCGATGGTGGCGGAGGTAACGCTATCGCTGGACGATCTACCGTCATGGGGAAACCCTGAAACGGTGGCAACCCACCGAACTGCTGCTGATGCTGACTATGCCCATGGCTGTGTCCATGCCCGTGGCCATGGCCATGGTGATGCCCATGATGGTGATGTTTCCCGGTGGTAGTCTGGGGGAATGACTTCGGGACGGTGTTCTGACGACTAGAGTCGGTCGTTTTGGACAACCGTTCGCTCAGTGCTTTTAGCGCAATTTGCCTAAAAAAGGGATGAACATTGTATAAGCTCACTGCGGCCGAGTGCTTCCTATGCTTACGCTCATACCTTCGCCTTTCCATGTCGTGTGGATCTACTCCCGGCAGCTGTACGCTGACCGATTGCAGCGAAGAAGAGTTTGATTGCTGTGGACTTAACCGCTTCACTAGCCCTATTCGCAAACAGCCCAGATACACCGGGTTAGCGATGACCGCAATAAATGGTTGCAGCACGTTCGGGAAGAAGCTTGCAAAGCGGAAATTTTCCGCACTGTCGCCCCGCGTACCGTTCGAGTGTCGCTGATAGAAGCGCAGATACACCCAGGACACGTACAGGCCCGATGCAAACATTGCAGGATACGTCCCATCTAGTAACCCGCAGGCCCATAGCAAAATTGCTGCTATGACAACGGTCAGTGGTACATTTCTGTCACAAGCACAAGTATAGTATCAAATTAATAAAGCGTCTGAAAGAGCATTTCGTAACATGCACATACCGATTGGAGAATTTACCGAGCGGTGTTCGGGCTATTAGATGGTCGGGCATTATCTGCGTAACGGCTACACTTATTGCTGCCAAAGGGGAAAGACAAATCCGCTAAGTATAAGTACGCTCTTGTTCTCCTGCGCAAACAAATCCATCAAACTTACCTGCATTCATTCCAGCAAGCCCGTAAATACGGACGTTAAATAGAATCTCCGCATCTTTGGTTATCATCGAGTAGAACAGATAGTAGAAGCTGGTCAAGATGGCCACCCCCGTGTTGGTGATGGCAAAATAGTGCAACATTTCCATCTGGCCCCACGACGGTTCGATCAGCTTGCCGCACAACCCGACCGTCACCAGATCCACCAGCACCTCCCAGTAGTGCTGCTCGATGAAGAAGTAGGTAAAGATGGTCCACACCCAGAACGTCGGTGGCATTAGATAGCCGGGCGTAACGCACAGCAGCACCGATATGCGCTCGGAGAAGGAAATCATATACCCGACCAGTGTCGCGATGCAGATAAACTTGATCGAAGTCGACGTACTGCCCAGCAGGGCCGACATCTGCTGCCGGATGTATATTGCATTGTTGCTGCTAGCCATCCTGTGCGTCTGTTTTACGCAATCCTGACCGCCAGATTTACTGCCACCCCGTTTACTTCCCTTTGCACCGCAAAATGGGCCCTGATCGGTATCTTAACATTTATGCCGTATCAGCAGCAGCAGCAGCAGCAGCAACGGTGACGATAACAACAGCAATTACGGCGGCAGTAACGAACAGTGCAGCCCTTCGAAATGGTTGTCATACAAACACCGATACGTTTGTGCAGGTTTGCCGGCTGGAAGAATGTAGAATGCAGAAATTAACACAAGCTTTTGGTGGATTTTTGAAGTGGAAAAGAAAGAAATTTAAGTTGCTGCGGACGATTGGTTTGTAAATTTACCACTTTTGATCGCCTCTGTTGTTTTGCTGTAATGTCAAAATAGTTTTTCTCCGCTCTGATGTGTTTGTGTGCGTGCGTGCGGTAGTTTACAAACACGAGTTAAAAGATCAGTGTCAGCAAGATTGTTTTGTAAATAGCAATTTCGTACGATTTACTACATTTTCTTTGGTTATTACGTTACGAGAAAGTGTGCGTTGTAAGATGAACTAATGAAAATAGGAAGGTACTGCTTCAATTTGATGAGCGAGAAGGTTTTATTGGAACAAAGAAAACGATAATTTGGAACGGAAACCTGGATTGATCAGTTCCTAGAACTCTCATACACGATTTGTTGATCGATTTTTCAAATGCAACGTGTGCATCGGAGTAGGAATACATGTTTTTAGACTTGATAACAAACTTATTCCCAAACTTTGTAACAAACCAAGTGCAAATGATCATGGTCGGAATGAGATAAATCTAACATTGTATTGGTAGCTGTATTTGTCGCTAATCAGCTACCAGAATACTGCTTCAAATTGCTACCGGCCAAACGAGGTCCCGAGTTCATAATAACAGCTTTCAAAAAATACCCAAGTTTATGAAGTTTATTTAAAATAGACTGGATTTTCCCCGTTTCACTACGTACGTTTACCAGACATGTTCTCGTTCCAGTTTTCATAACACCCGCTAGGGGGGCTAAACATTCGATTACCTTCATCTCCATCCTACAGGGTCGTGTTGCGCCACTGTAACCTGGGCAGTCGCTCTCTCCCGGCTCTTATCTTATCTTGGAGCGGCAAGGTAGCAATTAAAATTGCCAACAAAACGCCACTCCAGCAATTGAATCGTATGTGTAGTAGTTGGAAATGGGAATGAAATGTCTTAGCACCGATGTAGTTGCTGCTATTCACTTGCGAAACAGTTTTGTTTATTTGTAACGATAATAGCTTAGAGACACAAACAATTCCAGTACAGAGAGGAAAGAAATAACAAACAAGCTAAACAACTCTTTCGGTGTGCGAATCACTGAGGAGAGTAACGGAAAGGTGGGAAAACCTAAACCTCTAAATGTTACTGTGGAGCTGAGCTTTATGCTAGATTATGAGACGAACACACGAATGACACGCGTGTTCCATGCTGTGCCACCTGTGTCCCTGTTCCGATAATGAGAATGGTACCGTGTAAGCGTAAATTCAAGCAAAATTTGTACCATCTTCTTCTAATAACAATACTTATTGTGCGTCAAAACCCACACTCTGTTTATCTCCTCCCGAACCATTGTTTTATGCCGCGATACCGTACTATAAATGAGCTTTCAATATTTAAATGGATTCATTAGGTGCTATGGTACAATAGTTCTTGATTAATGGCCCTATCTATTATCATGCAAATACTAGATTCAATGTACCGCCTCCTGCGTAAGATTCTTTACTGGGTGAATAATTTATGTCGTTAGCATCGTTCGCTGCTGGTATCAAGAAGACGAAAAAGATAGCTACCTTGCGGCCCTCGGCAAAATGTTCCCATTCCTTAGTTCATTAACAATTACCCACCCCGTTTACGTTTGACTAGCAAATTATCACCCAATTATTAATTTACGTACACGTAATTTGTTTTATAAGATTAAAAACACAATAGCTAAAACGTTTCCCTTTTCTTGGTTGTTTTGTAAACGCGGTTAGGTTAGTTACCCGTTCGTTCGTTTTGTTTTTCACTGTGTTACGGTGTTACGGCGTTAAGTTACGTATGGTTCTAGTCGTATAACGTATTTCACAGCACACACTGAATGGAAATCGTCCATTTACAGAAAATCGACCGTACGTAAGGGTGACGTATCGTACAACCCATCGTTCCCGGGAAGGCAATCAACACCGGCCTCCTTACCATGGGCCGGATCAACCACTGACGATCCCGTCGGTGACGTGGGAACCGGCAGCGAGCGTATTGCGTGCCCGGGTTTCTCACTGGATCAAGATTTGGCACTTCGACTGCTCGGACCGGGAAACACGATGTTGGTGGTGGAGCGTTCCGAAATCGCGTCCGCATCCGGATCATCTTCATCCTCCTCGTCCGGGTCGTCGGGCGATATTCTTATTGCCTGGTACCATTTGTTGGTTAAATCAGCCATCTGGCTCTTGCAATCATGCAGTTCCTACGATACGAAAAACCAGTTTTTATTATTCCGCAATTAATTTAATACCGTCAATCACCCCTGCTTCTTACCTGGTGCGTAAAGCGGCGCGTAAAGAATGGAGTAAAGAACTTCCGGTCCCAACGGGTAAAGCCTCCGATTCGCGACTGCGTAAAGCTAACCTCTTCCTCCTCGGTCAGCTCGGACAGATGTTCCGAATCGATCGCTTGGCCCCATTCGCGCGTTTTACTCAACGATAGTGCCTTCTCCTTGCGTTTGCGTCCAGCGCGGCCAGCACGTGATGTCCGCTTCACCTTCTTGCCACCCTGCAGATACTTCATGAGCGGCATCGTCGAACCACCGAAGAATAATGTCGTAAACAGGACGATAATGAGCGTGGTCGTGATAACGACGTGCCGGGACTCCTCCGTCGAGAATTGCATATGCAGCGAGAGCGCATACGAAATGGCGCCCCGCAGCCCCGAGAACCACATGATGAAAGCCATACGGTTGGTAATCTTGTGCTCGCGGAACCGGTTCACCAACCACGCCAGCGGGAAGATGTTGCAAGCGCGCCCGAGCAGACAGAGCACGATCGCCCAGATCACGAACGATAGCTCGCAGCGATGCTTGAAGGAAAATATGGCCAGTCCCAGGTACGCGAACACACACGTTTCAGCGATGAAGGCAAGCGTTCGCATCGTTTGTTGCATCGTAATTTGGGTGACCGTCGATAGGTTGAAATGGGTGTAGTGGGACATCACGATTCCGCAAAACAGAATTGCCATAATTCCGGACAGATGGATGCCCTCGGCCAGCACGTACGGGGCGTAGGTAAAAACCAGCATAAGGCCAAACTCGAGCGAAGGATGCTTGCGTAGATCGATGTGCTTTAGTAGCAGGGCACTCATCAGCGCAAACACCACACCGATGCCGGCCGATGCGAAAAACATCATGCAGAAGGTGTTGAGGGCGGAAAAGATCGATTCGCCCGTGCTGGCATTGCTACCGGAAGCGGAAACCATCGGCATTACCGTGGTGGTAAGCACGATCGATATGGCATCATTCAGGATGGACTCACCAAACACCAGCATGTTCAGTACCGGGTCGACGTTCAGTGCGTGAAAGATTGCTACCGTGGCCACCGGATCGACCGCGGAGATAAGCGATCCAAACGCAAACGATTCGACAAAATTTAGCCGATAAGCAACTTCCGCCAACCCGAGCAGATAAACGCCGGAACCGATGACCAGCGCCGAAATGGTTGTCCCGATGATGGCAAACACTAGAATCGATCCAATGTTTTGGAAAAAGTTTCCCTTGTGCAGATTGTACCCCGATTCGAAGATGATCGGTGGCAGCAGTACCAGAAAAAAGGCGGTCGGTGAAAACACTTCCTCCCGTTCCCAGTTGGCGATATGCTTGACGGACGATACGTTCAGTATCAGCCCGATCAGTGCGCCCAGAAACACGACCACAATGCTTTCCGGCAGGTACTGGAAGCCGGTCTGCAGCATCATGTGTATCAACAGTATGCCAAGCGCGATTACGCACAGGACGAAGAATATCGACATCGAGCTGTAGTGTTCCTGCTCCACGGCACTCTTTTCCGGTGACATGGTAACGGACGCACTGCTGTTGCTGCTGCTTGTCGCAGTTGCAGACGCCGATGACAGCAGCGTTGATGCAGTGTCGACTGCAGTGCCATTCTTTGCCACCGTAGCTGGGGCCGGAACGGGTGACACAGTACTGCTGGTACCGGTTGCGGCCGTCGAGGATGCATTCGAACTCGCCGCTATTATTACGGCTGCAGTGGTTCCGGTCAATGTTCCTGCTCCACCGGCTGGTGATCCTGCCACGGGTCGCTGAATGGCCACGTCAGAGGCAACATTGTAGAACGAGGTAAACAGGAACGCACAAATCACTAGAAAGTAAATTCCGGCCGACTTCATCGTGTCCTTGAGCGATTGAGTCATAGCACAGAACTGGTTGTGTTTCGTATGGTACCACTTGGTTCTAGGATTTTCACTGGCCTTCCGTTTTCACGCACGTCGAATGTTCGCGAGCTAGATGGTCCATTGCATCGACGTCGTCGTCGTCGTCGTCGTTGTCGTCGGTGACTAGATTTGTGTTTGAGTTTGAAATGTTTTTCTACCGAAACACGGACAAACGCAGCGCACGGGACCAGAGCGAAGGAAAGCGTTTTGAAGGTTGCTGGGAGGGGGGTGAGATTTGATAAAAAAAAAACCGTCAAATGTCAAATTGGCAAAAGATAAACATTGGACGAAACACCCTGTGTGTGCGTTGTGTGGTTTGGCTGATGAAACAGGTTCTGAATACATTATTCTTTTTGGATAATTTTGCTTGATAAAACTAACCTATTTCTTTACTTTTTAGGATTTAAAAGTTGTCTTTTCGATGGAAATGTTCGCACCTACATGAGCTGCCTTGTTTTGTAATTAATGTCATGTTCAAATGAAGAACACAAGCTGCATGATCGAAGAATCGATGATGACGATGCCGGGCATGAAGATCTTCGTCTGCTTCCAGTTTGGCTCTAGGCCTAGAGGAGCACATCGAGCTCATTGGCTTCATCAAGTGGTTCAAGATTGATTGTAGCCATTTCCTCAAAACGGATTGGTGACCTGTTCATGTTTTGGCGACGTGCATAATCTTGATGGTCCAAGAAGCAAAAAGTATCCTGGAACACGCGGATTCCACAAACTTAAGGTTAAACATTCAACCAACGTATGTGAATAACTCCGTTGTCTATTTTTAGGTCCATTCCCGTTACTGTGTCAAATTTTTCTGAGCGTAGTTCCAAAATCGTCGCAAACCTGGCATGACGATCAAAGAAGGATCTCTAGAAAGGTCTTTTTTTAGCTCAATGATCAGTTGGTAGGTTTAGGTGGAGAATGTAATGAATACATGAAGGTTTCTTGGAAAAGTATTGCCCCATTTGCCACCAGGAAAGAGCATATTTTTAGCCCGACCGGAAGATGCTGTATTCACACAACTTGTGTCGGTTGGTTCCGGTTTGGCATTCAGCGGCAGCGCACGCAATTATTTTCGTGGGTTAAGCCAAACGCGACGCATTACCATACGAATGGTCGCGTGTTTGCGAGACCGTGCGCGCCGTGCTTAGCTCAACCTTAACGTTCAAGTCAAGCGTCGACACAACAGCTCGTGCTTATCACTCATCGAACGATTTGCTCGACAAGGTATTGTGAAGCACAGAACCACGGCACTTCCTCGCGGTACATGTGTTGTTGGCGCTGCCGCTGGGGTCAATCGTGTTGTTGAAGTGATTTCAAATGGGCAACAAAAAATAACAAATCGCATCCGTAGAGGAGGAAGCCTTTTTGCCAGTCAGAATAACAACATCCAACTATCGAGTGTTAGGGTGGCCGGGTGTGGGGTGGTAGTGAGTTGGGCAGGTTGGCGATATGGCAACCAGTAGTGGATGGTTATTTTGAATCTTTTGCAGTGTGTGAGTCGGGAAATCCTTATCAACCGTTCGACGCCGTCAACCGGTAATAATGACCGGGCAGATTCGGTGAGCAAAAATTCAAACAAGCTTTATAAAATATGCCAGCCCCAGCAGCTGGACATTTAGTTGAAGCAAGACGCTCGAACCTGGTGCATCGTGTGAGTTGGTTAGTTATTGGAACAGCTTTCGACGATCGTTCGTGTTCAAGTAGTACAAGAGTGATCGCACAATCATCCTAGGCAGATTGCTCGTTTGCTGTTGTGTGTATTTTTGTGGCAAAATATTGAGACTGCTGCAGAACAACAATAAACTATTATTGATTCTGACTGTAGCTAGTAGGAAAATCCCTTAGAAAACAGTTGTGATTTGTAGATTTGTTTAGCAAAGCTCAATTTTCTGTTCCCATTTGAAACGAAACGTTTTTCAATCCGTTTGATGAAACCAAAAACAACGACAACAACAACAGCTTTCAAAATAACCGTTTTCCGTAACTGTCCTACTCCCCGAGCGTTTGACAGCTGTTGCAAGAACTTCGGCAAAATGGTTCGCTCGGACTGAGGTTGCCTCTTCTCGGTCTCTTTTCCACAAACATTCGCGAAGCAAAGACGGGTTTTACGCGGGCTGCTGTTTTGCCGAAAAAATTACAAGAACTTGCTTCCTGTTACACCCCAACCTATATCAATACCATCCTGAACGAGATATTTTTAAAGCTGTTATTTTCGCAACTGTTTCGTGCATTGTAATCGACAACATTTACTTTAACAAATAGCAGAGAAATCAAAGGAAAAAAGTAGCTGCTCCCATCGCTAGGTCCTCCAGAGAAGAACATTCTACCAACAGTAAAAAAAAAGTGCATTGTGTGTTGCCTGCAGATTGTGTGACAAAGTGTGGTTTTCGTGTTGAAAGTGAAAAATAGTTTCCAGTTTGAAAGCAACACCCTACAGAGTTAAAATGCCGCAGACAAATGGTTTTGCTCCGAGCACCAACGGCCACAGCGGCTACGAAATGGAGGATGGATGCTCCTTTTTGTTCACGTCCGAGTCGGTAGGAGAGGGACACCCAGGTAAGCTAGAATACAATCGCCAACTTCCTCAACTAGCAAGTTTTATTGCAGCGATCGAAAATGCAATTTGTATCACCCGTGTGGTGCGTGTGTGAAGAACGCAAATGATATGAACTCGAAAGAACGGTGGGTGCCGGCCAGCAGCGAGCAGTGTGCGGCGCTAAATATCAAACCAGCGAGTCCGTGCATTAGGAAAATGTGTGCGCCGCTGCTGCTGCGGTGATATTATTTTTAGGTTAGGATTGCGTGTGGAGGTTTCGGCCCCATGGGCGGCGGATGGTCGTGCATGTGTACGGTAGGCGCGCTCGAATGATGAAGCTGTACCATCCCCCATCCGTCTGTGGCCTCATTGTAATGACGATAGACGACGACGAAGTTCGTTCTAGGCATTTGGGGCCAAAGGAACCACATCAAATCAAACACAGAACGGCAGAGTTTCATCGAACGAGTAAAAGATGAATATGCGATGCTTTTCGGGTATGCAGTTTCCTGGTTTTTCTCGTTATGCAATTTGACACAGGGCGTGTTGTATGGATGGGGCAATGCGATGGTTGCTGCAAAAACTGTGCTACCCAGAATCAGAACGTTTATGCCCCTGCCTGGAATTGTTTCCATGGTGAACGATGAAATCGATCGTATCATCTCTGATTACACACGGACGGGATGGAACATCTGAGCTCTGTCATCATATTTGTAATCGTTGCCTTCGTGTTGCTATGGTATTGGATTGAAAGCGAAATTCGCTTGCGGTATTGATTTTTCATCAAGCTCTCGCCACAGACGACGTCTTTCTCATGTGTGTGACGCTCGGCAGCAGAGTACGGCGATAGCTTTTTTTTGTATCACGGAATTAACACCCGTTTTCTTGCATCATACGACGACGGCCATTACACGATTGCATGTAATTGCGTGACGTATTATAATTGACCGTGTTTCCGGCATTTGTTTTGTTCCGCAAGCGACGAAAACCACGTGGAGTCGCCTTTATTACGCACTATTTCTGAGAGAGCAGACTGGATAAGCAGTCCGCATAAAGGTAACCTCACCGACACACGCATACGCTTCCTCTTGTCCGTGGCTCATAGCGGCACACAACGGTGTGGGACATTTGCCGGTGACGATGAATAATCATTGGAACCGCGTGTTCTGTGCATATTCTGCCCGATGGCGGCATGGCTGCGGTTTTTATCACCTCCACCAATACCAATGGGATTGCGACGATCGAACTCACACAACTGCAAGTGATGTAAAAAGGTGTTCACTTACACACGCATACAAAGATCTGTAGCATGCACATTTTGCAGGTGTATGCGTGTGCGTTCGAATGCGGTTGTGTGTTTGTTTATATTTTTTTCTTCTCCCTGTTGGGTTTCTTCCCATTTTTGGCATTCTCTAGAGTTTTGTGTCTTCTTTAATGATGGTTTTGTGTTTGTTTTTTTATCATCATTTTTTGCACACGGTAGAATGCCTTCTGCCTATCATCAAGGAGTCAGCTCAGGGGGTATCATTAAAATACTCGGCGGGATGTTTCGTTATTACAGCACAGATAATTGATGCTTTTTTGTGAATACTTTTAAAAGCTTATGTATTATAATTTTTATTCTTTATTCACAGGCATGCTATACTGTACTGATTCTTATGTCTCATTTGTTTTAAATCCCCATTTCAGACAAAATGTGCGATCAAATTAGTGACGCAATTCTGGATGCACATCTCGAACAGGACCCAAATGCAAAGGTTGCGTGTGGTAAGTTATTTGTTATTTGCCAATTGGTGTACTGTGAATTAAACTTAATTCTCTCTTCCTACAGAGACAATTTCCAAAACTGGCATGATTCTGCTGTGTGGCGAAATCACCTCAAAGGCCGTTATTGATTATCAGCGCGTTGTACGTGAAACAGTGAAGCACATTGGTTATGATGATTCGTCCAAAGGTAATTTGTTGTTGAGCAGTTGGTGTTGTACCTGTTTAATCGCACACACACACACGCACGCACACACAGAGTCCTTAAACTTCCACAAAACATGTAAATCTCCAAAGCTTCCCATCCTCTCCCCACAAACGATCCTGTAGAAAAGCGAGTTTACTATCTGTCTGTTGGAAAACGCGGATGCGTATGACCGTTTCGTTCAACAGCAGCATCGTTCTATAATATCCATTTCTACCATGCCCGTATGTATGTAGGTTTCGATCATCGTACGCTGAATTTGCTGGTAGCAATTGAACAGCAGTCGGAAAACATTGCCCAAGGAGTACACATCGATCGCGATGAGGACAGCGTCGGTGCAGGCGATCAGGTACGAAGACTGCCGAGTGCAGGTGTGCAAGGGAGCATCAGTTGTAATCTTGTCCTGCGGTTGTGTGTTGTCCTTTTGCCATAGAATAGTGGACGCTAGTATTGCGATGTTCATCGGTACAACGCTCATCCGGTACTGCGTCAGGCATGGTCATTTTGTTTTTGTTCAGACATCATCAAACATATCATTTTTTAGGTGGAATCATTTACGAAATTTATTGTGAATTAATACTGGATCTTCGATCGCGCAGACAAAAAAGTGAAGATCCAAATAATTTTAATACTGCATGAGGCTAATCTTTCTTTCGATAAGGTGCGAATCTCAATTTTCTAGAAGTTTTTCTTACAAAATCAACAGCAGCATGATTAATTGAACTACTCACCATTCCCCGTTGTGAACTGCAAAGCTCACACGCACACACAGAGTTCACAGGTTACAGCAATAGGTTTGTTTCCGGCCGACTCTATCTGTACCGTCCAAATCTTCCACGGAACTAATTCAGATTAATCACTTTAATCTACTAACATGCGACGACTGATAGCAACGGGGCATATTAGTCAGCTGTAGACGTTTGTCTAGGACTGTTGGTGATGATGATGATGATGATGACGGCGAAGCTGTGTGCACGTGGTTTAGACATACCTACTCTGTGGTCAGACTTGTCCCGTCTGACGTGGAATTCGTGATCGATTTGGAATGAATTTGACGTCAATGACCGTATGATCTGATAGTAGGGGTCATGGGTTATAAGCTAAGGAATTAGGGGCACAATCAGGATCATCAGGCCTTCTGGATCATATTATTCGTGCGTACGGTAGAAAGGAAGTAAGGCAGAATGGCGCAAACTTTTTTTTTCTTCCAGAAAGTGAGGTTGACAATCCTTTTGTCCCTTTTCCTTTACCATCTCCGCCATCCACATTACAGTCTCTTTCCAGCTTTCAACAAACACACACACACACACACATACACACAACATGCATCTGTCGATCGGTAAAGCAGCAAAATGGAAGTTAATAATATTTCACAATTTTATCTTTCTTTGCATGAATCGCAAAAAAAAAATATCGTCTCAAAAATTGTATAACGCGCGCGTGTGTTGAAATTTCCATTGTTTGCATGATTTGGGTCTCTCATATTTTTTTGGTACACACTTCGCTATTTCAACGATCTTCTCATCTCCAAAACCCCATCGATGAATACACGTGTCCAATTCATCCGGTGAAAAAAAAATATCGTCTCAAAAATTGTATAACGCGCGCGTGTGTTGAAATTTCCATTGTTTGCATGATTTGGGTCTCTCATATTTTTTTGGTACACACTTCGCTATTTCAACGATCTTCTCATCTCCAAAACCCCATCGATGAATACACGTGTCCAATTCATCCGGTGCGCAGGGTTCGACTATAAGACATGCAACGTGCTGCTCGCACTGGACCAGCAGTCACCCAACATTGCCGCCGGGGTGCATGTAAACAGGCCCGAGGAAGAGGTCGGAGCAGGTGACCAGGTTAGCGATTCATGAAACCCGTTTACCCAACTATTTGCGGGTTTATTTCTTGCCTTCTTTCGGTTTTGTGTGTACAGTTTCTTCTTTCTTTCTCTATCTTTTCTCTGTACTATACCTTGTTCGGTTTATTTGCTCTGTTAGTTGTTTAATTATTACTATATGTGTGGGGGGTGATATTATTTGTGGTTTGTAGAATATGCACGTACATCATCATCGTACTTGATACACGTTTCACATCGAATTGGGAATCAGAAAACGGAAAAAACAATCCAAAAAATACCATCAGATTAAATTTGACCACGAATTAAATTGGACGAAAACGGAATTTGTATGTCCTGAAACGAAATATCGTTCTGAAAATAGTTAAAATATTCCTTAGGCAGAAAGGATTTTTTTTCGAAACGATTCTATAACCTCAGTTCAAATAAGATTAGATGGCACATAGCGAACTCAGAAAGCATCAAAATTATAGCTAGAGTTTTGGGCAATCTTTAAAGTAATTTATGTAAATTTGTGCTACGTTCCACCTTCTTTCATTCCATCTCACTAATAACTATTTTTTTTGTGCTTTAGTTTGGTTACTGGGTTTATTTTTTGTGTGTATTTGACTAACATTTTAACTTTTTAAGTAACTGCAACATTTTTACACTAACAATTAGCTTAGCCAAATGCGCATTAACATAAGAACATAAGTACGTTGTGCGCTTCAATACACTGCTTCGAGAGAGAGAACAAGGGAACAGCATGTGAATGGGAAGGAGGCATATAAGCCCGTACTGTGCTGACGTCTCTACCGATTGGGAGAATCGCTATCAAATCTAGCATTATTGGCCAAAACACCAGGCCTCCAGAGCGCGATACGCTGGCCAACGAAGAAGAAGGTCAGAAAATGTGGCGCCCTTTTAACTTATTATGCTGTGTGCGCGCGTTTGTCAAAACAAAATTCTGTGTCTGCGCCCGCCCCATTCACGATGATGACCCTCCTTGTCTCTCACTTTCGATCAGTTGATGTAATATTATTGTATCAGTAGCAGCAGCAGCAAAATGTGAATAAAAAAATAAGGGGATTGGCTTTTAAACGGTGATAAGAACGAAGCGGCGGCGCGGATCTTTTGCGCACAACTGCTCTGAACTATTGACATGCTTTCGTCCAGTAGGTTCTGCAGCCAAGCGAACTGTGCGTTACTTTGTTGTTCAAGAGGACTTTGTGTTTGTTTGTTTGTTTGGTGAATGAATGTGCCAGCTCAAAACATGTACTCTAATTTTCTTCCACACCATCCATGACGTCAGTGTCACTGAACTCCCTTGTGCGTTATTTTTAGGCTTGGCTGTGTAGTGGACGTAAGGTGTGGATTAAGGAAAAATGACCGTGATGAGGTGTTCCGAATCCGAGAGGATTGACCCCAAAAGGAATCTTTTTATCATTCGGCGAAGCGCCTACGATCTGAAAAATGGTTTCATTTCATTGCAGTTCTTTGACTGATTTAACCGTTGTTGTTTTAAATCTGTAGGTAATGCAGTAATATAACATGATACAATAGGCGAGAGAATGTTGAGTGGATCGTTAGGTACCAGAATATTTGAATGATTCCTAAATTTAGCCTTTTTTAATGCACACCTTACAAACAACATGCTTCTGTTACGAAAAAAGGGAGTTTTTGTCAAAAGTTCCGCTGCAATATGCTTGCTTTTGCATGACAAAATTGTTTACAAGATTTACCAAGCCAAAAAACCAGCATCCGTAGCTATTATGAAATGTGACAGTTGTTTTATTTTTATGAACGATTTTGTTAGAATCGTGCTTCATTGCAAAGTTTGCGGATGTTCGTTTTTTGGCCTAGAAAACCCATTATTAATCTCTCATTCCTCACTTCCGTTCACTAATTAATACATTTCCATGTTTCGAATCATTCCAGGGTCTCATGTTCGGATACGCTACCGATGAAACCGAAGAGTGTATGCCGCTGACCGTGGTGTTGGCCCATCGGTTGAACGAAAAGATTGCGGAACTGCGCCGCAGTGGCGATTTCTGGTGGGCACGGCCCGACTCCAAGACTCAGGTCACCGCCGAATACATCTTCGAGTCCGGTGCGTGCATTCCGCAGCGTGTGCACACGGTCGTGGTGTCGCTGCAGCACTCGGACAAGATTACGCTCGAGGAGCTGCGCAAGGAAATCATGGACAAGGTGATCAAGGACGTGATCCCGGCCAAGTACTTCGACGCGAACACGGTCGTGCACATCAATCCGTGCGGATTGTTCATCATCGGTGGACCGCAGGGTGACGCCGGGCTGACGGGACGTAAAATCATCGTCGACACGTACGGCGGCTGGGGTGCACACGGTGGTGGCGCTTTCTCCGGCAAGGACTTTACGAAGGTCGATCGTTCGGCAGCGTATGCCGCCCGTTGGGTTGCCAAGTCGCTGGTGAAGGCCGGTATCTGTCGGCGATGCTTGGTGCAGGTGGCATACGCGATCGGGTTGGCCGAACCACTGTCAATTACGGTGTTCCACTACGGCACGTCCAAGTACAACCAGAAGGAACTGCTGAAGATTGTTTCGGACAACTTTGATCTGCGCCCGGGCAAAATAGTGAAGGATCTGAAGCTGCGCACCCCGTTCTACCAGCGTACCAGCACGTACGGTCACTTCGGTCGCTCCGGTTTCCCGTGGGAGGAACCGAAGGAGCTTGTCGTCGAATGATGCCGTGCGGATGCGGTAGAACCACAGCCGCCACCGCCAACCATCGTCGATGAGGATAGTGCTTACCGTGCGAAAAGCGGTACGACGACGGTCACATCGACCAACGCCGGCAAGGGTACGGTGGAGATGGATGACGAGGCGGCCAGTGCTTCGAAGAAAGCAAAACTAGATATAACAGTGTCTTCTACGTTGCCGTAAATGCTTTTTTCATATCGAGTTTTCTTAAGCTATCCCACTTTTTTATAGTAATATTATTGCTCATTATGCACGCAACCGGTGTGTGTTTGTCTTGTTGGTAAGATGAAAGACTCACACCCAAGACACCTTGCCCGTGTGTCACCTTTATTAAGTTTTCTTTTATTATTATTTTTTCCCAAACTCCTCCAATTCCCCAAACCCCAGTAGAATCTTGTAAGCCCGTCTTTAGCTATCGCATTAAGTACTTCAACTACAAAGCAGCATTACTAACGAAATGCGCAGAGCAGAGAGAGAGAGAAAGAGAGGAAAATAAAAAACGAAGACAATGTACTATGTTAGCAGGAAAAGTTAAGCTAGACGTAAGGAAACGTGTGGACCCCCCGTCGTCCCGCAGCACTCGAGCGGAGCTAGACCATTCGGTTGGCCACAGTAGGAGACCATTTCACACATCCAAAGTGCACCACAGCCGGGAATACACTATCGCGCCCTGGTAAAGGTGGTAGCTGCCTGCTGCAAAATTTGTTGTGCGGTGTGAGGAAGATTGCTACGAAACGACCACCACCATCACCTGCCTTCCGTAGGCCACTAAACAGATGAACAAAAAACTAACGGAAGAGCACAGAAAGCACTACGTACGGTTGCCGCACGGTTACCGACATTTGTCAGTTGTCGAATATTAGAATTAGAACTGGAGGAGAGAGCGAGAGAACGAGAGACGTTGATTTTTGGGTGACAAATGTTGCTATCCATGAGGCAAACAAAGCGTACTGGAAACCGTATTTAATTTGGACAATCAATCAGTAGCTGAGTTCAGTTATTAGTTTAGCCTAAGTTCCGGCATGGAAAGATTTGCTGCTTTCGGTAGAAAAGAATCCAAATGGTGCTGTGCTATGGGAAGGATTCGGTTGTGTATCGTCACCGCCTAACATTTCCCCCAGCACAAGGAGATAGGATTATTGCAAAGGATTAAATTTTATCCTCTTGATATCATTCTTGGCCGATGACCAAATCTATGTACTGCCATTTGGGACATTTTACAACGTGAGGTAAAAGTTAAAACCCGGAGAACACGCTCTCAGGCACATTCTGCACAAATCATTATCCGTTGTTCTGCGTAATCAAACTGCCACCATTCGTTCCCGATTATTTTGGTTTGCTTTAGTGAAACGGTAGAGAAATCGCCCGCCCTCACAAAGGACACAAGTGCATTAGATGCCGTTGTTTTGTGATTTTAGGATTTAAAATCCATAAATTTAAATTCTAAGAGTACGAAATTGTGACCACCAATCACACGAAATTGGCATACGATAATAGCACACTGAAGGAAAATCGACGTACAACACAGAAACACAGATTTGATAGCTTTTAGAGTAGTGTTATAGATGCACACAGCACGCATGCATGAAAGTAAAGGGTATAATATGCATTAAAATGGGCAGCAGCAGAGTTTGAAAAACAAACAAAACAAATGGCAAACAAAAACAAAACAAAAGTCCAACCTTAAATACGGTTTCATCTTCACTCACCTAACCGGCACACGTTTTGTGTTGTGTTTACGAAAAGGATTTTATTTGTGGAAAAGAGCTTTTTCGAAAATACTCCGGTCCGCCGAATGGTCGAAGGATGCCTCTCGGTACAGGAAAAGAAAACAAAACAAAAAAAGAAGAAAAATTGTGTATAGCAGAAAAAAACAAATGTCAGTGAAACAAAACAAAAAAAAATTAAATAAAATAAACAATATAAACAGTGGAAAACAAAATAATATAGATTTATTAGCCTACATATGCGACACGGACACAGCAGAGAATACAGTTTGAAAAAAAAAACATTAAAGCATTGCCATCTTAGCATTCACATATGGAGTGTGTGTTAGTTAAACTAGCCTATCTGGTTTTATCTGGTAGCTCGAGAGAGTGAGATAGAGAGGAATTATGCACAATGTGTTTGAGTTCTGCCATAATGCTTCTGTTTGACACGCAGATTAAAACAAAGGATAGATAGGACTGTGTACAAAGCAAAGGATACTGGAATAATGAAGTTTAAGCGTGTAGATTTACCCAGATTCTGTAATAACATGTGTTTTAACTTTCCCTTAGGGAAAAGCAGATACAATTCGCCAAGACAAACCACAAGACATCAGCATCACAATTTACCCCTATACGTGCTTTTAGCTGGTTGGTACTAATTATGGTTATACCATCCCCTTAGTCAGCATTTTAGCTTTGTCAATACCTTGGACGTTTGGAGCCTTGATCTCACTAGCCAACGTACCTTCCAATTTTATGTCCTCCAAGATCGAGTTGATCTCGATAGTCGCCACCATATCTCTCTGTTGCAGTTCGCTGCCTTTTGCTTATCTTACGTGCCAACGGAAGTTGTCACAAAACAATTGCCTGCCCGGTGATAGTAGGTTTGTCGATATATAGAATGAAGCGCTGTGCCAACATTCTTGCAACGAACATAGAAAATCGATCGACAATGGTTGAATGGTACAAAATCAGTTTAACTGATGAAGGAAGCTACACGCAGTTTAAAAATCACACTCGTTCATGGCATAAACAGCAGCTCCCATATTTTGCACATACATTGTATAAGTTTAAAAATGACGGTCCTATACCGGTATGCATAGCACACGCAAACGAATGATAAACAACACATGTACCGAGACATGCTCCATGACAGGCTGCGGCATCCCTCCCAGATAATAACGAAACAAAACAAAAAGTGTAAAACATAACAAGATGCATCAGCAAATCGTATAAAGATGTTTGAAAACAGATTTATCCTTACTAGTATATGATTATGATTATTGTTTGTTCGACAAAGCAAAGTAGATGGAAGATTGTGTAACAAACGATGATGATTGCAAAAATACAACCTCCTTCACTTCTATTCTATTTCAAGCAAGTTGAGATATGATGTTGTGGAAAGAATGTGGTGGTGTTTCGGAATGTTGACGTAAAGGAAAGAAATTGATTAGGGAGACCTATGCAAGACTGGGCGGTGGAATATGTTCTATATGTCAGGAAAGATACTCTGATATGATGGAGTAAACGCTCACCAATGGATCGAGGAAGCGGCGTTAAATCTCCGACAGCAATATAGATGACAAGATACGTGCAAAGGCAGCCTGACCTTTCTTACTACTTTTTCAAGATGCTTTTCCACTCGAAACTCGTAAGAACCATTTTTGGTGGGTACACACTGTGGCGGGTTTAACGTTGGGAATCGCATCCTTCTAGTCCTAGTCTTCCAAGCGGTCTCGCTGTACTAACCTGCTTTATCATCCAAAAGATCAAAGGTGCGCCTAAGAAGAAGTACGTCATGCACCAAAGTGCTCCACTAAACAAAAGTACTTCTTTACTTAGAGAGCTTCCCACCCGACTGAAACGCGAGGCCGATTGGAATGGATTGAGGGTTAATGCGACGAAGACAAAGTATTTGCTTGCCGGAGGCTCGGCCCTTAATAGAGCACGACTCGGAAGAAGAATATTGGTTGCAGCTGCATATTGGTAAGCAGCGAAATCCGAAGGCGCATTGTTCAAGTCAATCGTGCCTACTACGGGCTCCACAAACTCCTGAGATTCAGAAGACTTCAACAACGCTTGAAATGCGCCATGTATCGCACACTGATACTGCCGGTAATCCTTTACGGGCACGAGTCCTGGACAATGCTGGCGGAGGACGTCAATGCACTCGCCATTTTCGAGTGGCGGGTGCTACGGACTATCTTTGGCGGTATGTGCGAGCAGGGCGTGTGGAGAAGGAGAATGAACCACGAGCTAGCTGAGCTTTTTGGCGATGAAAACATCCTGACGGTTGCCAAAGCCGGAAGGATACGTTGATTCGGTACGAGGCGTAGATGAGCACAGCGAGCTCGTTGACTGGACCAAGTGGAAGACTTGAGGGATATCGGATGCAGCCGGGGGTGGAGGAGTGCAACCATGGACCGAGTTTCCTGGAGAACGATTGGACATCACACCATGTCTATTAGAGAAGAAGACTTAGAGAGCTTGTAGATCAGAGCAGTTTAATGGGCCTCGTGGTCGGAAGTGTTCTCTTCCAAGTGTTCTTGTAGTCCAGGGCCCTCGTCGTCTAAAGGACCTGTCTCCCAAGACAAGCACGAGTATCAAAAGTACCTTGAACGTCTAGGAACCGTGTCGTACAAGCCCTTATCGCCGAGGGACCTTGTCAGCTAGAAGTCTCCTTGCCGTCTATGTGTCTCCTCGTTTAGCAACCTGATTCTCCAAATAATCACGTCCTTCAAAGATTTTCGTCATGGACAGGGCATCATTGTCCAAAAGTCCTTGTCATTCAAAGCAACTTGTGGTCTAACGTGTCCTAAGGTTTCAATATACAACCTCTAGACCAACTGGATAATACGGGTAAGTACGATTCTAATTGCCCATCTCTAATACAAGCTTGTATCTAAAATTCTATTATAGTTGTTTAAATTCTCCTTAGATACCGATGAAAGAGAAACACATTTGACTGCTCATAATCATCTGGATTCTGTCAATACTGTGTCATGTCATGAGAAAAGCACCGGACGACCTCTCTTGTTCTCTTGATGGCTTTGATGACTTGATGAGCTCCCATATATCTACAGATTACGTCCCCATAGTGTCTCATAAGAAGGTAAGTACTTATAAAGAGAGTGGTTAAGAGAACCTCATCACAATGAGCTATTAATTAATATAAACTCGTTTGCTTCATATCTTTACAGCGAATGAAACAATCCCCCCCTCCAAACTGTGCAATCGTGAGGTGAAATGCTGATGTTTGACCGTCCATTTATCAGCTTGCCTGCTCCTGCAGAAGGTGGGCATGTGGCAAATAGCGGGTTTTTTTTACTTCCATAGCGTTCACGGGAGAAGTTACGCTTGTGATTGATTGTCAAGTTCAAGTTCAAATGAAACGTTTCCTGCACGAAGCGAACGCGAAAGCTACGGTACTACTGGGCTGGGAAACTCGTGCAAAACTCATACACCCGGGGATCGGTTCAGCTGTTTACAGTCTCGCGAAAGGTCGCAATGCGAGTATTGGGAGTAAGGAAAGGTTGGACGGTGCAGTATTATTTTGTTATGATTGCAGGGTTCGGGTAGGGCACGGCACAGAATCGAACGGTGTGTGCAGTTCACGCCCGTTTAATCCGCTCGGCGAAGGCGAAGATCGGTGTGAAACGGTGTGAAAAATACAAAGGGGCGAAAGATTATGGCCACGGTGCAGTTGAGGAATTACTATTATGTTGCACCGGGGATTGATAAGATCAGTCGCTGCATTGGAGATTAGCATGTGCGCTTCAGCATGAGAAATGCTCGTTCCGGGCCCTCTTATCGGGGCCAAAGTTTTGCTCTAATCATCACCTCAGCTGAGCATAATTTGTGGTGGCTTGTTTGGAAAGTTCAGTGGCCCCTGACAATGGTGGTGATGGTGCTGAAGAAGATGCTTTCCTAATCTGTTTTGATGATCGTGCGATCGTTCGCCGATTCTTCCGTGTTCTGGCAACCAACAGCGGGATTAGGTGTAGTAGTAGTGCCTGTGGAAGCACAGATCATTGGCGGCGGATAATTTGTGGCGCACATCTGCCAGGAAAATAGGGTGCGATTATGGGAAGTTGTGAGGATCGATTGGCTGAACAGAAAGCTTCGGTTGCCTCATGTTTAAATCAGGCAAAAATTAGCAACCATCACAACAAACTCCAGCTTTACGCCTAGTGCAATCAAATATTCAAATTCAAAAACACAAAAAAACGAGTTGAAATGTTAATTGATTACTGCTGTGTGTTCAAAACTGTCTCCCCTAGTGAAAGCATTTAAAGAGAAAGCCCGTTCACATCCTCGATTGGGATCCATTAGAACCGTAAAACAGACTAAACCCACGAAGTCCCGCTGTGAAAATGCGATCATTCTTCGCCGCTTTGATGTTTTTCCGCTTCGCACCGTGCACCACCACTGTAAATTGCTTTGCGGACTTCGTGGGGACTGTGATATGATTCACGGCAAGTATGATGGTCGGGAAAATTGTTTTTCGCCGAACGATTAATAGCGGCTAGGGGCCATTTTCTTCCGAGGATCGATTCCGTTCGGAGTTTCCGTGATTGCTGACAGTAAATAGACTCATCTGATGGTGTTGTGTGAGCTGTTGTTTCCTCGTTTTGTATTTATTAGCACAGCCTCGCAAAGAAGCGATTTTTTTGTAAGCGTTAAGCAATATTTAAATGCTGAACCAATTAACAGGACCACCTCTTGCTGCGTGTTTCTTCGGGATCGAGAAAAATGGTGATGGGGATTGTTTTCACAAATTAAACGCTTACCCGATGCCGGTCGATGGTGGTCCAGTTTGATTCGTTAATATTAATCGTTCGCACAGTGGACGTTGGAAGTAACCGGTTGATGGACAAATTTTTGGAAGAGATTATTAATTCTGTTTTGAGTTTTAGGATTTTTTAACGTGAATCACATACTTTAACCTAGATTTTATAATGCTTTTCAACAATTGTCTGTGTACATTTTCTATAGTTTAAGATTACTGTTTAAGAATAGGAACATTTTTAACAACATTCTCTCACATTCTGCATGTTTTGAATGTTTACTTTTTAATTTTTATCTCGTTTTACATCTCTAATTCATTAATATTTGTTCTGTTATACGTTTATTGTTGTCTTGTAGATTGTATGATTATTGGAGCATATTTCATATTTAAAAAGGTTAGTTTTTTATATATTATTTTTAACAAAATTATGCCCTTAAAATTCAGATACTCAAAATCGCATAGTAGATATCAGAAGACGTATAAAAACATAGTTTAAAAATAAATGTTCAGTAATCATTGTCTTTTTAAAGTATAAGTATGTTTAAACAATTTCTTTTCTTGTATAACGCTTTCTCGTGAAAATACGGCGTCCAGCCGTCATACTGGAAATTAAATAACGCTTTCTCGTGATTGTTGTTATGTTTGCACAAGTAATCAAAAATTATTTATGAACGTGTACATTTATTCTCTGATTGTTTTCTTAATCTTTTCATTACTCATACATCGTATTTTTTGTGGTTCAATAAAAACCTAAATATTTCGACTCATTTTTTTCTAAGTTCATGATAATTGAAGTTTGTGTCCGTTCAAAGCATAATTCTCACATGTGTTACAAATGTACAAAGTTATTAATCATTATTTTAAATATGGCTTTAGTTTGTTGCATATGATTTATTAATATTTATTTATTTCTCTAGTTTATATAAAATTTGCTACTGCATTTAATAATATTAAATGAGTATATAAAAGCTAGAAACTACATTTAAAATTATTCAACCCTTAAAATTATTAAAAATTAAATTTATAATTTAAAAAATTCAAAATCTAGAAAATAAATAGAAATCAGATGACGAACGAGTGATGGTAGAAATAGAATATAAAACATATGTTTACTTGTTTTCTCGTGTCAATTTATCCTGTTTGTAGTCCAGTGTTTTTAACCAATTCATATTTTTATATATTATTTATTTTATTTCATAATTTTTAAACATTTTCCATACTTTTATTTATATTTCTTTTAAAAGTTTGTTCCATGAGTGGCAAAAATGATGTTTTTATAAAATATTTCACTTTCTATTAAAGAAAATCAAGTTTTAAACTGTTTCAATGATTGTCCTCATTATAAAAGGCTGTGTTAGTGTCCAACGATCAAAGCAACGGACATCCTCCCACAGTAGTAAGCTGGCAATTGGATGGGAAATCGATACTCCCGGTCTGTTTTTTTGTTGCTTGCTTGCTTGCTTGCTGTAACTATTATCGGCACTTCGGAAAGTGTTGCCAGATAACGGATAAGAAGCCAGAGTTTGTTTGCGTTTTGCAGTGTGTGGAAGTGTTTCCGAAGAATCCGCAAAACCACTTGAGCATTGGCGATTAGCAGTGGCCGTTGCGTGAGCTAATGAGGCAAAAGGGTAGTGTAGGACTGCCTGTTTGGTTTGCACTAATTATGAGCATCCACAACGAAGCGATTGACCACCACAGGTAAACGAATGCTCCACCCAACCGGACACACACTTACAAAAACCGACCTCACAAACCTCAAACAACGGAACAGTTATCGACCGGATCCGATCGGTCGATCGTTGGGACCGGACAGGGTGACACCTTCTGCTACTAAAGGCACGTTTTTCAATTTCCAGTTGGGGCCGTGGATGGTACCCGCAACCAGTAAGAATGAACCGAACCGCTCGGTTGATTACATTTCTCCTATCGTGCAGTGTATATGCACGATCCGCACTCATCCTCATCCGGTCAGAGTCCGGGGGTCGTTGTTTGTACATGCTGTCTGTTTCGCTTTTTTTGCTGTTTTATTTAATCCAATTTCCATCTGTACGGTTCGATCGTCTCGCGTTCATCCAGATCTTGACCCGATCTTGGGCGGGCATGCAATCGAAATTGCTATAACTGTTTGTCCGGTAATTGGATTACTCGACGTTCGACTGGGTAGGTCGAAACGGGCTGTCTGACCTCACTGACCGAGAGCGAGAGAGAGAGAAACGGGAGCTAAGCAACCACAAGAACAAGAACATTGACTAGCGGGAGCGCCGAAGAATTGTTATAGAGCAAGTGCGCACCGAATGTGGGCTAATCGGACGAAGTAAGGCAGTAAGATTCTCGGATCTTGAAGCCAAGAATAATTCTGGTGTCTGGTGAGCTGGAATTGAATAAGGTAGCGAGAGAAATTGCGTAATTCGCTTGGAATTGGGTCTGTGTGATTATACCTAAGAACATTCCACAAGGGTAGGGGTATGGCCTAAAGACGATGATTTGCCAAATTTACATACAATTACAAGCCTCCAATTTCGAATCTCTTAATTCAATTTAATGTCGGTTTTTTTTTCCTCGTTGATCCACTCAACAAGCGTTCGTCGCTTGCTGCCTCGTTCATGTGGTTTAAAATTCTTTTCTTGTAAGATTTTGTAGCAATCTAATTGGATCTTTCTTGTAAGTTTTTGTTGTGTGGTTGTGTGCTTCAGTTTCGTGATTCTGGTGGTTAGTGGATCAAAGGTAGTCGATCGATTGGAAAATGGATGATGGGCCGGTTTATGTCACGACGTGACAATTTGTTTCGTCCATTTCATTCTAACCCCGTGACGCGGGATGACCGAACCGTTAGCTTTAGCGAAATGGGAGGAAATTATTTTTCCCTACTCACACACACACCTTCACCTCTTGTGTCCCCTCCCTATCTCTCTATCGGTTAAAGTTGACAGTAACGGAACGGTGACGGTTTGCGTAGACATTAGATCGTACATCGTACATCAGGCTTTTGGTGGGGGTGGCCGGGAATTTGAAACCACATGAGTTGCCCAACCCATGGGGACCGGCATAAAGAGCTTGGTAAGCGGGTGTTTGCAGACAAGTTGTTCAATAGGGAGAGACTACGAGATCGTCTGACAAAAGAGATCTTATCCGACCAGGAACGACCCGTTTCGACCGATCGTGTCCAATTTGTCAGTCGAATGGAAGGAAGAATTTGTCACCAAGTTGGACAGCACCTGGAGAGAATTTCCATTCAATGGAAATCAATTCGCCCTGCAGAGAGGGTGTGTGTTTTCTCGTCAGTCCGCCAGCTCGTAAATAAACTATGTACATTCAATGCTTAACAGAACGGTCCTAAGCGGTTGGATGACATTGGAGAAGATCGTTTCTGGAGAGCAAGCCTCTAATAGCGCAACTTTCACACTCTGGCGCCTAGCCCGATAGTGTGGCGATCGTGGAGCTTTGTGTATCGGCTAATTTAAAACCAATTAATTTGCTCCTGATTACAGACCGCCGCGTGGGACACATCGTTGCGGTGTTCTTAGCGTCGGTAACGACTACCATTAAAACCTCGGGTCTGCCAAGTCTGCTGCTGTGATAACGAGCGATTTCCCCGCCCGCCAGTCACCAAGGCAAACCGGTTCACTTCTGCCGGCAAATTGGAACGGCAGCGTCCGATCCCGATTTATTGACGTCGGCAAAAGACGACGACAACGTTTCTAAACGATGACCCAGAAAGCCGGCATATATGCGCCAGTCCAGTGAGGCCAGGGGAGTCTCGCGCTGGCTTTTTTTAATTAAAAGCACCTATAATCGGTTTGGAATCGGAGAGCAAAATCAAAACCTTGAAGCGTACTTCCAACCGGCGTGTTCCGAGTGCGTGTACGATGCAGCTGGAAATAATTACATGATATGGTAGTAGAGTATGAAGATCCGTTCATATGTACGCTGCGATCACCTACGCCGTGGTCATAGCTTTCCGTCACAACGCAACACCGGATGAGTGAAGAAGCCTCCGACTTTCGAAATATAGAACATCGGATATAGGGTGTGTGACACGATCGCGGCCTGTTGGTCGGCAGCTTCGTCGAGCTTTTGTCCGTAGATCAAAGGTAGATTATGATGTGGCTCAGTGCGTCTTCGACAGCGGAAGTGAGCCAAGCCGAGTTGTCGCTGTTGTCATCGTCACTTCGAGTTTCGAGTGTGTATGCGTGTGCTGTACTGAAGTTCGTTGCAGGCTTTTTGTTGTTACAAATTGGGCCACCAACAACCACACGCACACGGGGAAATAATTTTCGCTTTTATTACCCTGCAATTAGTAGTAACAGTACGCTGAACAGTAATTCTTTTTCCCACGTAAAAGCGGTTTTAGAGCAACATCATTCATCCCGATTCGTTTGATGCAGTTTTCCGTTTTCCGATGTTTAAAATTTTGCAATTTACCTTAAACGATCGCTGAACAAAACTAATTTCGAGTCCGAAAATTTGTAACAAATGGGAGAGAAACAAGAACGAACATGAAAAGGAAGGAGAAAATAAAATACATAAATCGCTTCGCAAAGTGCTTTGCAGCGTGCAGAAAGCATCGAGATCACCAGCATCCGAATGGGTTGATCAATGCGTACAGTTGACTTGCCGAACGGGCAAGCCGAAACCAGAGGCAAGAGAACTTTTTTGGGCGATCCCGAAACCGAAACGATCCGGTTCTGGGCGTGATGGTGCATTTGAGAAATGGGAAGAGATTTGGAGTGGAAGAGTCGATTCTGGACGATGCTTTTAAGCCCGTGGTAGACTTCGAGCATTAGGACAGCAAGTTTTGTTGCAGTTTTTTTTTATTATTGTTGTTGGCAAACGGAAATGTAAAATTGCATTTTGGTTTTTTGTCCGGTTGGTTCAATTTCGATGGGAGAAGAATAAAGGATTTAAAGAAAGTCAGGGGTTGTGACATTGATTTCGATAGAAGCAATTTGAAAACGGAATTGGAAGCAAAAATATTTACAAATTAGGGATATTTGTTTGTAAAGGTTATTGTGCTCGTTTAAAGTAGCTTTAAGGTATTGATTATCTTATGATTGATTCTTCTTCATCTTTCTTGGCCTAACGACCTCTTAGGTCATGCCTGCCATTTTTGGCTTACTAGACTTATTGTTACCGCATAGTTGGATAGTCAGTCCTCACTATGGGGGAACGGCCCAGATGAGACTTGAACCCCGGTAGTGCTGTGTGAAGACCGGCGAAGCTGTCGCATCATTACGCCCTCTAAACTAGTAATTAAAATACATTTATGTCATATTTGTATGACTCATACTGCGTAATTATGAAATTGCAGGCAAAGCAACCGCCTAAATGTAGGCAATCTGGTCGACTATTTGCAATTTTCAACAAAATATCAATTTTTTTTGTTAAATAGAAACGTGTTAAAGCCACAATGTTAAAGCATAGTCTAAAACAAATTATCCACTTGAATCTATTCAATAATAGAAAACTTAACGTTAAAATACCACGCTAAGAAATAGACTCTAATGGGTCTAATTTTGACGCTCAAACGGTGATCAGATAGGACACTGTTTTTTTAACTAATAAATGTGTTACTTCTTTGCTTTCGTGCCATCTCTAGATTGTGTTTTAGAACCAAATGAATCACGTTAAAAATTCCCCCATTCAAATTTATTATTTTTATATGACACAAGCGCCTAAATATATGCAATTTTTATTTGGTTTTAGGATAATTGTTTAAATTTAATGTAATTTTCATTTCTGAACAATGTTTCAAAGCCACAATTTCCTATGTGAGAAGTATAAATGTTCTCCCTTGAATCCGTAGGAGAAATAAACACTCAACAATAAAAAAATTAAAATTTAGGCCTTTTAGGCCGTCCACATGGATAGAGGAGGTGTGGTAGGCCCAAACTGAAATGGAGTGATGGCGTTGATGCGTCCGCCAGAACGGCCGGGATAATGGATTGGCAGAAGGCGGCGCTAGACCGTGAGCGGTATCGAGGATTGTTGCAGCAGGCTAAGACCGCGAAGCGGTTGTAGCGCCTGATAAGTAAGTAAGTAAGTAAGCAATAAACAAAATTATGTAGCTTCACCGGTTGAACTCTCTTGGCTAATGGTAAACAGTGTTTTTGTGGTCCCAAGTTATCAGGAACCAAAATATTTACCTCAGGCCTTCCTATTATGTGACATTTAGACATTTAGACCACTCTCTATAATTCTGAAGATAAAAACGATTTACACCAGTACGCCTAAATGTATGCAATGGGCTTTTTTTCTATATTTATCAAAAAAATGGTATCAAAATATATGTTGTTTTTTATTTAAAAAAGATAATATCTAAGAAAATAAGAAGAAACAAATATTTCAAGAGAGAAAATTTGTTTGCTCATCCCTGCTTTATCGTTGCGTCTCGTATGTGGACGTTTCCCAAGAACGCTTGCATAATTGGAAATCTCCGCCAAAGCTTGTTGTTTTCTTTCCTTCTATTTTACGAAGTTGTGTTACACTTCTTTCTACCTGCATCCTGCTCCAAACTTTGAAACCTTCCAAAGCCGGTTTTTGTGAAGCTGTTTGAAAATAAATTCTCAAGAACAGAGAAGGACTTACTGTGAGCGTGTGCTTCCCTCGGTCTGTAACGTTGCAATGTACAGATGATCCTTAGTCCTCGCTGGTTGGAAGTCCGTAGCGAGTTTAAGCTTCATCTCACGTCCGGAAAAAAGATCTTTAGAAGACAGCAGAAGCAAAGATCTCGTGTGTAATTATTCGACAGCGTGCCCAACAATTCTCTTCCGCAAAGTACTACACAGAAAATGGTGCATCCTCACCCTAAACCCGTTTCAGGCATGTGAAATTGCATACAATCATGAGTTGCTCGGACCGTAGCGATAGAGTCCAACGTGAAACGAGATCAAATTGAATTCCCATCCAAATCCGGAATCAAAACGTTAGCGCTACGTAAGCGATCCCGGAAGGAGTTCAGTACATCCAGGCTAAAAGTCGGCTAAAATTACCACAAACCGAACGTTAAAGAACCGTAGCGGCCCCTTTCTTAAACTGGTCACAAGCCTTTTGGAACCAGAAGCCGGCAATGACCGCGATTTTCGGTAAGTACATGAGCTTCTTTTACCTTATTATAGCTGCAACTCCGCGCTTTTTTTGCTTGGCGAGATAATTTGGGTATGCTGTGCATAGCTTTAGTTAGAGGGCCCCTGCCGAAATGAGATATTCCGGGAGCGCCATTTTTTTGTTGGGTTTTGTACTATCCCAAACTATTTCCCCGGAAGTGTAGTGCGAATGATGGCTGGTGAAAAATTGCACGGCTTCGAGTTTCGTCATCTTCTTCCATCTGCTCATCGCTTTAAAGATAGTAAATTAAGTGAATTTTAAAGCAGGTCAATGTTTACAGCATTAGGTACTGCGCCCCGTTTGGCGGAATTAGATAGCTAGTGGCCGGTTTAACAAACTCATTCGTTAGCTCACTCGCAGAGAAAAAGATGTGTGTAGAAAAGCCGTGAGCTACAAAACAGGCCTTCCCAACCAGATAAACGGTTCAATGTTCTGCTTTCAATTAGCGGCTTGGCCCATCGAGCCACACGCTTAATTTTTCGCATCCATCACAGCTCACCCAGGTTTCTCGATATAAAAACGGCCCATTAAATAATTAAAGGTTGATTTTGTGCGTTTTGATACCGGCCCGATCGCCCCACCATAAAAGTGAGTTGTAAAAGGTGACTGAATTCCTCGTAAAGATGAGCAAGTTGCTGGCCGTGCGATCGCCATAAAGCCATAAATATCTGGTTCATGCCACAAGACAGCGCTATAAAGTTTGAAGGTCATCAGCGGGTGGCGTCTTTCACTAGCTAGAGCGAGTGGTGCAAGACGCGGAATTCGCTTGATATGATAGCCCGTGCGAACGCAACATTCACCAAACTCGGGAAGCGGGAGAAGGGCGAGATAATTTGGGTATGCTGTGCATAGCTTTAGTTAGAGGGCCCCTGCCGAAATGAGATATTCCGGGAGCGCCATTTTTTTTGTTGGGTTTTGTACTATCCCAAACTATTTCCCCGGAAGTGTAGTGCGAATGATGGCTGGTGAAAAATTGCACGGCTTCGAGTTTCGTCATCTTCTTCCATCTGCTCATCGCTTTAAAGATAGTAAATTAAGTGAATTTTAAAGCAGGTCAATGTTTACAGCATTAGGTACTGCGCCCCGTTTGGCGGAATTAGATAGCTAGTGGCCGGTTTAACAAACTCATTCGTTAGCTCACTCGCAGAGAAAAAGATGTGTGTAGAAAAGCCGTGAGCTACAAAACAGGCCTTCCCAACCAGATAAACGGTTCAATGTTCTGCTTTCAATTAGCGGCTTGGCCCATCGAGCCACACGCTTAATTTTTCGCATCCATCACAGCTCACCCAGGTTTCTCGATATAAAAACGGCCCATTAAATAATTAAAGGTTGATTTTGTGCGTTTTGATACCGGCCCGATCGCCCCACCATAAAAGTGAGTTGTAAAAGGTGACTGAATTCCTCGTAAAGATGAGCAAGTTGCTGGCCGTGCGATCGCCATAAAGCCATAAATATCTGGTTCATGCCACAAGACAGCGCTATAAAGTTTGAAGGTCATCAGCGGGTGGCGTCTTTCACTAGCTAGAGCGAGTGGTGCAAGACGCGGAATTCGCTTGATATGATAGCCCGTGCGAACGCAACATTCACCAAACTCGGGAAGCGGGAGAAGGAAAAACAAAACGATGACCGTTGATCATAAAAATGCCATTCGCCTGGGTAGAAAGGGAGCAAAGCCGACGCAAACCACGCAAAACGGGCCGCAAAATCGCAAGAATGTTTTGGAATTGTTTCGCTTTCATTTTTATAGAGCTGCACAGCAAACAATCGGCATTCGGGAGAGATATGTTACAATTAAAATTTATTAAATAGCGTACGAATGCGGCAAAAGTCGATCATAACTTTTGAATTCGACCATTAAAGATTATTTGTATTTATGTCGCCCATTTAGGGCCAGCTTTACAGGCGGATGTTTAGCAACAACCGGGTCCTAGCATCATATCTGGCGATCGTACATGCTATGCAAACGATTTTCCAACCAACCTTCACCAGCGTGAATGCGCGAAACCGATCCGCTGTACCGGTTGGTAATCGTTCGCGCGACATTGTTTAGTGCGTACATGCTCGACCCTGTGGCCATTGCAATATGGACACTCAAACACACGCGCCGAACGTAAGCCACTTCCTGTCGTGATGTCTGGGGCATGATATTACGGTAAGCGATTCCGAGAAAAGTTGCGATTGCTTACACCTGTGCAAAGAAAACTATGCATGCTCAGCGTTTTGGGAAATGACTGAGTGTAGGGGTTTTCTATAGAAAATTCCGCCTTGGAAGATTGAAGGTATGCAATCTTCACAACAATTTACTCATTTTACGACAAGAATGCTGTTGGCAGGTAGGCAAAACTAACCAGCACCGAAAGGATTAGATTTCATTTAAAAAATTGTTTGTTTTGATTAATTTTTGCACTTTTTTTTGGAAAGTTCGACTGAAGTCACTGAAGCTCTAGAAATGTAAACAAAAGATTTTAATGAAATAATATCTTTTACATAGTTTATATTGTCTTGATGAATATTTTACCCTGTTATGTAGTCTTGTGCTGTAATTCTTTAGTTAGATTAAGGTGTGATTGTTCGAGTATTTGACAGAAAGATGGCTGATTTTTTCAGATCTTCAAGCTTAAGTAATCTACAAGGAACAAGAGCTAAAGTGACATTTTAAAAGAAAGCTATGATAATTTTAGATCAGGAATGGATGATGTTGTAGACGTGCAATTTGACAGCTGATCAATAGTATGATAAAAATGTATATTTGTCTTAGTGCAAGGCGTTGAAATTTTAGATCTTTTCTTTCATCTAAAATCACTTATGCAATCTAATGTCCACAAAGTGTATAAATTCACATGCTGCGAGACACATTTGTTCTATGTACGCTCAACCAAAGTCTTTTTCTTGGCTGAATTTGCTTCAAAAAGATGAATTTGAAGTTGTTGATCATCACAATAGCCATTTTTCCTGTTCTGCTGTAAAAGATTTGCTTCAGTTGATGCTTATTCTATTATCGAATGGGATTCCGAAAAGAAATCATCTTGAACTAGTCTGTGGTCCGCTTTATTTGGAACAGCTAGTTAATCGATTTAGGTATTCGATCGTCAGTTTTATACAATCATTTCCGAGTGGAGATCTCACACATCGATCTTTAACTAGACAATGGTTCATCGACATGTACTACAATATAATTTCTTGTGTAAGAATTTTTTAAGTAGGTTCGCTAAAAAGATATATTGTTATATTAACATCACCATCAGAAGTAACAACAAGGTAAGCTCTGGAATTGCATATCTTTAGGTGTTAGGGATTGGAATGCTCCAGTACATACGTTGTAGTCCCTGGATTTTGATATCAGAAGAATGATTCCTATCCAGTCACTCTAATTCCTTATGGTGTCGCGGATAACATCGGGAGGTTGATAGAAATCTATTGAGGATCAATGCGACGAAGAGAAGGTACTTGCTTACAAAAGACTCGGCCTGTGATAGAGCCCGGCTGTGCAGCATCGTATCAGTTGACGGCAACGATCTTGAGTTTTGCTACCTCGGTACGATCTTAGTTCCGGATAACAACGTGAGCAGCAACATTGTGAGGCAAAATTTTCAGTTGACGTACCACATACTGCTGCAATCAAGACGACTCCAAGAACACACCAAATGGGCGATTTATCGCACACTGATACGTCTCTCAGCCGCGAGTCCTGGACAATGCTGACAGAGGACACCAATGCAATTACCATTTACGATTAGCGAGGACTATTTCCGGCGAAGAGTGTGAACAGGAGAATAAACCAAGAGCTAGTAGAGAAGTGCAGCGAGCTCGTTGGATGTTCGTTTCTGTGAATATGAATTTTATTCTTGTAAAGTCATATTTAATCATTTGCGTCATCGCCTAGTGGTTTGGTTACATACGCCAATGATTCTCAATGATTAATGTCGTAAACGTATTTCTAAAGGTTAGCATGAAGCTTGCATATCTTAAGACGTGAGATAATAGTAGTAGAATATTTAACAAATGTATAAAACAAGAAAGAAAGGTTTCTTTTCAATCTCTATTTCCATCCGAAAACCCTGCGAATAAAACAGCGACACTCACGCAAATCATCAGCACGTCTCATCATCATGCCCGGTTCGTCCGTAACGTTTGCAGTTACGAGAAGCACAAACGCAGTTCATAAATTAGACCTTAATCGAGATCCGCCAATGCTCGGACCTCTGTAGTCGCAGCGATGTTCTAACCTTTCCCCAAATCACCGGCCCAAGGTACCGTAACGGTTGGTCGCACCGTGTGTGATTTATACCATCGCCGACCACGGCCAATAAAGTTGTTAAATCGATGCGCTTTGCGTTCGGCGTGGGACAAGTGGGAAACATCGAAACCGGAAACAACATACCGGCCACAACTACAGGAAGCTGTTACGTGCTCGGCTTTCGATTCCGGTACCGGGGGATATGATGATGAATGTGTGAGGTTGGTTCGGTAGGGATTCTTCTCAGAATTTTGATCGTTTCGGACGAATGGGTCTATTTACGTTGGAGTTGGGCCTCAAATTATGGAAAACCCTCCGCCTTGGGGGTTGGGAAAAGAAAACGCCAACACTCCCCAAAGAAAAAAAGCATCGATCGCAATCTTGCCCATTAGTGAGGTAACGTTGTATTTTTGAACGGTCCGGGCGAGCCTTTCGGACGATCTAACAATACGCCCCCAACCACGGCAAAGCGACCCCTAATCGATTCTATCAATCGGTGTTCGCCCAACGGGAGCTGCCCGAGAAGATTCGTTCGTGCTTAGAAGAAAGCAAAAAGCCCAGAAACTGGGAAAACCATCAACTCATCGTGGAGTTCTTTCTCTCTCTGTCTGTTTGAAGAACGTTACGTTTTGGGAAGGATCGGGAAAAGGGCCCACCAGCCGAAAACATGCTAATCAATCCGAGCGGAAAGTGTGGTAATTAATCCAACTCGACCCTTTTTTTGCCTCCCTTCAGTGAGCCAAGATCACCGCAAGAACCGTAAGGCACCGTTTCGATTGAGGTTTTCCGTTGATCCGTTACGCGTTACGGACCCTCCAAAAAACCCTTCGGAGGTCTTGGGTCATCTTCCTACGCCAAGAACTGGCACCGACCATGGCGACCATAGGTTGGAAAGTTCATACAAATGAACAAATTATGCTAACGATCTCTCGTGTGCTCTCTTCTGGTAGGCGGCGACCATTTTGATTAACGGAAATGGACACATAAAGCTGGACCTCCCGGGCTCGGCAGCTAAAGTGACAGATATTAGGGAGTTTGTTTTGACATTTGTAGACGATCACCTGTGCCTTGGTCGGGAGGATGTTTCGGGTAATAATTATTACATATTGTTTGTTTATATTACAGGATACAACAGCTGTTGCAGATGCAAGATAAGGTTGCCTGTCTTCAATGTCTTCGCAACTCTTTGCTATCTTCAAAATCAGCAACACTCCGGTCGGGTTTACGCAAACAAATCTTCAACATAATTGTTGGCAATGGCCGGTGAAATAAAACCCAACAAATTGCCGTTAGTGCGGAAAAAACAAACCTCCGAAGAAGGAAAAGACATACCCGTGACCTGACTGACCGATGATGGTGTTGTGTCCGGTTGTGTGGTGTTTGTGCTGCTGCTGGAAGCTGGCTCGGTTCGGTGGGAATCGCTAGCCCGACTACTGCTGTGAATGAAAAGTGCTGCGAAAAGCGCACTCATTAGCAGTACGAAAAGAATTTCTTTTGGTTTCCCTCCACGCCATAGGGATAGAGCATTCGGTGGAAGAAACAAACTGTAAAGGTCAGAACACATGAACATCAACATAAGCACACACACACGCGAAACAATCTGCAAAAGCAATTTGCGTTAAATGGCGCAAAGATAACTGTGTGTTTTCCGTGGAAGCGCGCGCTCGCACTTGGAACGTTGGGAGGGTTTTTTTCGCGGACGATTTGCCGTACACAAGGCGTGTTTTAGCTGTTATGATTTGTTGGTCTCCCCTTTGGTTTTGCTTGTACTGTTGTGATGGAAGAAAAGGAAAACAAACAACAAGTGCTTTCTCCACCCGCGTTCGGTGGGCAGGTCTTATGGACAGCCGGACAGACTTCTTCCCACATACGCAGCATCTTTGAGAGTACTTTCTTTCAGCCATTTTCTTCTCGCTGCGCCAAGAACTTTCCCGAAGGGTGATCTTCTGCATATAAAGCTGGAAAAAGGGTATGGTAATTGTTTGTAAAGGCATTGCATGACAACGGCAAAGACCTGCACCCTGTGTTTAATGACACCAGCTGGCACTGTCCCTTGTGGGGGAGAGAGTTGTCCGTCACCGTCATTATTAGCACTGTTATTAGTGTGCTATCTGATCTGAGCATTGAGCGCTTCTTCCTGTCGAGGGTGGACAACCACATTAAACGTGAGCAAAGGGGTTGGGGTAGCTTGTTTTTTGTGTGCTGGAAGATTTGAGATATTCATCCCTGCTGGTCAATTGTCAAGATCATCTTGCAAAAGTACAGTTTACCATTCGTTATTTGCACTAATTATATGTCCTGGTGCGTGTCTCGGTTGGTCTCACAATTAGTAGTAGGGTGTGCGAATGTTTTGCTTCAAAAAGCTCAGTAAAAAGTATTAGAAATTTAAGTTTTTTGTAAGAAAAGCATTCTTTTAAATACGTTTTGCATACTTTCAGGCAAATTCGTGTTATTGTTTGAAATGAATTTGAATTTAATTATTTTAAACCCAGATTTTAAAGAAGCAAAATTACATTTATAAGTTTGTTAAACTATTTTATCATTACACCCATCTTAAGTCGGTTACAACGAGCTCAAAACCTCTGGTCGTTTAAACCGAGTCTAGTGTAAGCATTTTTGTTATGGCAATGTAATCATGGTGTCATGATGTAGTAACATGATATTAAATATCTTTACAAAATGGAGTTTTTTTATCATTTAGAAGGGCCTGGCCGTATTGCAAACAAAACAAACTGTAGTTAAACATTATTAAAGTGATGTAAATTAGTTTTGGTAAATAAAACGTTCCTATGATGCGGGTTGCATATTTTCAGGGGTATTTTTATACGGGGTGTTTCCTATGTAGTACATAATATAATAAAAAGAATGTTAAAAATACAAAGAATAATGAGTTTTGGGGATGTACTGACTAAATATTTAAGTATTTTTATCTTTTGAAGTTAAATATGAATGTTTTGTAAGATAGGGAAAG